>LPNX010256480.1:0-69714 GCA_001517045.1 Pseudotsuga menziesii | reverse complement strand
GATGAGGATGATGAGGATGAATGATGATGATGTTCGTGATGTTGATGGTGATGATGATGATGAGGATGATGATGATGTTCATGATGTTCATGATGTTGATAATGAGGATGATGATGATGATGATGATGTTAATGGTGATGATGATGAGGATGATGATGATGATGTTCACAATGTTGATGGTGATGATGAATGATGATGAATAATGATGATGATGATGATGATGATGATGATGATGATAATGAATAATGATGATGATGAGGATGAGGATGAGGATGAGGATGATGATGATGATGTTCATGATGTTGATGGTGATGATGATGATGATGATGATGACGATGATGAAGGTGATGATGATGATGAGGATGATGATGATGATGTTCATGATGATGATGGTGATGATGATGATGAGGACGATGATGATGTCCATGATGTTCATGATGTTGATGATGAGGATGATGATGATGATGATGATGTTGATGATGATGAGGATGAGGATGACGATGATGATGTTCACGATGTTGATGGTGATGATGAATGATGATGATGATGATGAAGGTGATGATGATGATGATGATGATGAATGACGATGATCTTCATGTTGTTGATGGTGATGATGATAAATATGATGGTGATGACGATGATGATGATGATGATGTTGATGGTGATGATTATGATAAGGGTGATGGTGATGGTGATGATTATGATAAGGATGATGATGAACATGGTGATGTTGATGATGATGATCGATGATCAATGATCATGGTGATGATGATGATGATGATGATGATGATGATGATGATGACAATGGTGATGATGATGAAGATGATGATGAAGGTGATGATGACGACGACGAAGGTGATGATGATGTTCATGATGTTGATGGTGCTAATGATGATCATGTTGATGATGATGATGATGATGAAGTTGAAGATGATGGCGATGATGATGGTGATGATGATGATCATGTTGATGATGATTATGATAATGATGATGATGAAGGTGATGATGATGATGATGATGATGATGATGATGTTCATGATGTTGACGGTGATGAGGATGAGGATGATGATGAGGATGATGATGATGATGTTCATGATGTTGTTGGAGATGATGATGATGATGATGAAGGTGATGATGATGAGGATGATGATGATGATGTTCATGATGTTGATGGTGATGATGATGAGGATGATGATGAGGATGATGATGATGATGTTGATGATGTTGATGGTGATGAGGATGAGGATGATGATGAGGATGATGATGATGATGTTGATGATGTTGATGGTGATGAGGATGAGGATGATGATGAGGATGATGATGATGATGATGATGATGATGATGGTGATGATGATGAAGATGATGGGGATGATGATGATGATGATGATGAGGATGAGGATGATGATGATGATGTTCATGATGTTGATGGTGATGATTATGATAAGGATGATGAAGGTGATGATGATGGTGATGATGATGACAATGACGACGATGGCGATAATGTTGTTGTTGATGATGATGATGATGGTAATGATGGCAATGGTGATGGTGATGATGATGACGATGGTGATGATGAAGGTGATGATGGTGAAGATGATGATAATGAAGATGAACATGATGAAGATGATAATGATGATCATGGCGATGTTAATGATGACGGTGATGGTGATGTTGATGATGAGGAAGGTGATGATGATGATGATGACAATGATGGTGATGATGATGACAATGATGGTGATGATGATGATGTTCATGATGATGATGACGACGATGGTGATGATGATGATGGTGATGATGAAGCTGATGATGGCGATGAGGATGAGGATGATGATAATGATGATGAGGATGAGGATGAAAATAATGATGATGGTGATGGTGATGATGATGATGAGGATGAGGATGAAAATAATGATGATGGTGATGGTGATGATGATGATGATGATGAGGAAGGTGATGATGATGATGATGATGAAGAGGAAGGTGATGATGATGATGATGAAGAAGATGATGTTTAAGGTAATGAAGATGATGATCATGTTGATGATGATGTTGAAGATGATGAGGAAGGTGATGATGATGATGATGTTGATGACGACGATGGTGATGATGATGATGATGTTGATGACAACAATGGTGATGATCATGTTCATGATGTTGATGATCATGAAGTTGAAGATGATGAAGAAGATGAAAATGATGATGAACGTTATTTTTGGTCTTAACAAACGCGCATGTGATTTGTATGCACAGAACGCGCTCGCGTTTTGGTTAAATTCAAAATTTATTCCCTCCAAATGATAAGGCCGAGCCTCCACCCATGCTTTCATGGAATTCCTATGCCTATGTGTTTGCTTTGTACTTTGCTTCGGATTCAACATGCCTGTGCCTTGGAGTATGATAAACCATGGCAAATTCAACATTATATCCATATTTTCAATATGTTCATGTTTAGTGGTTCGTCTGATTATGCTACACACCGCCATTTTTTATGAGATTTTAGAAACAGATATGGTTTTTTTTGCAGATTCTAAATATGTGAATTTTAACAAGAATACATAATTTTTTCTATTTTTTTCTTATTTATCTTCAGTCATCACTCCTCAACTCAAAAAACACACTGGTAGTGTTTCATCCATATCTCTTTCGTTTCTCAACCATTTAAAAAAAAAATTGTATGGTGCACTAAAGAACACCAACCTCTACATGCTATAAAAAACCCATTTCCAAATAATTGCATTAAGACATTCAAATGCTGCACCCACAATTGATGTACCATTTTTGAGGTTTGATCTCTTAGATAATTAAAAAAAATTAAAAAAATTATTTTTATTATTGGAAAAATAGTCGTGCACTAGTCCTATATGTTCTCTATATGTATACCGATTTTCGTAAGTTTATTCCATCATTTAGACACTCAGACGCTACACCCACAAAAACATATACCTTATAATTTGTCCAAAAAATAAAAAGTGCCCATTAAAATTTATCTAACTTTATATAGTTAACATCATTTTCAATAGAAAAAAAAATATATTTGGAAAGGCCATTCGATTTCCTACATTTCTTGTTTTTAACTAATCGCAAGATTCATTGTGTAAGTGTCTCAAAATATCCATGCAAGTTGATGGATGCCTGTTTTTTCAGTTTTGTATTGCATCTAACGTGCCAAAAGAGACCCTCAACTTCTTGCACACACCCATTTATTACACTCCATCTATAATTCCTTGACAGTTGATTTCTGAAACTAGATACAGGCTCCTATTTTGAAGAGATATCTGGCTCAATTACCAGTGACAGCACTCTCTAGTTTTGTTGCAAGTGTAGAATCTGCCCTAATTGCTATAATCTACGAGCATAAAAATCCCAATCTCTGGGCTATACAATGGAGTGTTGAGCTTCTCAGCGTTTTATACTCAGTGAGCATCTTAGCGTTCAACAAAACTTGTAAACTCGAATACACTGCAAAATAGATCAACTCAGTAGATATAACATGCCAATCCAGCCAATGAAAAGGTGAACAACTGGTCAATTATACCAGTTCAGAAGTAAAATATCCTAAACATGTTTGTGGCCTTCGTAGGGTTTCTACAGTGTAGCCACTGAAAGGAATATTTCAGAATAGATAGGATATGTTGTCAGACCAACACATCACAAATATACTTTGGAGTTACTGAGAAACCAGAATCTTGAGGCCATGATGGAATTCTAGTTAGAACGAGAATCTTAAGGCCATGATGGAATTCCAATTAGAATAAACATTGGTTTAAATGTCCCTTGCTTGTCCATCCATAATATGAAAATGCAAGATAGATGAAATTCTTGTAATGTCTCTTGGTCCCATTCCCAGGCCTGTAGTTGGTCAGCTTGTTTCAGATTGGCCCTTTTGTGTGTGGACTCTGTCAACCCTCCCCCTGGGTAAATCTCTTCTTGGCTGTGTATAATTGATCCAACTTTGTGAATAATAAATGATTTTCCCAATTAAAAAAAACGACAGAATAAGAGATTTTCCAGCTTACCCAACTAATGAATCAATAGTGATGCCTTGGAAGCCACCAACTCCTTTTATTTTAGCAAATAGATCACACCCTACTCACCAGAGAATCAGCAAGGGGCAGAAGAATTTAACGAGGCCTTGGAAGCCAACGAATGCATTTGTATTTTTTTTAAAACACTTATAGCCGTCGGTTAAGCGACGACCTGTAGGTGATTTAAAAAAAAAAAACACTGATAGCCGTCACTTAACCGATGCTTCACCAATGCTTATGTTTTCATTATCGTCGAATAACCAATGATTTAGATGTCGGATAACCTACGATTTACATTTAACCCCGTCGGTTAAGCGACAACCTGTAGGTATTTTTTTTAAATTTAATATGAATTAGATGTTGGATAACCGACGATTTACATTTAACCCCATTGGTTAAGCGACAGTGTGGATGTGTTTTTTTTTAAATTTAATATGAATTAGATGTCGGATAACCGATGATTTACATTTAACCGACGGTAAACTGAGCTGTCGCTTAACCGACAGATTGGAGAGATGTCGGATAACCGACGAAAATCCACTGACGCTTAAAAAAAATCACAGTGTCGTACATGCGAAAGGGAAGTGTCAAAAATCCGACAATACGACTGTCAGATTTTTGGTCGAAATGTAGTAGTGTAAGAATGATTCTTCATCAACTCAGTGAAAGGCGTAGGGATATTGATTTTGCATAATTCATTTTCAAGATTGAAATTCTGCATACTTTTATTCACCTCTTCAACTTCAATAATATTCTTTTGTTTATCTTGATTCTGTTTTTTCTCTAATACTAGATTAGACTATTGTTTAGGAGGAAAAAATACCTTTTTCTTAGGATTTTGAACCACTTGTTTTTGCCCTGATCTTAAATTTAAGGTTTTCTTTGGATCAGTCTGATATATATCAGCAGTTACAGCAGTCACTCCAAGATCTAAATCATTTTTCTATTTCAAACACATCTGCATCATAATATTCTGAGTTTAAAAAATCCTCCTCAATCACAAAACCTTCAATCAATTGTTCCCCAAAATAATTCATATCCTGATCTAGATCCTCAAAGAACTCTTCTTCTCCTATTTCTCCTTCATCAATTACATTATTCTGAAGTGGTGGTGGCACCTTTGATCCTTAGCTTCTCTCCTTTCTTGTTGAATATCATTGTTTCTTCTCTCTTTGGGAATGAAATGAGGTACAAACTATCTTATGAATTGGTTTGGATTATTAAGGTTTCTGTCTCCCTCTTGAATAGGTTTATTTGAATTTTTCTCTAATTCCAACTTGTTTAGTTTTGCTGTTACGATTTTCACTAGCTTGTCCATCTCATCAATTTTACCTTCTGCAGAGTGAGATGTTGAAACCCCTGGAGCTACCTCTTTCTTACCCTTCCTATCATATATCTGTTGAGCTAAATTTCCCTTCAGTCTATAAGAAGATAATATATTAGACTCCACTTCAAGTGTTGAATCCTACATGTTAAGTAAAGTAACAGGTCTTCTTTCTCTTAAGAGTAGGGAAAAATCATGATCAAAAGCATTGGCATAATTGAGTTTTGTAGAATTTTCTGAAGGTTTAATCTCTGCAGGGATTGTGCCATACATTTTATTGAACCTCTTCGGGAAATCAACTACAGTCTCATCCTCCTTTCTTCTAAGGGCTCCAAACTCTGTAATGTAATATGTGTGATCCTTGGTATCACCCCACTGTCTCATGAAAAGATCTTGAAGCTCTTCTATTATAGTAATAGAATTTACAAGTAACTCTGAACCATTTTCTGACCTCTCCATCAAGACTCTATGCGAACATTCTCATCCACACATCCTTTGCCTCGATATTCTGATTATCAGTATAGCTGAGAAATTCATCCCAATTCTCCTCAGCTATGGTCTCACCTTGTCCATTAAACCTAGGTAAATATTTTTTGTAATCTCACCTAGGAAGAGCATTTAAGGGCTGAGGAAAAACTAGAGGTGCATACCTAGCTGGCACCATTCGGTCCACCATATCTAATGGCTGATTTTGGGGTGCCATTTTTAAGTTGACTAGTTTAGATGATGGAAATAACTGACTAGAACTAGGCTAAAAAGGATTTTTACCAAATTTGAGGTTGAATAAAGGGATTTTTCTAGGAGATAAAGTATTTGCTTTGTTAAAAGATTGAGGATTAGTAAAAACTTCAAAATTACTAAGAGGGATTATAGGTTTTAACCAGGATGAATCTTTTTCTTCTCCCTTCAAAACAGAAAAAGGTGATGATATGTCTAGTTGATCAAGGTTACATAGGGCTGGTGATGATTGAGAAATTTTTATTTTCCTAGATATTTTCAATATCTGTTTTGGGTTTGAGACACCCATTTGTAAAGGTGAAATAGGTCTACTTCTTGTTCCAACTCCTTTAGTAGCCACTACGAAATACTGGTGAAAATTAGTCTTTTAAAATTTGTTGGTTTAAGTTCACCTCTCAAAACCAGTGAAATGATGAGTAACCTAGGGAAAATAGGCTTTTAGCTTCATCCCTGGCAACGTCGCCAAATATGTTAGTGCCATAAATTATTCTCAGACTATGAAAGAACAAGCCAACACAATCTCAATAAACACAATTAAGTAAAATAGGTCTTTCTAGGGATTTGGTTGTACAGTTTGTAGACAAGAGGGTAGAAACTTCATGAAATTAAAGCAAACACTAAATCATGAACATTTGAGGGACTAATATGCATAACATATAAACTATAAACCAAACACAATAATCACAGCACTAAATTCCACCCACAGTCAACAAACATTTCATGCATAATAACCTTAAACAAGAAATGAGTATATCAATTGAGTGATTAACACAAATCAGAAATGAAACCAGTCAATAGTCTAAATAGGGCTTATAGTTTCATATATTTCATAATTCAGTCACCAAAAACACATAAAAGTTTTTACACTTAGCTCATAAAACATAGCTTGATAGCCTCCCCTTGCAACAAAAATCGAACCCTTGGTCCTTTCCCAAACTTACATTTAGCTTGTTTTTTTAGAAACATTTATATAACTGAACAAACTACCTTTAGGTCATCTGTCGAATTGTTCAATAAAACCATCCTTATATAAAATTAAAATAACTTTTAAAAACTAACTAATAACTACTTTCTTAAAGTAATTTTACAAGTCTTTTGCTGCCTCTGCTAAAAGAGCAATTCCTTCTAAAGCCTGGGTCTTTCTTCTGGATTTTTGTTGAACTGCTTCCAAGTCTTCAACTCTTTTTTTCATCTCATCATTCTACTGTGTTAGCTCTTGAATAATTTGTTTCAGTTTTGTAAACAAGTTCTCTGTCTGTCTCTTTCTTTTTAAAGCATATTTAGAAACTGAAATCAATTCCTGAAAGTGACTATTTACTTATTCCAAATCTTCTCTCAATATTTTATTTGCAGTCACTAATCCTTCATTGGTTTCATGCAGGTACTCAATTTGATGTTTGTATTACTTGATACTCCTCTGCAAATTTTCATTTTCAGAATCAATGCATTTTCCTTCTAATACTGGCTGCATTCCTTGAAGCATCCAAGGGATTTTCAGCTTCCTAAAAATTTCTTCATCTTCTTCCATATGATCTGTCAAGGTCACAAGGATTTCTGAATACTCGTCAGCATTAATACTGCACTGAGCTGATTTCTCAGCAACCTCTCCTTTATCTATACAAGAGCTCTTTAAATGATTTTGATGTTGTTCTAGAATCATCTTCTTTCGAACCTCCATGAATATTTCTGAGATCTTGGTTTCAGTGAAAATTGGTTTATTTTCTGAAACTATTTTCTTTTTACCCTTCATAACTTCTTTATTTTGACCTTCATAGTATTCTAGCTCTTCTTGAGATGAAGAGTCTTCAATTTCTGTAATCTTCTTTCCAACTAGTTTAGGGTTTAACAGCTTCTTCATATTTAATCTAAGTTTGTTCTTTGGCCTAGTCTTGGGACTCCAAGCTATTCCAATTTCTCCTAACATTTTAAAAACCTTTCCTTGATCTTTAATAGAAGCTAATAGGACAACTTTCCTTTTCCTTCCTCGTGACATTGTCTCTTCTTCAGAATGTGTATGCATATCCTATTTGGTATGAACCCTAGCTTCATCAGATAATGACCTTTCCTCTTCTTCAGAGAGTATTGTAATAGGAACCTGTTCTTGCTCTTTCACATCTTCCTTTACACCTTGATTCAATTCTATAGGAAAAGCATCTTTTACAGGCTCGATTTCACTTCTGACTTTGAAAATTTGTTTTCTTCAATATTGATTTGCTGTTGAATTTCAATGTTTTCATCTTCTTAGTTAAAATATTTTTCTGGTTCACTACCTTCTTCATTCTTGACTGTGACTTTCTTTTTAAGCTTCTTGACCAAATTCTGACCTTTATTTAACTATCTCTTATGAGACTGCTCTTCCTTCTCTATTTGAAAACCAGACCAAAATATGAAATATTCCAATGTTTTCTCCCTTTTTTTAAGTACAGTACTTATAATTAGTTTTAAAATCCCATGATGAAACACAGATTGTTTGGTGTGATCCTGATGTTCCTTCACCCTGCTAGACATCTTCTGTAAACTTTTCAAGAAGAAGAATGGGAGATTCATTTTGGCTTCATGACTGAGATGCTGCAATAACATAAAATGATACTTAAAACAAAAGAAAATTTCCCTTCACAAGTGATATAAATTTGTAGGATTTTGATAGGCTCTATCCATTCTAGTTTAAATTTCTGAATAGGTACTCCCTTTCCCCAATCTGCTACTACATTTGGAAGTAAGTATTTATAAGCAACAAAGGTGATAGGAACTTTTTAAAACTAGTATTCACCCTCATATAAGATCCCTTTAGCTTCTGCTAACAATTCCCTCGTCAGCTTAAACTTCAAAGTATCAAAAGTCACCATATCCTTATCCAAACACTGAGAAAATTTATAAGAGACTTTTGAGTGATATCCCTCAATTCTTTAAAAAAAAACTAACCACCCTTCCTCTGAAAATAGTTTTGCACAATCTAGAAAAGTTTGAACCCATCTCATGTCTAAAGGTTCAACTCTATTGGTTTACCACTTCTTTTCATTTTGAATGACTTTCAAATTACTTCTTTCAATAAAACAAATTCTAAATCTATTCAAGTATTGAAAATCTGACAGACAATGCTATATTGGGAAACCAAAACCCTAAACTGAACTCTCTCGCTTAAACTGCTAAATGCCTTAATTCCATTGACAGATAATTCGATATTAGGTATGAATTAGGTTTACATACTAATAATCTTCATTCAATTCCATCATTAATCATTTGCTTAGTAAAAACCCAAATACATGGACTTTGATATCAATTCGCAGCCTACCTATCAAAGTGATGAATCCAGGAACTAGAATCGTGTTTTCTTGATTGTCAGGTGTCCAATTTCATTCCTCAATCTTCTCTGACCACTACGATAACTCCAAATGATCACCCCTCAAAGCCCTAAATTTTCCAGTTGTTTCAGTATTTGATTACGCACTACAAATACTTCGCCACGAACTCATCTGATCTTCATGCACTTCACGGGATATGAAATTCAAGGCGCATTTGTCTCATCGTGTTTAACCATCATTATTCCATCACTCTGCAACAGACCACCACAACCCTCCCTCATGATGATTTTCTTGACATATTCACACCTGTCACAATGATCAATCTATAGGAAACACATATCAAATCCATCAACCAAGTATGAATGACTTCTCATGTGTGAGATTTAAAAAAAAAATTGAACAAAAATGATGATTTTCGAATTGCGCAATTTTCTTGTAGCGCATGTGTGTAATTTTTTCAGGCATGCACTACAAGAAAGTTTGCTTTAATGATTTTCAAAAATATAATAACTAGCAATGATTTAACTTAGGTAAAATGATCTAGATCAAACCTTTATGATGTTTTTAGGACCTTTTTAATTCATATAAACATTATATAAGCCCCCTAACAATGAATTTCAATAAATAAAATCAAAATTGAAAAATAAAACTAAGAAATCATATAAACATGAAGATTAAAGAAAAAATATTCAAACTATCCTAAGAAACAAAATTTTCTAGGAGAAATGAACAAAACCAAGTTTCAAAACATAAACAAATGCATGAAAAATGAAAAAGAAAAACAGGCTCTAACAAGATGGATCGTGTCATGACCTAAATATCATCTAAAAATAAAATTCCAAATTAAAATAGAAAGAATATGAATGGAGCTGGAAGGATTTGGATGGACGCAAGTCAGAAACTAGTGAAAAAACACAAGTGTTGGAAGATGGCTCCAATGAACTAATAGCTGGCTCGTCCAAAGAAGGAAAAGAGATTAATAATTAATACATATAAGAATGTGTATATACACCATATACATGAGAAAGGATTTTAATTATGGAACTCAAGGCCCAACACTGATTACCTTGATTGTGCGCACTAAGACAATGATCCTTGGGGTCAAGAGGCTTCTCCGACTCTTTCTTTCTTACAAAACCAGGAACATCAATGTGATGCCTTTTGAGAAACTAAGTCATGATTTCCATTTAATTATTAAAAAATTATTTCTCAGAATGAGAACCTTTTATGCAATAGGTACAACAGGAAAATTTATGCGCTCTTGATGAGATAATATAAAACCTACACACAAAAAACTTAGAAGGAAAATTTTGCAAGCTTAATTAAAATCTACTTTGACAGTGAATACATTTGGAGGTGCCTTACACCTAGGTAGAATCCAAAGGATATAAATCCAATGGATTCAAGTCAATTTTCTTAGTATTTATGTGGAAAATCCACTACTTCTGGTGCTCTAATAGAAGTATACGAGAGAGATTGAATTCCTGACCAGCATCTAATACAATGTGAGATTTGATAGATAGAACTTGTGACAAAATTGATATTCACAAAGATGTACATGAAAATTACAGAAGAAAATAATGTTATATGACATAAAAGTGTTAGGATTATTAATTCTCCCTTGTCCAAATTTGGTCATATGTCTAAATCGGGAGTCATGTCTAAATCGAGAGTCCATGTAGTCTATTTATAGTCATTAACACCATTGGGTCTACTTGGACTAATTGGGGCACATGTTTCAGTTACTAAAGTGTGGGGAACACTAATTGAGGCTCAATTCCATTGATTGAACTTGATTGCATCAGTTTAGGAGCCTCCTAGACCAATACCTACAATTTAGGAAGCCACTGGGAGTGCCGAAACCAACCAAGGTCAGTTCACTTCAGTTGATGACTAGCCAAGCTAAGTTAGGAGTCAGTTACATTTAGTTCTAGTCCTCTACATTCAGTTAGTGCTAGGTTTACTTGACTACACTCATGTGGGGTGCATTTCTCACCTAGCACAATCAGTTAACCTTAGTCAACACTGAATGTAACACTTGAGTTGTGTTTTAGAGCTCCGATGAACTCCGGTTATGGTTTAGACAACGTCAATTAACTACTGAGTCCTTCGATAGTGATTTAGACAAGGTCTTAGTTACCCGCAGTTAAGTAGATTCTATCAATTCGAATTTCCTCATGTGGATTCAAATTTCATGTGGCTATTAAAGCCATTTTACAACATTGTAATTATTATCTGATTACTTTTTTATTAATGAAAGCATTCACAGTTGCAAGCCATTTTTGCACTATTTCATTCTTCAATTGCTGAGTAAATTGTGTGATATACTTTGTGATTTGTGTGTTTGTCTACAGATCTATGTGCTCAAATTTACATGGTATCAGAGCCTCGATGGACAAGACTCCTCTCCTCCTAAAATCTCTAGTTGGATCATTCCTTTTGGGCAAATTGCTACTTCCAGTACTGCACCAGAAGCAGAGAATTTACCACTTAATATCCCAAGTTAGGAATTTTTTTATCAAGCTTTCTTTATCAACTATGCTGGGTGTGAAGGAAATTCCAAAAGTGCAGACTGTTGACCTTACTTTGTATGTTTTATTGTGTGACAGGTTATCATCTTTTCTTACAGCATTTTCCACAAGCAGTCCTTTCTTCTCACTACATTCGATACAGCAGCTCATTTCTTCTTACTACATTCAAAATAGCTCATCTAATAGAGCCTCTCACTCCCTTCAACTATCGCCAGTGGAAGGAAGACATGGTGGTAATGCTCCACACCAAAGGGTTCTTCAGACTCATAGAAGAAACAGAGGAAGAGCCAGATTCAGATAAAGACAAAGCTAAGTACATGAACATGCTTGATGAAGCCCATGGACACTTGCTCTTCTCAGTCTCTAAATTTATTTGGTTCCACATCCTAGAATTGAAGACTCCCAAGGAGGTTTGGGACAAGATTGCCCCCATATTTGATAAGCATGATGAGATGAGGATGCATCAGTTAGAAAATGATCTGATTACTCTCAATCCATCCAATTTCAAATCTCTAAATAAAGTCTTCACAAAGTTCAAGAACCTGATATATCTGTTGAAGCAATGCAAAGTGGAGAAGGATGAAGATCAGCTCATCCTTTCCATTCTCATTGTTAACACCCAAAAAGTGTTCACTACCTTATCTACCCCACTATATGGCTCATCTGTCCATTTTCCTACCATATTTCCCTTGAAAACCTTGAAAATCCCACTAAAACGCCTCCAAAAGGCCATAAAATCATCAAAAAGCCTCCAAAAGGCCATAAAAACACCTTTTTCCTCCAAAATATCCAAAATTCCTCAAAAAATAGAAAAATCCCCAAAAAGGGAAGAAAAAATATAAAATAATGAAGAAAAAAGAGGAAAAGAGGAAAAAACCCTAAAAAGCTGCCCTAAACCATATGGTTTCCAAAAACCACGGGCCAGCACTCCACCACTAAAAAACCATAAATAAGTGATGGAGACCCATTATTTCACATCCACAATCACAAGCATCCCTACTCTGCCAAAATTGCTCTTGAAACCCTAGCTCACCCTTTGAGCTACTTTCACCATTGAGAGCCCCTTTTGGCCCATTTTCCACCACCGAAGAAAGAGAAGGAGCAGCTGGAGCTCGGAGCAACCTCTTGGATCAGCGCAAAGAGCTTCACCAACCTCCACATTGGAGGTAATATCAATAAAAACCATTCTTTATATTTTGCTGTTTTGTTTCACGCACGTGTTTTAGATTTAGTTTTTATTTCTGTTATAGCTTTTTATTTCAATTTTACTAAACTGCTACTAAGGAGTCCATTTTCCTTAGTAGGTGCTCATTCGCACAAGCTAGGGGTAAAACCCTAGCTACAGTTTTGGCGACTCCACTGGTTTATTTTCTGCAATAGTTTTTGTTTTTTCCTTTCAGCTGTCGCTTTCGGCCACCGTAAACCGCGTTTTTTCCTTTCGCAGTCGCGACCCGACCGCGTGTTTCAGGCCTTTACCCACGACCAGGCCGCAGCTCTCAGAATTTTTCCCGCGCCCTACCGGCGGATTCAAGTCTGTTACCTGTGATCCGGACGCGGCTAATAAGCTGTGTTCTGCAGTCCGACCGTCTTTGTCGGCCATTTTCCTGCGTCCCAGCCGTGCCTTTGAGCCCTTTTGCTGTGACCCGACCACGTCTTTTCCTTCCGCAGTCGCGTCCCAACTGTGTCTGTCGACCAGAAACCCATGACCCGCTCGTGCCTGTTCCCTTCAAACCCGTGGTCCGACAGCCCGATCCAGCCACAAACCCGCTTTCTGATTTCTGCAGTTTTTCCTGTATTTGACCCCAGCCCCTTTGCTGCCATATTTTCTGTATCTGCACAGCCATCTGTTCTACCTACAGCCCTACTCCCCTACAACTTTTTCTGCACCATGATTTCTGTTACCTTTTTATAGCATTGTTTTAAAAATTTCAGCATTCTTAAATTTTGCATGTTTAAATTTTGAATTCAATATTACTGTTAGTTCAATATTACTGTTAGTTCATCAACTCACGAGCACACACTCTATCACCTAATTCAAGTGAGACTTAAAAACTACTTAACTCAACCAACATTCTAACCCCACTTGGGGAACACAAAAGAATCTTTGTAGTTAGGTAGGATCGGGGGGATAGGCTTCCAATAACACCCCTCGGTTACTTACACTTGAGACATAGCTATTGTCCAATTAGGGAACCAAAATCCCCTAGTATTTTTTTGCACGGTCACAACTAGTTTACCAGAAGGCCTCTCCCTTAGGAGGGTTGAAGTCGTGAGATTGGTTCCGAAGGCATGAGTGGAATACCGAACTCCATTCAGTAACTGAAGGGCTACCTTTCGCAGTTCTCGGGATATCCCCATATAGGGGTATTGCGGTAAAAGGACCAAGCAGCAGATTTACCTTTCTGGACTTGTCATGAACGGGGTATCTTAGTTGCCATTCTTCTAGGATTGACTTCCCGGTGTCCATCCCGGTAGGGGGATATCTCAGCCACTTGGATTTCCTATTCATATTTTCTGACTTGGATTTCATCACCTTGCAGAGGATGTCTAGTTGAGTCAGAATACTTCTAGTTAGGTTTTTGCATGCTCCCTGACCTCCTTTTGGTCTAGCGAGTCCACCGTTTTTATTTTTAGGCAACCTGCTGCTTGTTGGTATTCTGACCATTTCTGTTGACACTCCGCCTATTGTAGCACACCATTATAGTGGGTGTTTTGAGTTGGTTGTTGGCCTGAGTGCCCTATTTTTTGAGCTCTCCTTCTGCACACTCGGTTTCATTAGGGTTTTTGAGATGTTTTTTACCCACCTCAACCCACAGAGATTTGACATCATTTGTCACCATTGAGTTCCTGAGACATTCTCGGTGCCTCAGAGGTGAGCCCCCTCAGTACGGTTCACTTGACGCCACCCGTCATCGACACAGATCATCCTCACTTGATACCACTTATCATAGATCTCGAGCCTTGTCACCTGACTCCACTTGTCAGCAGCATAGGAATCCCTCACCAGATATTGACGCCCCTTATTTTACCTTCGATTCTGAGCCAGAGTCCGAGAATCCCATTTACACTGCCCCTACTAGCCCCATGGCTGGCGTGACTCCCACTCCCATATTGGTCGGAACCGTTGGTGGCACATCCACCACTACACCAGTTACCACACCTACTTTGGGTATGCCCTCCATGGGGCCCCCGTCTACCGTTCCCCTCACAGCACCTATTCCCGTAGTAGGAATACCCATCCCCACTCCATCAGTGACTCATACTACCCATGGTGGTGCAGGACCGTCCTATACCACCTTAGTTCCCCCACTAGGGGGTAACCTCCCTCACATTACCCCTCCACTTGGGGGCATCGGCCCCAACTTAGTCCAACCCACTACTGTGTCACATCCTTCTTCCAGTTTGCCATTCATGGCTAGCCTCAACCTACCTGACCTAGCCAAATTGACCAACGACCCTATCAGACACGACCCAGCGTGGCCTCACATGCCCACAAAGCTCCCCTCTTACATCCCTAAGTTCGAGGGCAAGGCAGGTGAGGACCCACAAAACCACATTATGTCTTTCCATCTATGGTGTTCCTCCAACTCCATAGTGGACGACTCCATTCGCCTCCGTCTATTACAGCGCACCTTCACTGGCTCTGCTGCCAAGTGGTATATCGAGCAACCCCACGGAACCCATGCCACCTTTACTTCCCTTGCCTCGACTTTCCTGCAGTTCTTCCAGTTACCTGTCCGCTATGACGCAGGCGTTGAGATCATCCTATCATGTAGACAAAACACTGCTACCCACATCACGGACCACATTCATGAGTGGCGTCGACGCCGTAGCTTATGCAAGATCAAATTAGATGACTGGATCTTCCTAGATTGGTTCCTCAAATCACTCCTTCCTGTCATTGCTAAGGATGTGGCATCCGAAATACCCCAGTCTGAAGAAGAGGCCATCCTTAAGGCCCAGCAATTCGACCTCATTTACGCCCAGTCGGGTTATCTCTATACCGTTATACCTGATGCCCCTCACGGCACTACCTCCCAGCACGATGCACCGGGGGCATCCCATGCTGCCGACGGCATCATTGGCCGTGTCTCTGTGCATCTTCAACCATTTTCCATAGCATGTCCTACCCCTGGCCATGACCTCTCGCGGGCTACCTCACAGCCTGGAGCCACCAACTCGTATGCTCCCATGACACATCACCACCATACCCATGGACCCTCATGTCCACCTCAGTGTTTCGGTCATGTGACTTCGGCTTATGCCCCCCCAGTTGCACCTCAGCCCTACTACCACCACCAGGCTGCACCAGCTCCTGTGGCCCACCCACAACCCGCTCCACAGCCCCATCAGCAACCCCCTCAAGCCGCTACACCTGCGCAGCTTCCACCTACATATCATCCACCGCAGCCTGCTCCAGCACCAGCGCCACCTCAAAATCCACCTGCGGCCCAAGGACAAGTTTACACCCAACAAAACCCGCAGCAAAACTAGAACAACCAACGCAACCAGGGCCAACAAAAACGTGGCAGGGGCCGAAATCGTGGGAACAACCAACCTACCGAGCAATTTGGTCCACCCCCTAATCCCCCCGCTAATAATAATGTAGCCCCTGCTAACCAAAACCCTGATCGCCCGCCCAAGCAGGCTAAAAACCCCAATTTGCGAACAAACTATCCTTGTTGTATTTGCGGGGTCTATGGCCACTACACACATTTTTCTCCACACATGGAGCGAGTTCGGCAACTTTGGGCTGCTGATGCACAACGCCAAGGGCATGAGGCTCCTCAAGCACCACCCAACCCCCCACAACCTCAGCAGCCACCTTTGGTGCTGCAAAACCCCTTACCAAACCAAGGCATAGTAAACACTGAACCGTTGGCTCCCCCTCAAGCCAACGCACCAAACCAACAACAAATCACTTACGCTGCTCCTGATCAACCCATGTTTGACTCAGGTACCCACCACTTGTTGATGATGTCCTTCGATGGGGTCAACCTCTAGACTCGGCGGAACCAATATGGCTCCACCCCTGAAGCCCCTCCCGCTGATAAACCCACTAACGCTCATCCCACTGATCAGGCATTACGCATACCTCCACCTCCACTAGATGGCGCTCCCAAAGCACCTCATTTCCCACTTCGCCGTATCAACAATAACCCCAACGCGCGGGCTGCGTCAAACTACAACATTGTCGATGACTTAGCCCAATCCCCCGCAGCCATGTCTGTGTTAGAAGTCTTAAAAAAATTCCCTTCGCAATGCAAGAATTTACTCTCAGCCATTGGGGCTATCGATCCAAATGATTCGAGTTTAATGGCATTCGATTTGGCCCAATCCGAACCCCGCCTGCCTTCCACTTTAGCATTCCAAGTTTCTGTTTCCATTCGGAATTTTGTCGTCCATCGATGCATTATTGATGAAGGTGCCTCTACATGTGTCATGCCCATCTCCATCTGGAAAAAAATGGGATCCCCCCCTCTCTAGCAGTCCTCTACTACGTTGTGAGCCTACGACGACCATTCGGCTCAACCACAAGGCCTATTAGCTAACGTTCCCATCCAGCTGGCGGGAAAAACCGTCCTCATAAACATCGAGGTTATTAATGCACCGCTTGATTATAACCTTTTACTTGGCCACAACTACATGTATGCCATGCGGGCAGTTGCTTCTACCATTTTTCGTACCATGATGTTCCCCCATGAGGGACGCGTGGTCAAGGTTGACCAACTCACCTACCATGATCCCAATGCCCCCGCGACACCCGAAAATGTTCTCCCCATGATTGAACAACCTGTTTCGGGTGCCACCACCTCATTTGTTTCCTCTATGGGGCCCGGAGTTTACTCAGACGCGCCAATGACCTCGACCTTCCAATCTATTCCACCCCCGTCGCCCGACACTGACGTGTCTGACCTATGTACCCTGTCTCATACCACGCAAACTCCTACTAATCAACCACCCTTGTTACCTAAACCCCCTTTAGTCCCTAGTCACATTGGTGCTACACCCATCCATACCATTCCTTTCCTCTTCCCTCCCTCAGGAGTAGTTAGTGCCCCAGTCATGGCCACCCTCAACCTCCCAGGGTTAACATTAGGATTACCCATTTGGTATCTTTCGCCTCCTGTTCCCCCGCCGACACCAAATTTCATCCTACAACCGGTGCAACCCATTGTCACTACTAGTCAACCACCTCCCGGTATCGCTACCCCGTCGTCCTCTACGAACCGCCCCCCTCCTCTTACCAAACCCACTGGGGGCAGAGGCCCCCAACCTTACACTGCTGTCCCACCTCCTAAGACAGTCAAAAAACCCCCTGTGTTTCGTGCTCCTCCCAAATGCGCGCTGTGCAATGAGTTGGGCCATGCGACTCACCAATGTCCTCAGTTACCGACACTACAGGAACACATGCAAATGCTTGACGACGACCCCACTATCCCTGTTGTCTACCTTGATCCAACCCCTACGCCTCGCTACAAGTCCTTGCACACTAACCACTCCTATTCCATATGCGGTATCTATGGGCATTACACAAATCACTGTCCCGATCTCCCTAATTACATAGCAGCTCTCTTTGAGATGAACAGTCTGGATCTTGAGACGGCACCACCCACCATTGAGGAGATCCACCCCCCGGTTTCTTCCCCTTCCGAAGAGATTAATACCATTTATATGATCTCTTCCGTCACTACCCCCTCGTCAACCGGTTTGACGTCACAAACATTCTGTACTGATGACGAGATTCTTGAGGCTCTCACTGCCCCGGATTATCCCTGGGATGACATGCACCATCGTTCCTACTTCCTCCCAGAGGTATCCTTCTCTAACATTGCTACCCAATTTCCTGTTGAATCCAAAGACTTCCTTCCCCACAAGGTCGACTGGTTCAAGGACCCTATTCCTACTCCTGACACCTTCGAAGAGGGAAACATGGCCAACATCTCACCTGTCATTCAAATTGATATCGCGGCCCCAGGAAGCACCCCCGAACTCATCACTTTAGGAGCCTCTTGTAGTAAGCAAGAAATTGAAGAATACAACAAACTCTTTAGAGAATTCCGTGATGTCTTTTCCTGGTCCTATACTGAAATGCCCAGTCTTGACCCTGCCATTATAGAGCACCACATTGACACATGGCCTGATGTACCCCCCATTCGTCAGAAACAACGTCCCATTCATCCCTCAAAACTCCCAGCTGTCAAAGCAGAGATTGAGAAACTTCGCACGGCAGGATTCATCTATCCTATTGCCTATACCACCTGGGTTTCAAACCCTGTTCCCGTTAACAAAAAACAAGGCACCCTTAGAGTATGTACTGACTTCCGAGATTTAAACCGCGCCTATCCCAAAGACAATTTCCCCACGCCATTTATTGACCAGCTCATTGATGCGTGTGTGGGGCATGAAGTCCTCTCGTTCATGGACGGTTTTTCCGGATACAATCAGATCCAAATCTGACAGGAAGACCAGTACAAAACTGCCTTTACTACCCCATGGGGCACCTTTGCCTATCGCGTCATGCCTTTTGGCCTAAAAAATGCTGGTGCCATGTTCCAGCGGGCAATGACCTATTGCTTTCAGGATTTGGTCCATATCCTACTTGTCTACCTTGATGACCTTATAGCTCGTTCCCGAAAATGATCAGACCACCTTAACGACCTTCGGCAAGTTTTTCTGCGTTGTCGCAAATATCAGATCCGCTTGAACCCACACAAGTGTGTTTTTTGCGTTCCGGCAGGCTGATTGCTGGGTTTCATTGTTTCCCAGAAAGGAATTACTGTCGATCCCCTGAAAGTCCATGCCATCTTAGACCTTCCCTCTCCTTGAACACTACGGCAACTCCAAAGTCTACAAGGACGATCCAATTTCGTTCGATGCTTCGTTCCTGATTACGCCATAATCGTTCATAGTTTCTTGCTCCTGCTCCATACCCACATACCCTTTGTCTGGGACGAGCAAGCAGAAGCCGCATTCGAAGCCCTCAAGAAAGCTCTCACACAAGCCCCCTTGATCTCCCCTTCGGATTTCTCTCAGGACTTCATCCTCTACGTCTCGGCATCTGAGCATGCTGTATCTAGAGTCTTGGTTCAAGAAGACACCTCACACCAAGAGCATGTCATTTACTACATCAGCCAGACCTTGTCCAACCCACCCGTACGTTACCCATATGAGGAGAGACTAGCCCTAGCAGTGGTATTTTCCGTCCAAAAATTGCGACACTACATTTTACTTAGTCATACCACAGTTGTCGCTGATTCTAACCCCATGGTATATCTTCTAAACCGGCGGCTCCTACAAGGTCGTGTGGCTAAATGGGTCATTATCCTCCAGGAATATGACCTCACGTTCCGAACACCTAAGAGCACTAAAGCACTCGCGCTTTCCCAGCTTATCACTGATCTCCCTTCCTTTCTCTCGGCCCCACCTATCTCCGATGAGTTACCCGACAATCACTTGTTCACTATCTCATCCGATGACCCGTGGTACGGTGTTGTCTTGTTATACCTACACATGCAGAAGTTTCAACCCACAGTCACTCGTAATGGACGTCGTCGTATCCGTCACCAGGCCTCTCGCTACCTCCTCCTAGGAGACGTCCTCTACCGGCAAGGGGTCGACACAATTCTTCGTCGTTGCCTTACACACGAGGAAGCTGAACAAGTCCTTAATGATTGTCATAGAGGTGCCTGCGGCAGCCATTTCTCCGGGATGGCCACTGCCCAAAAGGTTGTCCACGCCGGATACTTTTGGCCCACCCTTTTCACCAACTGCATCACTGCGGTCAAGCATTGCCATAACTGCCAACTTTTTTCCCCCAAGGCCCGGACACCACCTGCTCCATTACACCCAGTTGTCACCATTGGTCCCTTTTGCAAGTGAGCCATCGACTTCATGGAGTGTAGACCCCCATCTGTGAACGGCCATAAGTACATCATTGTTGCCATTGATTACTTTACCAAATGGGCGGAAGCCATGCCCACCTTCAACTGTACCGCTAACACTGCTGCCCGTTTCTTTTTCAACCATGTTATCACTCGATTCGGGGTCCCTAAACAGTTGGTATCAGACCATGGATCACACTTTGAAGATTCCATTTGGCACGAGTTATCCACCCTCCTCAAGTTTCAACACCAATTTTCCTCTGCTTACTACCCTCAAGGGAACGGTCAAGTAGAAGCTGTTAACAAAATCCTGAAAACCATACTCCAACGCACTGTTGACCGGCATAAGTCCAATTGGCACCACATGCTATTCCCTGCCTTATGGGCTTACCGTACCTCCACCAAGACCGCCACTGGTTTTACCCTGTTTCATCTAGTTCATGGTGTTGAATCTGTCCTCCCCATCGAGTGTTAGATACCTGCCTTACATATCACCATCGAGCTTCTCCTCGATACCTCCCCCCTTGAGCAACGTCTTCTATCCCTCGAACAAGCCGATGAATATCGTCGTGCCACTCTCCAGAACATTGAAGCTACCAAAAACCGATCCAAAGCCAGTTATGACAAACATGTTCACCCTCGAACTTTCCACGAGGGGGACCTCGTCCTCACCTATGACCAAGCCCACGACAAAACTGGTAAAGGAAAGTTTGAGTCCATGTGGCAAGGCCCTTACATTGTGAAGACTTGCCTCGGCAAGGGGGCATACATTTTAGCAGATTCTGAAGGCCACCCTTTACGCAATCCCCGTAATGGGTTGTATCTTAAACGTTTTTACCCATAACTGAAACAGCGACCTCATTGGTCTGCATTGTACAGTTTGCTCTCTTTTTGTTTTTCACCTTCTTTACCATAATCTCACATTCATCATTTTTTGCATGCCCACAGATGGACCATCTTCCACCTCGTTACACTAGCTTCGCTGATGGCCCAAGCCGCTGGTCTCCCAACCTGGCTTCTGCAGCATGGGTCTTGTATTCCCCTTCCAATGAATTGATTCATCTTGACGGAATATGTATAGGCGCCGCTACCAATAACCAAGCGGAGTATGATGCCGTGACCGGTCTCCTGACTGCTGCCATCCAGATGGGCATCTGTCACCTTCATGTGTTCTTGGACTCCCAGCTACTTGTCTCCCAGCTCAACAACTACTACCAGGTGCGCGATCCTTGCCTATTTAGAAAATTCCTGTGTACAAAACAAATTAGCCGACAGTTTGAATCCATCACATTCACACATGTCCCAAGAGCTCAAAATAGTGTCACAGATCAAATGGCAAATAACATCCTATATTGGCACATCAATCACACTATGTAACACCTCCATCATGCATCATTATCCCATAGCATCTCATCCAAATATATAAAAACCCAAAAAGACTGCATTGCATCGACATTTGCATCCATGAACATAAACCATAAAACCACATTTCTATCCATAGGGGCATCCAAGTGCCTAATCATACATACATCATGTCGCATTACATAAAAAACACAAGGGGCATCCACGTGCCCAACATCCTAGACTACTTGCATCCACGTGCAATACAAACATATAACACATCATCAAGCACATCCACGTGCGTACAAATGATACAACATCATAAACAAGGCGCATCCATATGCATATATATATATATATATATCAAAAAAATAATATACATGAGCTATACATGTCTTGATTACCCCTGTACTCAGCTATACAAAAAATGTATGTACATCCCTAAAGCCTCATAAGGTACAGGCCATAGCTACAAAACTCGGGGGGAGTCCCCTACTCTCCCTAATGAGAGTCGTACCCTGCATCACTGTCAGTTTCCGCTGCCTCTGACTCCTCCCCTCGCTCCTCCTCTGGCAAATCCTCATCCCCTCTGGGCTCCCGTGCCCATGCCCTATCCGCCAATAGAGCCACCCGGATCGCGATCGATCTGAAATTCCGGGGTGCCCGCATGCACTCCTAAACCACATCCGGATCAAGGTCCCGCCACCCCTCATCGGTCACCCCCACAAGCAAACGGTTTAGCAGCACCCGTACGGACTCCAGTGTCCCCTCTGCATCCCGGCAACGCACCTCCCCCGGCCCAGGGAGAGCCGGAACGGCCACAATCCCCCTCCGCGCCACATACCCTGGAGGCGGCCTCAGGCCCACATCTGCAGATCACCTATTTGTCAATAACAATATATCAAATGACTATCATACATAAAACTTGACAATGTAATTAAACCATACGTACCATCTGGTCCCCATGCCTGCCCTAGCGGCCGTGGTGCCTCCGGATCTCCAATATAATCCATATCTCTATATGGATAGTCGTCCAGGGTCAACGGTAGCTGGAGCCACTGCAGGTACAACTCCTAGGTAAAGTATCTCCCAACATCGCCACCACCACGACGGCGCATCATCTCGCCCCACCACACCATTCGCGGCTCCTGCAGGCCTCCTTCTCTAATCGGCACCTGCGGCCACAGCATAGGTACCCTCTCCATAAAGAATGCGCATAAAAATGAACCATAGCAAAAACCCTTGCCATATTCCTTCGCTGCTGTCAGCTACCGCTACACGCAGGTCAGGAACATCTGGCCCGAAGCATAATACACACCGCCCAACACGTGCTCCACCAGCTGCATCTGGCCCCCAGACACCTTCTCCGGTGACTGGGATCCCAAAACCCGCACCACACATGCTTCCATGGCCCGCACTGCCGGTTCCTGTAAGTCTCTCACCAAGAGTGCATTCCTATGCACCTGATCCTCTACCCCACAAAATCGCTCCAGCATATCATCCATATCGATGTCTGCAGACACCCGCAGCTGAGTATCTGCCACCCTGCCCAGACAGGGCAGCCCCGTCAAGAAGTATACATCAGTCATGGTGAGGTCCACCCTCTCACCTTGCACTCGAAAAGCCTGTATCTCTGGCTCCTAGAAACTAACCAGTCGGTTCAGCAGCAATGCTGCTGAATGTATCATAGGTACCTGCGCGAACTTCAGCAGCCCAAACAACCCTAGCATCGACTGCACCTGGCGGTCCTCTCAGACGATGGCCATAATCTCATCCGGTATCTCCCGCTCTCTCCATAGAACCTGCGGCATCCTGTCAATCACACAATGAAGACTCATCAAACTCAAATCAAACACATAGACCTTCCCCCTCATCCAGAAAAAACCAGAACAGCTCGGTCACTAACAGCAGCTGTCAGGCCTAAACCCGGGGTTTCCGACCGCGGTTGTCAGGCCTAAACCCGCGGTCTCCAACCGCGGCTGTGAGGCCTACAGTCGCGGTCTTCAACCGTGGCTACCAGGCCTAAACCCACAGTCCCTAACCGTGGCTGTCCAGCCTAAACTCGCGGTCCCCAACCGCGGGGACCGCGGTTTCGACCCCCTAACCCGTGGTCCACCCACGTGGACCGTACAATTCGTCCCCTAGGACCCACTACCCACCCCCCAAACCCAAAAACAATGCAGGTATGAGTTTGACAAAATACCTGTATCTCTTGAATCTGAAAACGGCTGGTTGGATCGTCCAGAAATGCCACCTCAGCTCTGGTCCACTCTGATCACGAGTCAAAGTCAAATAGTACAAATGACACTTGTCATGTTGGGCCCACTTACTATTTATAGTCCGTTGACTTTGTTCTTGTTTTGGCCATTCTGAACCCATACGGAGTCCGTTCTCCAAACCGTTTCCACCATTGGAATCAGCACGATGAGACCGTCACGATGGTCATCTCATTGCATTATTTTTTCTACGTTATTTTTTGCCCATTTTTTAGACACCGCTAGTCGCCTCGGTTTGCACGCCACTTCGGCCGCTCTCCATTTTTAACACTTTTTATATTGATGGATTCATTTTTTCAAGCTCGTGATGATGCTTGAGATGATTTCTCGCTCTCACTTGGTACGATTTCAAAATTGTGTCCCAACATCTTGCTGCCTCAATGTATGTGCCACATCGACCACCATCAGATTGTTCCATACTTTTTACATGAGCCATCCACTCCTGTCATACTGCAAATGTTCCGTTATTTTGCCACCATTCGTTCACCCCGCAAGGAGGACCACCAGTGTTCCCCCCCCACCCTCGTTCCTGGTCATCATAAATGTCCCTTGATTGAGCGCTTCCTCCTTGCCTTACCATTCTATCAATTCAGAGTCTTCTTATTTGCTTTCAGACTCCTTAAAATTGAAAGCAACCACGAGCATGCACTTTCCTGGGCTCGTAAAATCCACACAACAGTACCATTCCATTAATTCAGAGTCTTCTTATTTTCTTTCAGACTCCTTAAAATTGAAAGCAACCACGAGCATGCACTGTCCTAGGCTCGTAAAATCCACAAGACAGTACCATTCCATTAATTTAGAGTCTTCTTATTTGCTTTCAAACTCCTTAAAATTGAAAGCAACCATGAGCATGAACTGTCCTGGGCTCGTAAATCCACACGACAGTACCATTTCACTACTTTAGAGTCTTCTTATTGCTTTCAAACTCCTTAAAATTGAAAGCAACCATGAGCATGAACTATCATGGGCTCGGAAAATCCACATGACAGTACCATTTTCTATACACACTTCTTCTAGTTCCCTAACCCATGAAGAAGTCCACCCATGCCTCTTGGTGCTATGATCGATCCTCTCGGCAGCACCCCCAATTAAGTTGCTTTTGTTCAGAGTATTCTGCAGTCTCCTACCATTTTACCACAGCTTGAGTCTCCCTCAACCCAGTCACCCTCCCAGATGCAATACAGCTATGATCCCCTTACCACAAGTCTGTTTCATATGCTGCCCGATCATCCCCGCCATCATACTCTAAACAAAGGAAGTTTGAGTCCACCCACTCTACTTATTTACCCCAGATTATCAACCCTGCCATCAGTTCTATCACATTTTGGTTTTGCACCTCGTGCTCCTATCAAGGAAACATCATTGCCTTGATAGTTGCAGGTCTCCCTCTATCGACGACAACCCCTCTATTCCAGAGGATAGACCTAGAGGTCCTTGCATCTTGGACCCATCACCATCTGTGGTGAGTGCCTACGGACCATGTTGGGAAGAGTCATCATTTCCTCTCCGAATGGTTGTTTCTCACATGCTTGACTTCAGCACCTTGATCGCATCGTTGAGAATCGCGCAGGATTTAGATCCCTTCCATTATTTGTCAAAGACCCCGGATTTCCCCTGACTCTAGCACATTGGTGAGTCACTTTGGAACGCCCAGTTATCTATTCCTGTGGATGTCTGGGATGCGTTGGCGATTGTATTCGGAAGCCATCCAGTTCCATGCTTCCTTGAGTACCCAGTTCAGTTCCAGTTCAGTGTACCATTGCGAGTATGACCCTTGTCACTCTGATCCAGCAGCTCATCAGTTCCTTTGGTACCACATTTAGTAGCACTGCTGTCATTCCAGTGCAACAGTTGTTCAGCTCAGACATGGTCAACCCAGTAGTATGTTCCAGACTTGTGTCCCTTCTGGACCCTTATTATATACACAGTGGTTTTCTATGTATCCTACTGGTCCTTCTTTTCACGCCTCACAGTTACTTTTATGTATCTTGATACGAGCATGGGTATGCCCGCCTCGTCCATATATTGAGATTCTTCCTCATTCAGTATTTGAGGCCATGTATATGTCAGGTCCCCATATTCTAGACCCGATTGTTATTATTATGTTATATCCTGATATGAGCATGGGAATGCCCGCCTCGTCCATATGATCAGATGAATCCTCATCCATTATTGAGGTTATGTACTTTTTAGTTCTTACAGGTGGTTCGGGATCGTGGTTCCGGGTTTCAGTTCGTTTCTTCTCTTCTCGACACCCCATTGCAAACTAGTTATGACTTATGATGTCCATCGGCCATACGATGAGCTCCTGACCTCGCACATCAGGGGGCAATCTGTTAACACCCAAAAAGTGTTCACTACCTTATCTACCCCACTATATGGCTCATCTGTCCATTTTCCTACCATATTTCCCTTGAAAACCTTGAAAATCCCACTAAAACGCCTCCAAAAGGCGTAAAATACCTCCAAAAGGCCATAAAAACACCTTTTTCCTCCAAAATATCCAAAATTCCTCAAAAAATAGAAAAATCCCCAAAAAGGGAAGAAAAAATATAAAATAATGAAGAAAAAAGAGGAAAAGAGGAAAAAACCCTAAAAAGCTGCCCTAAACCATATGGTTTCCAAAAACCACGGGCCAGCACTCCACCACTAAAAAACCATAAATAAGTGATGGAGACCCATTATTTCACATCCACAATCACAAGCATCCCTACTCTGCCAAAATTGCTCTTGAAACCCTAGCTCACCCTTTGAGCTACTTTCACCATTGAGAGCCCCTTTTGGCCCATTTTCCACCACCGGAGAAAGAGAAGGAGCAGCTGGAGCTCGGAGCAACCTCTCGGATCAGTGCAAAGAGCTTCACCAACCTCCACATTGGAGGTAATATCAATAAAAAACCATTCTTTATATTTTGCTGTTTTGTTTCACGCACGTGTTTTAGATTTAGTTTTTATTTCTGTTATAGCTTTTTATATCCATTTTACTGAACTGCTACTAAGGAATCCATTTTCCTTAGTAGGTGCGCATTCGCACAAGCTAGGGGTAAAACCCTAGCTACACTCATAAAGCTCAATGCAGACTACTCATTCTTTGTATCCACCTTCCAAATAGTAAGGCTCACTACTCCAAATTGAAAGATTCCCACTCTTAATGCCTTCATCCAATCTCTTATTTCTGAGAATGATAAATTGATCCAAATGGGGATCATTCAATCTCCCAAAGATCTAGCTCTAGTTGCAACAAGAGATAAGGTAGCGAATGACAAAGGGAAGAAAAGAGATGACTTCCCTGTGAAGAAAGAGTAGTCAAAAGAACCTTCAGGTTCAAAGAGAAGAAAGAAGAATGGCAAAGGAATGGTCCTCTGCACTTACTGTGGAAGGGGCTTTCATTCAGAAAGCTCCTGTATGAGAATACAACTTGATGAAATGGATCTTCTTTTGAAAAATCACAACATTTATGTACCTGCTAGCACAAGGAAGGATGAGTTTGAAGAAGAAGAAGATGAAGAATACCAAAGGAAAGGCCATGCACTGAAGGCTTACTGCACATCAGCACCTGTCTTCCTCATTGATTCTGGAGCTTCCAACCATATGGCTGCATCTAGAGAATCATTCTCTTCTTTTCAGTCCTTTGATGTTCCTAGTATTTAGATGGGCAATAACAGTAAATTCAAAACAAAGGGGAAGGGATCTATCCAACTTGAACATGGAAGGTTCAAAGATGTGCTATTTGTTCCCTCCCTAGCTTCAAACCTGTTATCTGTCTATCAGATGACCCATACTAGATCTCCAAAGCGAGTGATATTTTTTCCTGACTCAATGGAGATCATAGATATCTCTACTAGGAGCATCATAGAAAAGGGTACTGCAAATCATGCTTCAAAACCATATGAGTTCTCACATTTCATGCCTCCTTCAGAACCAGTGCACTCTCAACAGCCATCTGCAAGGGAAGGTAAAATCATTGCATCTACTTCTTTTATAGTTTCTACTAGTATTGCACATCCATCTATATCAGTTTATGACCTTGAGATTCAGGGTGACTCAGATCTAGATTTAGTCCCTACTTCCAAACTAGAAGCTAGGAAGATGACTGGAAGCTCACCTGACACTCAGAACAGAAATACCCTTGCTCTATGTCATCCTATATTACCTCCTTTAGGGAGATGCAATAGACTCCCTGTAAGATGCTATATGGGAAGGGATCAGTCTTACTACATTTAGAAGAATGGATATGATCATACACCTCTTCATTCAATAAGAGACAAAGGTTACATTCCTCCTTCCTTCCATCATAATTTTTGGAGAAGAAGGAGAAGTCTACATGCCAGGCCCCAGAATACCCGTGCACAGCACACCATGCATGTTGCTTCACTACCATATAGAGATGAATATTGCAGAAACATATTTTCAAGTTTTTCAAACTTGAGACCTGATTATACCTGCTTAGATAGAGGGGGGGATTTTTTCCCATGTGGTTTTTCGCCCAGCTCCTTGTATTAAGCAATTACTTTATTTTACTTCATGTAATGGGTGACCTATGGTCTTAGTTACCCGGGCCCATAGTTTTTCCAAGTTAGCATTCAGGGGGGGTGTTAGGATTATTAATCCTCCCTTGTCCAAATTTGGTCATATGTCTAAATCGGGAGTCATGTCTAAATCAGGAGTCCATCCAATCTATTTATCGTCATTAACACCATTGGGTGCACTTGGCCTAATTGGGGCACATGTTTCAGTTACTAAAGTGTGGGGAACACTAATTGAGGATCACTGCCACTGATTGCACTTAATTGCATCAGTTTAGGAGCCTCCTAGAGCAATCCATACAATTTAGGAAGCCACTGGGAGTGCCGAAACCAACCAAGGTCAATTCACTTCAATTGATGACTAGTTAAGCTAAGTTAGCAGTCAGTTACATTTAGTTCTAGTCCTCTACATTCAGTTAGTGCTAGGTTTACTTGAATGCACTCATGTGGGGCACATTTCTCACATATCACAGTTAGTTAACCTTAGTCAACACTGAATGTAACACTTGAGTTGTGTTTTAGAGCTCTGATGAACTCTGGTTATGGTTTAGACAAGGTCAGTTAACTATTGAGTCCTCCGATAGTGATTTAGACAAGGTCTTAGTTACCTACAGTCAAGTAGAGTCTATCAATTTGAATTTCATCATGTGGATTCGAATTTCATGTGGCTATTAAAGCCATTTTACTTCATTGTAATTATTATTTGATTACTTTTTTATTAATGAAAGCATTCACAACAACAAGCCATTTTTGCATTGTTTCATTCTTCAATTGCTGAGTAAATTGTGTGATCTACTTTGTGAGTTGTGTGTTTGTCTACATATCTATGTGCTCAAATTTACAAAAAGAATTGAGTAACAATTGGATTGTATTCCATCATTTACTCTTCATGACTATGAGTATATATAGAATATTTCTTCAATAAAGAAAATCAAATTCTAATGAGGCAATTCAAAATGCTCATATGTGGCAGGCTTAAAATAGGCAAAAAAAACCTATATGGAAAGTACCATTCCCAACTCCTATAAAAAGGTCATGAATGGGCTAAGTGGTCCTTGGTACCTCATTAGTGAACATAAATCAACATAGAGATGGATTTTCAGGAGAAAATCATGGAAGGAAGTTAAGGCAACATCAAGTAAACTTGCCAAGTTATACTAGCACACTTATCTCATCCAAATCCATGAAAAAAGAAATAAAAAGATCATAAAAGAAGGATAAATATGGATGAGGTTGCATTAGCCTATTAAATAGGACTAAAAGAAGAAAGTGTGGGTCCTATGGTGGATAAGGTATCAAAAGGTGGTAAAGATGTGCACTAGGTAGTCAACTAACATAGTATAAACCACTAGGAGACTAATAAAAGTTTATAATATGGTTTAGATGGTTAATTTATTATAACATGATATAGATATTGATAGGAATAATTTTTGAAATGTTTTTCAAATTCTCTTCCGTAAATACATCTTGCGTTTCGATGGTGCATTGGTAGCACTTCATATGATCATTAGGTTTAAGTTTTTTAGGCCTTACCTCCAATGATTCTCTCGCAGGTAGAAGTGATGATCGATGATGCATATCATCACATGGTGGTTTTGAGCCATTAACAACTTCTAATATTGCTTCATTAGATGAAAAAATTTGGTCTAAGATGTCATGAAGTTTGGGTGCATTGATGGCCAATGTGGGTGAGGTGTAAGGATCATATTGTTTTTGTGAGGGAGGATTTTGATACTCATCTTCTAAATCCATTTAAATAGATTTGTAGGAATATTCTACAATAGATAATGGTAAATTATCCAAGGCATTAGATTCTATAGACTTTGGCATCACTTCAACATCATTTTCCACCATAGATCATTTCGTCGAGACCTGTTGTGATAAAGGTAAGTCATCCACTGGAATATGTTTAGGAAAATTGATAATGGAATGTAAATCACTATGGTTATAGTGAATACTAGAGAAACTTATTGATTGCATATGATTGGTGGGAATTTAAAATTTCACATGAGGGAAGAATCTTTTAACAATCCTACCTTGATGTCATGAACCATGTTTAGCAAATCCCGAACAAAAGTAACATTTGATTGGGTAGGAGTTTCATGCATGTAATAATATAATTAGTCAATTGTCATGATATTCCCATGGTGAGGGAACCGAATCACTTAGAACATTGAATATACTAAAACCATCATAGCATGTAGCCAACTATGTCCCAATAGAAAATTGTAATCTATAGGCATGTATACTACCTCAACATCAAATGTGATTATTTTTCCTCCGAATTCAATTGGGTAGGCTATAGTAAGTATATGAGGAGGGAAATAATGTCCAGAAAATTCCTTTAACATAGTGTGGGATGGATCTATGGTGGGTGCCCCTAATTATTTCCAAAATTTCAATGACATGACACAAGTTTAGGCCCATTCATCAACTATGGTTTGAAAAACGTTCTTACTATGGGATGATAATTTATTTGAAAAGAAATTTGGGAAGGGACCTACATGTGGATTGGTCTAAGTCAAATGTGATCGCATCACTATTGAATGGATCAATAACCACTATTGTATATAATACTACCTTTATTTGTATGGGACAACATTGAAATACTACTAGATCTTACATGGCACATGGTGCTTGAGGTAGATCTACTAAAATATTATACTTGTGAGCAGCTCTTGCATTAGGATTATTTGTTGTTTTACGTAAAAAACCTTTTGGTGGGTAATGTACTATGTCAATTGTTGGTTTCTCAATGATGAGAGAACCATTTGGATATCATTCCCATGTATCCAAAGTACTATGAAGGACATCATAATAACAAGATTTTGTTTGAATTTCACCTCATGGTCACACATGAAGACACTAGCATTTGGAGGATCTCCCCCTTTCGAGGGGTTATCCTTGCTTCCTTGTAGTGGAGGTATAGACATTGTAACAACCATTTGTGGTTGTTTTTACAGGAAGGTGTTGCTGCTGCAACTATGCCCAATTTTTTATTTTTTATTTTTAGGACCCCCTTTATAATCCTAGTTTTGCTTCTTAGACACTTTTGAGTTTTAAAATACACCTTTTGTGGTTTGTTCTTATCATGGAAGAGTTCCCATATTTTCATTTTTTACTAAGGCATAAAATGTTTCTAACCCACTACAGCGGAAATACTTTTTGTTTCAAGCCGCAATGGCGGGTGACCTTTTGATTTGATATTGGAAAGGATTTTGATTTTGTTCATCCCGCTACGGCAGTTGGTTCTAGGATTTCAAGCCACTACGAAAAAAAAATTTGTTGACTTTGTGCTGCAACAGCGGGTGTAGTTTTATTTTCAATATCAGATATCCTTCCGACATTTTTATATCACGTTGCGGCTAGTAGTTCTCAGTTTTCAATCCGCTACGGTGGAAATTTTTTTGATTTAGAGCCACAATGGCGTATGGATTTTTTATTTTGGCTGGTTGGTAAAACCCCATTAGTTTTGCGGATCACTTTTTAAGTCCTGGCTGCAATGACAGCTATTCTTTTCTTTTTTGTCTTGGTTTGAATCCCGCTATGGAAGAGGATCATTGGGCTCATGCCGCAACAATGGATGGAGAGTAGTGTTGAAGATCAGAACTTCTTCTGACTTATTTTCCCACCATTGTCGAGTGGTGGTTTTATTTTTCTGCTGTAATGACATGCATGTCCGCAGTTCGTTTGAGGTAAATGTGTTGATCTTTTAGACCCGCTATGGTGGATGTTTTCCTCTGCTATGTAACACCCCGGTTTTGACCCCATTTGCATTAAATGTATATGATGTATATATATTATAATTAATCTTGGTGTGGAGCTAAAGGAAAAATCCCCACCATCAATTTGGTTCTTTTATGTTTCGGTGATTGAAATCGTTGCCGATGGTATATCGTGCTATCCAGCACATATTAATTCTGGCATCATGTAATTATGCATTTTAATTAAAATGAACCCCAACCAGCTATGTCAATGCAACCATAATGAAAAGGGAGGGCATGATTTTTCCTAAGGATAGGGAGGGAAATTATTCAACCCTTGGGAGCCATTGGGGAAAAGCCAAGTGTCATTTGATAAACCCTTTTAGCTGTCACCCACCTTTTCGTCTTACTCACCTTTCCCTTGTCTCAATCAGTCAACTACCACATTAAAACCTATGATGTTAGTTGGCATGTTATTGTTGAGCAGTGGCATGTGGCAGGATTGTCAGTCCTTTCCCACACGCACACTCCACTAGCAAACTCATTCACCCTCACGTGGGCAGGGGAAAGCACCATGACCCCATTCTTCATTGTTTTTCCTCATGCAGAGAGCTGAGGGAGTCATTTTTCTGGAATTCATGATTTCCCTGTGTATGTGCCATTCATGTTTTGGGTTGTTGTGGGTTCTCATTTACAATTGGGGTTCCTAGGCATTTTATACTCATGCACAGTCTTAGAATTCACCTCCACGCAGGTTGTTTTTCTTTCCTTGTGTAGCTGAGAAATCGTTGTTGGTTTCCTGACAATTTTGGTTTGTTGTTGGTTCATTTTTGTTTTGGGTTGCTATGGGTTATTATTGGGTCGTTTTGGCCACGATAGGGCCAAGAACGACTCAAGAATTGGATTTCCCAGTCAGAGCTGTGAATTGCTTGTTTTGCTGTGTGTATGCAGTTGTTGGTATTTGGACTGTTTTGGAGTGGGAATGAAGGCTTGGTATGCTTGATAATTCTGGTGTGTTTGGGAGCCACATAGACAAAGCTAGAGGGATGGATTTCTTCTCCACAACCCCTGAATAGCACTGGCAGGGAAGTTAGGGCCTGAAGGACTGTGTAGTAGAGAAGGGACTGATTCCTTGTGTTGGGTGTGTGTGGGTGTCCTAGAAGTCAGGCTAGTTTTGGTGTAGGTGTCCTTAGCTCTTAAATGATCCCACCAGCTTAGCATTCAGCTTTTCCCATCTCCTTGATGGCCTGATAAGCCCAACTGTGTTGGCTTAGCTGATTTGTGTATCTTTGGCTATGTGTGAGCCTGCTTAGTTCCTTATCCCTTGGGGAATCATGCCCAGCTCAGGGGTGGCAGTGTTGCTGAGAGATTAAGGAGCACAATGGCCTATGGTTGGGTGGAACATTGCAGAGACGTAGCTGGTTGTGGGATGAAATCTTCATAAGATAAGTATTCTTGACTATCTCATCTCTGCAAATTGTATTTTGTTGTTTAATGAAAATGATGAACATGCTAAATGCTTGAATGTATGGTTTTGCTTCCGCTATATGGTAACAATGTATGCATGTTTTACTTCAAAGCATTTCTATTTTTATGTGTGTATGATCATGGGGCTAGTTTCTCGGTTAAATAAGGTTTGGTAGCATCCTCTTTGTTGGTCAGAGGGTCGGGGATATTACATGCTACTTCTGCTATGGCGGAGGACTTGCCATGTGACAATCCATTTCTCACCAAGACCACTATGGTGGAAGAGTTTGTGTTGTGAAGCGTCCATTGTCAGGGCCCTTTGCATAATGAATTATCATTTTTCTTGATGTGATATGTTGGCGCCAACAACGTTTGGCCACGCGTGTGTGAGTTAATTGTTTTACCTACCGCATTTAATGGTTGGAGCCAGCAATTGTCTATTTATACCCAAGGAATGGTTTTTTCACCATCGTTTTTTTACGGTGAAAGGTTGAAAGTGTTGTTTCATTTTACCCCATCCAAGAGCTCGTTCGATTGGTGGATTTTTCCTGTAGAACTTACGTGGCACGTCTTTATTGAATACTTTTGGCTGCGTGTTCACTTCTAGGTAAGTTTTTTATCCTTTTGTATTGGTATGACAAGTTTAAAAATGTTTTTGAGTTGTCATTGGTAGTTCTCCCGAGAAGAGTGGGTTTGTTTGATTGTGGGTTTAAATGGGGGTTTTCCCTTATTTTTAAGTTTCATCGTTTCCTTTTAGGGTTAGAGATTACCCTCCCTACCATACCTGCATTGAATTTTATCAGTTAGACTATAGAATTATTTTCCCGCAGTCTACTAGGTCATTGCGATGATCTGTACGCCTAATTTTCTCGTCGGCATGGAGAAAAATTGATTGCTCGCTTTCGATCATTTTTAGGGTTTTTGGGTTTCAAATCTCAGGAAGACCCCATAGGTTTCAGCACTGTGTCATTTGGCCATGGGATGTTGAGCCCGGAGATGTCAACTCAGAGTATCACTGCCCTGCGTGTCCGAGCAGGATTTTTGGGCCGTGAACTTTTCAGGGTTTTGGGTTGTATCCTTTCAGTAGTTAGATCACATTTATCTTCTAGAGTATAGAGACTAGGGTTACCTAGGTCAAAATTTTATTGCCAATCTTTAAACCATAGACCTGTGTCCTTTGTTTTGACCTAATGGCTGAAGAAATCAAGATAATATAGATGCTGATGATTGGTGGATAGTTTGCTTAGCATATTGTATCATTTTGTTTTAGTGCATAAATTTGTTTAAAGATATAATTATTGAAATCGTTCTGGTTTTTGCATTCAACGCTAGACAGTATGACTAAGAGAGGAAAAAAGAAATCTAAGATTGTTGATTACGACTCAAATGAAAAGGTTGTTGGAGTTGCACCCATACCAAGGATAGAGATCATAGATGAGGATACAAAGGCGGTAATTGGAGTTGAGCTCGAGTTCAAATGGGGCCAGATTTATCACTTGTTGGTAGAAACGGAAGTTCCAGAAGCGGGGAAGGAAGACCTGGCCCTGTATAATAACGTGCTTAGATCCGAGATAACTAAGGTGTTGATGTATTTTTAACTTGATAATGTATTCATCTATGTATCTTTTGTATTGTAACCTGATGTTTATTCTGGGATATATCTATAATGTAATTGAGTCATATTGTCATGCCCCGATGTTCCCATTGGGAGGATCAATTATGTAAACAAGTCATGTCAAGTCATAGTGGGTAACCCTCCAATTGTCTAAGGGTTAAAGTCCCTGCAGTTCCGGGGCACTAGGGTTATTAGAATCTCCTAGCAGAGGTCGGCCTTGGTAGGGTTTTAGTCATGTTGGGATTAGTATAAATAGAGAACTGGAGTCTCTATTTATCACACAAGTCATACACACTCAAGTGTAGCGCATAGTTGAGGAAGGAGAAGAAACTGGGGCTAGACAAGAAGAAGATTACTGCTGTTGGGAGATCACTTATTGTTTCGAGGCTTTTACTGTTTTGGTGCTGATTCTATCTCTGAGGAAGTTGCGGGGTTTTATCCTTTATGGTTTCCCCGAGGAAAAACACTGTGTTCATTGTCTCTTGTGTTTGATTGTTGTACTTGTTATTCTCTCAGTTAAATATCCTAATAATGCTAGCTTAATATTGAAAAACTAACATGGCATCAGAGCTAACCTGAGAAGAAGACACTGTGTAGTTGCGGGAACTAGGGATTCCTAGTTTGTGGATCTTCCTCCATAGATTTTCAGAAAAATTAAGGTGGAATAACTCTCCTCCTTATGGCGCATCTTTCTGTTGAAGCAGAATCCAATTCTGAGGTTTTACAGTTTTGGACCTATCACTGTTGCCGAAAATTAGGAATTTTCACAGAAGAGGAATTTTTCAGTGAGCCCAGGCCTGGATTGATCTCCTCCCCAAAATAAAAGTTAGGAACAAATTTCAAAGCATTTGTTTGGATAGAACTTCGGAAAAGCAAAACCCTAATTTGCTCCTGAACCAGCTCTACAGGATTTCAGCTCAAGTTTCAGCTCAAACATCTTGAACCTGGTAAGATCTAAAATCCTTTGTAATTCCATTTGAGGATCTTAGATAAGATGTCTCATCATACCAAGCTTGATGAAAATCTTGAGGGATCTGATAACTTCCGAGCCTGGAAGTATAGGATCTCCCTAGTCCTAGAAGAGAATGAATTAGACTCCTACATTCATGAGGAGGTTCCAGTTCTAGAGGGAGATGAGGCAAAATCCTTACACAAGAAGAAGATGGTTATGGAAAAAAGGATCATTGCTGATTCTATTAAGGATCATGTTTTGATGCCCTAACCAAGTTGTTTGAAGGGAAGAACATAAACAGAAAAATGACTCCGAGGAATCAACTGAAGAATGTGAAGATTCAGAATGCAGAGACTATTCAGTCCTACTTCACAAGGGTTTCTCAGATCAAGGAACAATTAGAAGCTGTAGATGAAGAAGTGGAAAATGCAGAGATTGTGATGACTACTTTGAATGGCCTCCCTAGGTCATGGGATTCTTTCATCCAAGGAATCTGTGCAAGAAAGAAGTTATTCAAGTCCAGTAGACTATGGGAAGAATGCTCTCAAGAGGAAGCTCAGATAGCAGCCTGAGAAGAGAAGATGGGAAGTGAAGATCAAGCCCTCACAGTTCACTCCAAGAAGGGAAGAAGAAATCCTCATTACTCCAAAGGTAAGAACCCTCATTATAAGGATAACAATAGAAAGGATCTATCTAATGTGAGATGTTATACATGTGATGAAAAAGGACACTATGCAAAAGACTGTCCTAAGAACATGGTTCACTCTCATAAAAGGAAGGGGAACAAAAGAATACATCATGCTCATGCTGCAGAGGATGATGAACCATCCAGGAAGAGATCTAGATATGAAAGTGAAGACTCTTCAAGCGAGGATGAATATGTTTTGACTTCCGCTCTCACAGGTAACATTACTCATGGAAGTGATAATTGGCTTATATATAGTGGGGCTTCCAAACATATAACTAGATTCAAGGAATCCTTTGTGAGACTATCAGAACATGACTCACCTCACAAGGTCAAGCTAGGAGATGACTACCAATATCCAATAAAAGGTAGTGGGGAATCTTCATATAAACTAGATTCTCGTAAGTCTCTAACAATGAAATAATTATTGTTTGTACCAGGACTCAAGAAGAGCCTTCTCTCCATATCAACATTGGATGCAAAAGGAATACGGGTTGCATTTATAGATGGTCAAGTCATTATGTGGCCTAGAGGAAAGACTATTGATGATGCGATAGTAATTGGAGAACAAGAAGGAGGATTGTACAAATTAAAGGGCCATCCAGATCAAGCAATGGTCCATGATATAGTAGAGCCAAGTGAACTTTGGCATAGAAGGCTTTCACATGTGCATTACAGAGCACTACCTATTGCAAGCAAAGCTGTTGAAGGTCTTCCAAAATTCCAAGCAAAACTTGATGGGGTCTACAAAGGATGTGCGAATGGAAAGAACACAAAGAATACATTTCCCAGCAGCAAAAGCAAAGCTAAAGGAATACTAGAAATCATCCACTCTAATGTATGTGGTCCTATGTCATCAAACTCACTAAGCGGGTATGCATACTATGTTTCTTTTATTGATGATTTTTCTAGAAAGACATGGGTTTACTTCATGAAGAACAAAGATGTAGTATTCAGAAAGTTCAAGGAATTCAAATCCTTGATCGAGAACCATACTGAAAATAAGATCAAAAATTTTCGATCAGACAATGGTGAAGAATTCACTTCAAATGAATTCAAGAGGCTGTGCAAAGACTCAGGGATTAAGAGGGAGTTTTCCACTCCTTATAATCCACAACAGAATGGGATTGCGGAACGGAAGAATAGAACCATCATGGAAGCTACAAGAGCAATGCTTCATGATCAAGATCTTCCTATGCATATTTGGGCTGAAGCTGCCAAGAACAGCAGTGTATGTATAGAACCGTACTCCACATAGAGTACTCGAGAACAAGACTCCTGAATAAGTCTTCTCCGGCAAGAAACCAGAAGTCAGCCATCTCAAAATATTTGGCTGTCCTGTGTACATACACATTCCAAAAGAGAAGAGAACAAAATTAGATCCTTCAGGAAAGAAGGGCATATTTGTTGGATACTCTGAAAGCTTGAAGGCTTACAGAATCTATTTCCCAGGATACAAGAATGATTGACATCAGCAAGGATGTGACATTTGATGAAGACACAGCTTACAACAAATCCAGAAAGAGACCTGCTAAAGAACTTGAAGAAGCAGAGGCAGAAGTACCCAGAATTCATGATATAACCATGAACGAAGAAGCTCAAGAAGAAGATTGAGATTTCGAGGAACCACAAAGACCTATAGATCCACCTCTGGAGAAGAATCCTCATAAGAGGAAACCTGCTTGGGTATGAGAACTTATCCAGGGGGCAGAAAGATATGGGACTCCAGAAAAGAATCACAGAGAAAGAAAGAGGACCAGATCCTACTCCGGGTATGTAGCTTTACTATGTGATTTCATTGATAAAGAACCTTCCAGTTTCGAAGAAGTGGCAGAACGGAAAGAATGGAAGGATGCTATGATCGAATAATATCAATCGATCATGAAGAATGATGTTTGGGATGTTGTCCCAAGACTAGTAGGGAAGTCAGTTGTAACCTCCAAATGGATCTATAAGATCAAACATGCTACAGATAGTAGCATTGAAAAGTATAAAGCAATATTTGTGGCTCGGTGTTTCTCTCAAAAAGAAGGAATAGACTATGAAGAAACCTTTGCACCTATAGCCAGATACACTTCCATCAGATCAGTACTTGCTCTGGCTGTAGTGATGAAATGGAAGATACCCCAGATGGATGTTAAGACTGCTTTCTTGAATGGCGTAGTGGAAGAGGAAGTGCATGTAGAACAACCACTCAGTTTTGAGACAAATGACAGAGAGTCTCATGTATGCAGATTGAAGAAAGCCCTGTATGGTTTGAAACAGGCACCCAGGACCTGGTACGGAAGAACTGATAGCTTTCTATTGATTTTGGGATTTACCAAGAGTAAAGCAGATTCCAACCTTTAATACAAGGTTGAAGATGGCAACCCAGTGATGCTCCTACTATATGTATATGATCTATTTGTGATAGGTATAGATGGGTTGATTGTTGATACAAATAAAAAGCTTGCTGCTGAGTTCGAGATGAAGGACTTGGGTATGATGCATTACTTTCTAGGTATGGAGGTGTGGCAAAGTATGGATGGAATCTTCCTTGGACAAGGGAAATATGTAGTAGAGATCCTAAAGAGGTTTGGGATGATGGATTGCAAGACTATGCCCACACCTATGGCATCAAACCTGAAGCTATTGAGTGATGCTTCATTAGAGACGGTTGATGCTATGGTATATCGCTAGATGATTGGGTCCTTGATGTATCTCATGAACAAAAGACCAGATATTTTCTTTGCTGTGAACACCTTGAGCCAGTTCTTGACAGATCCAAAACATGTTCACTTGATTGCTGCAAAGCATATTTTGAGGTACCTAAAGGGTACAATTGATTATGGGCTCAAGTACGATGCTGATCAAAAGATTATCCTGGAGGATTATGTTGATTCAGATTGGGTAGGTAGTTCCATTGATAGGAAGAGCACTTCAGGATGTTGCTTCAGTATGGGATTAGGTGTGATCTCTTGGTTTAGTAGGAAGCAATCTTGTGTGGCACTGAGTACAGCTGAAGCAGAGTATGTCACAACTTGTTCATCTAGTTGTGAGGTAGTGTGGCTGCAAAAGCTACTGTCTGATATATTTGATATCCAGTTGGATGCTACTTATATAAATTGTGACAACCAAAGTTGCATGAATTTGTCAGAGAATCCAGTGTTCCATGACAAGTCGAAGCATATCGAGATTAAGTATCACTATATCAGGGATATGATGCAGAAGGGAGCTATGAAGCTTCAGTATGTTGCGATGGAGGAACAGATAGATGATGTATTGATGAATCCATTGGATAGAGTGAAGTTCAAGTACTTCAGGGAGAAGCTTGGTGTTCTCCAGATCGAGATTTCCTCCAAGGGAAAGTGATGAGTCCCAAAGCCATTCTGATGAGAAGGTCAGATGTAAGGGCTGATCCATTCTATCATGGTGTGAGGAGTGGTTCCTTCCATGTCAGATATGAGTGCTAGGCATTCTGTCAAGTAGGACAGATGTAAGGGAAACTGCCATTCTTAGAATGGAGGCACCTGGTCAGTTAGCAGGAACACTCAGTCTAGGACTGAGTAGCCATTCTGATGTGATAGAGGAATGTGTTCTCACTTGATTAGATGTAAGGGATGAACCATCCTGTCATGGCTAAAGGATTAGGTTCCTTCCATGTCAGATGTGAGTGTTGGCCATTCCGACAAGCAGGTCGAATGTAAGAACAACTGCCATTCTCTAGGATAATGGAGGCACCTGGTCAGTTACCAGGTAGCTCAGTCAAGGACTAGGGGCCATTCTGATATGACTGTAGGATTGGTTCCTACATGATTGGATATGAGTGCAATCCCTTCCATCATTGTGGGCAGGATGTGTTCCCACTTGGATGGATGTGAGTGCCGTGCCTTTTCACAGATGATAGTAGATGTGCCTATCATGCTGGTGATTGTAAGTACAGTGCCTTTCCACAAATGGTAGTAGGTGTGCCTACCATGTTGATGGATGTGAGTGTAGTTCCTTTCCACAAATGGTAGTAGGTGTGCCTACCATGTTGGTGGATGTGAGTGCAGTGTCTTTCCACAGATGATAGTAGTTTGTGTCCTATCATGTTGATGGATGTGAGTGCAAAGCCATTTCACAGATGATAGTAGTTTGTGTCCTATCATACTGGTGAATGTGAGTGCTAGGCCTTTCTAATATGATTATAGGATTGGTTCCTACATGATCAGATGTGAGTGTTGGGCATGCCTTTCTGACGAGTAGGTCAGATGTAAGTGTTGGGTGAATACCTACATGATGGCTAGGCCTACAACCAGCATGAAAAAGGGCTGGCTCTGTAGAACTTCCTGTGACAAGAAGAATCATGAGATAGCACCAGTGATGATGATCCAGCAGAGATGATCCAAATCAAGTGATGATCCAGATCCAACGATGATGTCCAGTGATGATGATCCAGATCGAGTGATGATCTAGATCGAGAGATGATCCAGATTCAAAGATTGATGATGACTTGAAGACTCAGAAGACTTGAGATGATCTAGTTGATGCAGAGAATAAGACCAGTGCTGAAAATTGTGTGGAAAGAATACCTTCCTAGTTAAGAGGGAGTGTTAATGTAATTGTAACTTCGGAATGTATTCATCTATGTATCTTATGTATTGTAACTCGATGTTTATTTCGGGATATATCTATAATGTAATTGAGTCATATTGTCATGCCTCGATGTTTTGATCGGGAGGATCAATTATGTAAACAAGTCATGTCAAGTCATAGTGGGTAACCCTATGATTTTCCAAGGGTTAAAGTCCCCACAGTTCCGAGGCACTAGGGTTATTAGACTCTCCTAGTAGAATTCGGCCCTGGTATGGTTTTAGTCATGTCAGGCTTAGTATAAATAGAGAACTGGAGTCTCTATTTATCACACAAGTCATACACACTCAATTATAGCGCATAGTTGAGGAAGGAGAAGACACTGGGGCTAGACAAGAAGAATATTACTGCTGTTGGGAGATCACTTATTGTTTTGGGGGTTTTACTGTTTTGGTGTTGATTCTATCTCTGAGGAAGTTGCAGGGTTTTCTCCTTTATGGTTTCCCCAAGGAAAAACCCTATGTTCATTATCTCTTGTGTTTGATTGCTGTACTTGTTATTCTCTCAGTTAAAGATCCTAATAATGCTAGCTTAATGTTGAAAAAATAAAACAAGGTGACCACTAGACCGAAAATATTCCCGTGTGTAGAAATCATTGGATGGATTCTTCCTAGGATAGATGCAATTGGGATGTTGATGACCAATGTAAAGAACAAAGGATTTGCATCCTTCACACCCAGATTTTTATCAGCAGCATACAGCTTGCCCGAAACGGAAGTTAGCATGACAACAAAGTGGGTGAAGTGCTTGAAGCTTGATTACGCTTCCACGGCTAAGATGATGATGGTTGAGGGAAAGAATTTTAGAAACAAGTAGTATGGGGAGTACGAGACAGCTCATCTAAGGACCTCATACAAATTAATAGTGTTGTTGTTGAATAGGATTTATGGAAGACCTAATGGGAAGTTTTACAAGTTTGGGTGGATTGCAATGATCTACCATATAGCTATGAAAGGAATAGTCTTCAACTGGGCTGACATAATAGCCAGAAATCTGTCCACATCCGTCAAGGCATCTCAAGAAGGTCTATGCCTCAACAAGTCTGAATTTTATATGCCTTCATTATTAGTAGACTGCATACTATACCGCCATCGATTTGAGGGGATAAAGTGTACATGGAAGGGAGGGAAAGTCCTTATATATACATCTTATCAGATGTTGGGGTCTCATAAATATCACAGTCTCTATAAGATGATCTATGAATAATTTTTGATGCCCTTATACAAGTTGATTTTTCTAGAAGAATGCCCATGTCTATCAAATGGAGCCTTGGAGGCCATTAAAGAATATGGAGATTACATCTTCTCAGAAGAAGGCATGTATTTTAGGATGTATGGGGGAATGAAAGTGCCCTCATTTCTACCAAAGTACACAATAGATTATATAGCCCACAAAGAAGCTGTCAAACAATTTTTTTTGAATGGATTCAGAATCCACCTGTTCAATCTAAAGAAGGTTGTGTTCCCACCCTTACCCTTCTATGTGGGTAGTTACAAATTTACCAAGGTCAAGAATGCCCTTGAATTTTTCAAGGAGCTAGAAAATTTCCATTTTTGTGAAAAGGGCTTTCGTCGGAATGATTCTCAAGGAAAGGTTGCAACATACAAGGAAACACTCAAAGTAAATTTTGAGTATGCTAATTACGTAGCAAAGAAGAAGAGAAGTATAGGAACATTTATAGCCTGACTGGCTTGAACAAGAAGCTAAATGTGAAGACCAATGCAACTGGGGATAAAGGTAGTGGAAGAAGTAATCTAGAATCAAAGAGTCAAGAAGAGGAAGCTGTTAAGAAAGTAAAAGAAGAGACTTGCCGAAGAATAGCAAAAGGGTCTAGAAATCTCTTAGTTGAGAAAAAGCGGCGAGAAGAATAAGAAGAAGATTCTAGGACAGGAAAAGAGGAAGAAAAGAGAAATAATTAGGATGCCATCCAAGAAAATATTGCTGGGATAGAAAAGACCATAGCTCAAGAAGCTTTAAATCTGAGACAAGAAGTACAAGACCCAGAAGATTGCATGGAAGAAAAAAGAAAGAAATATGAAGAAGATCTAGGTGGTGAAAACCAAGGATAGAGCTTTTCTCAGGATAACCCAGAAGACCCTCCATCCACTTCAGGAACCATACTTACAGGAGGGCATATCCCTTTAGTTGAGTCGGATTTGGTTCCATTCACCCCATCACATCAGTTTGAGGTTGCATGTCTAGAGGATGTACAGTTCGATCCCAAAACAAAGTCAATCATGTGGAGAATAGATAAGACTCTGAAAATGGGAGACCAACACCCGATCACCACAATAACAGAGAGAAGAGTAGTGAAAAATGTTGAAGATAATCCGAAGCAATTGACCTCCCTGGAAATTCAAAATGCATATGCAAATGCTGACCATATTGACAAACTCATAGAGACCCTTGAGCATTTCAAGGATAAAATGTCCGAGATGAAAGAGGTCTTGAGGAAAGATGAAAGAGTCTGAAGAGAATCCAAGAGGAATTATGAAGATACTCTCTCAGACTATGAAAAGCTACATCAAGAGTATCAAATTTTAGAATAAGAGCAGGATACTTTGAAGTTGTCAAACATGAACCTTAGTAGGGAGAAAGGGGAATTGGAAAACAAAATTGCAGAGATAGAAGCACAAAAGTCTACAGACGATCAGTGAGGAAAAAAATATGAAGACTAAGTGGTGGGATTAGAAGCTTAGAAGAGTTCTTTGGAGGTGTTGTTAAAGACAACAAATGAACAAAGGACAAATATAACACCTCTAACAAAGCGTGCTCTTTTTTTTAGAAATAAGATCTATCAAATGCATGTTCAAATCGTAGGAGAAGTCTTCAAAGTCAAACAAGTGGAAGATCGTATGCAAGATATTTCAGCCACAGCTACAAATTTCAAAGATAAAAATCATGTCTTTTTATAAATCTTTCAAGGACGCTTGCCATGGATGGAATCGACCAAGGAGCCTCCAGAAAACACGCCAATCAAAGCTCCAGAAATACTATAGCTTGAGTATGAATTGATAGGCTTCAGCAACATAGTTGCTGATAAATTGATAGAGGCGGTCTAGAAGACAGTAGATAAATGCAAGGATTTTTTTAAGAAAGTACTTACCACCTATAATAGATGTCAGACATCATCTAAAAGGAGTCTAGATGATATTCCACCTCATGAAGAACATTTGCAGCAATTACATACTAGGTTTCAGGAAGATGAGCTCAACATAGAGTCGATAAAGAACCTAGATTAGAGGGTTCTTAAAAATGTGATTGCTCAAGCTATAGTTAGTAACTACCTTCTAGAGCATTAGTTTTGACTACTCCCAGCAAGGATGGCTGACATAAGGGCTCAAGCTTCCAAACATGAAGTGATGGTCATATTCTTGAAGCTAGCCAAGTTTGAAATAATTGCATATGATGCTAAGGCATGGAAGCAATTCATTGCTGATTTGAATTGTCCCATTTAATTTTTTTTTGTCTTTTTATACACATGGAAATATATTTGTAATATTTTTTGTATTTTACACTAAAATACAAATTTTGTGTAACCGAATGTAAAGGGAGCCCAAGGGGCATGAAAACCAAAACTTTTGGAGATGTATAAATATAGTTGACGTCGAATAGAATAGGACTTTTCTAGCTTTGACATGTGAAACACTTTTTGTAAGAGGAACTATTTCTGATTATAATAAAGACGATAGAATTTTATGCTGGAGAAGGAGCTATTGAGTTTCAAATGCATGTTGTGTGGATGGATAAATATAACTATTTCTATGTTAGCTAACTCCGCAAATTTGTGAGACCGTTCTAACTCTGAAATTTTTCTTAGTCATGAATGATTTCACTCCCTTGTCTTGAATCTTGTGCAGTAAAATGAGTAATGAATGTTTTAAATAAACAATGAGCTATCACTATGTTAATCTTTCTATTTTGTTCTATGTATTCTGAATTATATCATCTATCTGTAAAATTCTATGTGCGTGAAATACAATACATTACTCATACAAATAATCATCTTGCTCCCTAAGGATCGGTGAGTTAGTATTATATTAAGCTTAGCGTAGCTGTTATTTTCTTTCTATGATTTAGGAACAAAGGAGATAAGATGAGAGGTAAGAACCTACGCATCACATTGTGAATTCTTTGCTTCCTGATCAGTTGCATTTAAATTTAGGCACTTGCATATCATTTATAAAACATAAAAACTCACATAAATAGTGGACGGGGCAGCAACCGGTAAAAAACAGATTTAAACCGTTACTTAACTCTATGGTAGTCGGACCGTAAACTGGATGTATTCCCCATACCAAACAATAAATGACTAATTGGGACCGGTTATTGGAGAGAATCCCTACTGTTGATACCTGGGATTTTCCAAGCCTCAACAGTTTTGGCTCTAGAAGGAGGGCCTCCAGTGCATGGTTGGCCGAGGAAATCCATTTCCTCGAGAGCATCTATCAGTGATAGTTTTGAAACTAATTTTCCCAAGAGACCAAGCCCTGAAGGAAAAGTTAAGCCTGAGTCAGATGATACATAGTATCTCTATCCTATTTCTAATGAAGTAGTAGATAATTTAAGAAGAATTACAATATCATATGCAAAGAAACTAGGAGGATTTCTAAATATTCCTTCCCTACCTAGAAGACAAGTTCGCAAGAAAGAATTCCCTTACCTAGAGGATTCACTGTTAGTCAGATATTTTAAAGAGTTGGTATATTTAACCTTGCAATAAATTTATCAACCTCTTAATCAGTTGGGACTGAAATCCTCGAATTGTTCACCTTTTGAGACCCCTGTTCAATCCCCTTCTTAGTCTCCATCTTGAATCATGGCTAGAAATGTCCTCCCGAATGAAAATCAGGATAATACACCTACACCAACTCTGAGGGCTAGGACACCACTAAACTTAGCCCCTCCAGTGCATGCTTTGCCAAAGAATTATGAAAATTTGTTTCCTAGATTTGACCCGGGGGAAGGCATATCTGTCGACAATCAACTACAGAGTTTTTTCTGGTTTTGGAAGTGTTGTCAGTTAAACATGAGGATGTGGTTTGTAGGAGTTTTCCTCATACTCTCAAAGGAAAAGTAGCATCATGGTATTTTGGCTTATAGGACAATTCAATCACAAACTGGGACACTTTCGAAAGAATGTTTAAAAACAAATTTTGTAGCCAAAGAACTACTGCTTCTTTAATGAAAGAACTATTGGCTCTAAAAAAGGAAAAGAAAGAAAAAGTGTAGGATTTTACTCATAGGTTTGCTGCTCGCTTAAACAATTTTAATGCAGCCATAAACCCCATTGAAGAAACTTTAATCGAATATTACACATCAGCTTTGGTCCCTGAAATGTCCATGTTTGATAAAAGATCAGTTAAAGCTACTTTGGCTGCAATATATGAAGAGGCTGAGTTAGAAAGCATAAACAAGTATCTAGTGGAGCCATAAACCAATAATTTCAGTAGTAAGAAGCCTCTGCTATTGACTAGACCCAAACATCAACGATCAAATGAATTGGATGTAGTCAAGATGGTACAAAAGTTGTCCAATAATATTGTCGATATGGAAAAGGAGAGAGAATCCAAGAAGCAGTTCAAGCCCTATTATAAGAGAAAAGACGAAAGTGGTTCCTCTCAACCTACTACGCACGGTCCTTCTATCATGAATCTCACTAAAGTTGGGATGGATAACTTCTGCACTTTCCATCAACAACCTCACTCTGAGAAAAATTGTACATAGTGGATTAATTCTACGACGTCGTTATGAATCAGTTATTTGTTTCTAAATTAACTGATCTTTTGGATGAGGAAGAAAAATGCATGAATCAAAAGCGACACCTGAAGAGACTACCATGGTCTTATGGGATTTTGCACCTATGCTCGGTTTAGAAGAAGAAGAACCTAATGAAGAGATACACCTATCGGATGTTAATGTCACAACCAGGAGCAAGGGTCCAATAATTGAAGATAACACACTGCTGCCCAAGATTAAAAGAATTTAGGAAAACTTAAAGAAGTTCAGGAATAACACTCAGACCCAGCTCATACCTAATTTGGTCATAGCGAGGTAGAATACTCCAATGATTGGTAAGCCTGTAAAGGATGCTGAAAGAAAAGTAGAAGGTGCCAAGAAAAACTCAACAAATTGTGAGATGGGATACGATATAATAGAAGACATCAAGAAGACCAAGGGTAATATTTCTTTGTTTGAGATGTGTAGTTTACCGCAACAGAAGAAGAAACTTTTGGAAGAATTAAACCAACCAACCAGTAAAACCCAAGAAAATGTTCATCCAGAAGAAGAAATCAGTGAAGCTAGTATTGAGGGGAAGTCTAAATCTAGGACTTTACCTTTTCTGCTTACATTTGAAATTTTCAATCATAATATGCACAATTGTTTGGTTGATTCAAGAGCATCTGCGAATGTTATTCCTTTGTCAGTGTGTAAAAGGATAAATGTCCAACCCAAGCCTCTAATGGCAAGATAATACAATTGGACAGAATGACTATGAAAGTGGTAGGAGAGATGGGAGATGTGCTGATACATTTATCCATAGATGAGAGAGTGTGTCAATCATAGAAATCATAGTGGCTGACATACCAGAAGCTTATGGATTAATCTTGAGCTGAGACTGGTCTACGAAACTAGATGGATATTTTGCAACTGATTGGTTTCATTTATGGTTACCCTATCAAGGATGTCAAAATCAAATTAAAGTAATGAGAGATCCACATATGAGACACAATGTGACTCAAATAGAGGGGAAGAATGAGCCGGTAAATTTTTCGCACCCTGTGTTGGGAAATTATTCCATTGAGCTAGAACCGAAAAATTACCAAGCTGAAGAAGCCGATAATGGATCAGATACACAGCTCGATCTCCTTTGTTTTTCACAGGCTGATAAAGTTGACTGTAACATAGTTAGTCTAGTTTCAGATGTAGAAAGTAGCAATAGCTCAGTAGATTTAGCAGATAATTTTGGGTACTTTATTTTGATAGTTCAAAAACACAGGAAGGATTAGGAGTTGGCTCTATCCTGATGGATCCAAAAAAAAAAAAACATTTTCTTTCATGTAGATTAGAATTTGAATACACAAATAATATAGTTTAATACGAAACATTAATACAAGGATTAAAAAAGGCAATTGAGTTCAAGGTTAAGAATTTAAAAGTCTATGGAGATTCTAAAATTATTGTCAAACAAGTATGAAATACAATCCATTGTTTATCTACACATTTAAAAGGATACCAAAGTGAAGTTTGGGAGTTGCTAGTGAATTTCGATGCATTTAATATAGTTTTGATTCCTAGACTAAAAAATGTAGCGGCTGATTTATTGGCTACATCAGTTGCCAAGCTTGTTCCAACTAGTAATTGATGTTCTATTGAATTACTTTTTAGGCCTACTGTACTGGATAATATCACAAATCTAAGAGTGTTCGATGACGACCCGCAGGTCCTAGAATTTCTAACAAATGATGAGAATTTCAAGGGAGCAATGATTGATGAAGAAGAACATCAAGCGAACCTTCGGAGTGGAATTTTTATACCCAAAGGAGTTATAACTTCGGAAGGAATGTTCAATTTGAATAACAAGTTTAGAAATCCAGCGAATTTTAAAATGCACAGCTCCTCTATGCAATTTGAGCTAGTAAATTTGGGATCAGAAGCTGAGCCCAAATATGTAAACTTGGGAAAGTGTTGCTCACCTGGAGAAAAGGCAAAAATTCATTAACTCGTTTAAGCAATACAAAGATGTTTTTCCTTGGACATATGAAGATCTCAAGACGTATGATACAAGAATTATATAGCACGTTGTTCCAATCAATGCAGGGGTCAAACCATTTCAGCAGTAGTTAAGAAATATGCACCCGAAGCTAGAACCTTTGATAAAAAATGAAGTGAAGAAAATGCTTGATGCACGAATCATATTTAAAGGCAGAAATTCAGAATGGGTTTCGAAATTAGTACCAGTAAGAAAAAAGTGGGTAGAAATTAGACTTTGTGTTGACTTTAGAAACCTAAATCATGCCGCTGATAAAGATAACTACCTAGTACTACCCATGGAACAAATATTGCAGATGGTCTTAGGATCAGAATTATTTTCTCTGCTAGATGGTTTCTCAGGATACAACCAAGTATTGGTAGCATATGAAGACATATTGAAGACTATATTTAGAACTAAGTGGGGGACTTCTACATATAGAAGGATTCCCTTTGGACTTATCAACGCTGGAGCAACTTCCGAGAGGTCCATGGATATAGATTTCTGCGGGCTAATTGGCTGAAGTGTAGTAGTGTATTTGGACGACATTACAGTTTATTCCAAGAAAAGAGAAGAACACATGTTTCATTTAAAACAAATTTTCGAACACTGTCATAAATACAATATTTCTTTAAATAAAAAGAAATGTGTGTTTGTTGTATTGGACGGAAATATTTTGGGTCATATAATTTCTAAGAAAGGGAACTCAATAGATCTAGAAAGGATCAAATCTATAGCACATATCCCTTTTCCCCACAATAAGAAAGGAATGCATTATTTCATGGGGACCATGAATTTTGTGCAAAGGTTTGTGCCCGATTTTTCTCAGGTAGTAAAACCTCTGCAACAAATGATTAAGCAAATTGCTCATTTTAAATGGAATGACTTAGAAAAAGGTGCATTTGACAAAATTAAAGAAACAATAGCTCATGTGCCATCTCTCAAAAGTCCAAATTTCGACCAAGATTTCATCTTATACACTTTTGCTTCAGACAACTCGTTAGCACTAGTGCTTACATAGAAAGAAGAAGGGGGAAATGAGTACCCTATATCATTAATGAGAACTGGAGTACAAGGTGTTGAGTTGAATTACCACATTGTTGATAAACAAGCATATGCGGTATTCAAGGTGGTAAAGCAATTCAAGCCGTATCTACTAAAGAACAGAACCAAAGTTATTGTACCTCACCCTACAATCTGAAATGTTTTTGTACAAATAGAGTTAGGAGAATGAAGAGGGAACTGTGTTACAGCCTTCCAAGAGTATGACTTGGAGTTTAAGCTAGCAACTATTGTCAAAGGACAAGGGCTGTGCAACTTAATGGTGGAAGGTCGGGATAATGAAGAGAAAGAATGGGAGAATGAGATGGAGCTGCACATGGTTGACGTGTGTCCCATATTTACATCCCCATAATATTGTAATAGAGATTTAGTGCACTATCTACAACAAGGTTATTTACCTGAACATTGGAATTCCAAGCAGAGAAGGGCCTTGTGCTTAAAGTCTGCATTAGAGGAAATTTTGAATTTAAAATGGGCCTTCCAAAAATAATACAAATTCCATGTCATCATGTATTATCCAATCAAAATTCTTTAAAATTTAGAAAGGGAGCACCTCTTAAACAAATTTTTAATATAAATTTGGGGATAAGTATCATAACAAAACTACTTTTTTTGTTCATATTTTCGACATATCTCCTTGTGTTTTTACTCAAATTTCAATTGAGAGAGATTGTTGGATGCAGAATTAAATTTTGCATCCAACGAGTACCCACTCGACATACTTTTGGCAGGCCCCTCTACCCAAAAAATAAGAAATACCTGAAACAACGTGATGATGATGTGATCATCACGTTGTTTCAGGTATTTCTTGTTTTTGGGGTTGCGAGCCAATAAAAAGTATGACGAGTGGGTACTCGTTGGATGCAGAATTTAATTCTGCATCCAATGATCTCTCCTTATCTAAATTTGAGTAAAAACATAGGGAGATATGTCAAAAATACGAACAAAAAATAGTAGTTTCTTTTCTTCCTCCAAAATTAATAAATATTATTTTATTATTTTAACTATTATTTTATTAATCTTCCCTAGGAGGTCCATTTTGAGTTGAAATTTCCTCTAATGCATCTTACCAAATAATCAACAGAGTAGTATTCAGAAAAAAATATGATGGAGTTTTCCTCAGATGTTTAGAACGAGCAGATGTAGACAAAGTAGTTAAAGAATTGCATGATGGCCCTGCTGGAGATCATTTTTTAGGGGATACTATAGCCCATAAGATTCTAAGAGCTAGAAACTATTGGACAACATTGTTCAAGGATGCTCACGTTTATGTTAGAAAATATGATACATGCCAAAGAAGTGGTGGGAGACAAGCAAAAGCAGTTGGGCCATTAAAACCAGTTATTATTTCCGAACCATTTGAGCAGTGGGTGATTGATATTATTGGAGATATTAATCCAAATTCCTCATTACAACACAAATATATCCTCACAGAAACAAATTACTTCACCAGATGGGTGTAATTCATTCTGTTACGGAAAGTAAATGAAGATGCCATTTGAGAGAATTTGAGGTAAAAAATGGGCCTCCTAAGAGATGTACTACAAAAATATAAGATATATTAAAATATTCTGAGTTAGGGGTTTTATGGGGTAGGTATATATGACAACTCACCTCCTACACTACTTTTTATGCACAATATAAATAACCATGGTTGAGTTAATTTTCTAAATTGACTATAAATAAAATTAATAAAATAACTCTAGAATGATGTGACTAAGATTCATTGTAAATTCCCAAAAATTTATTGTCCTTTAACATTGATTTGTCTTGAACTTGTAAATAAAATTAAACAAAAATGAATTTAATTTATATGCATAACTAACATATTTTTTCATATAAATATCATTCATGAATTTAATTTATTTTAAAAGTACAAGATTATATATATTAGTTTGACATTATGATATTAAATACAATTGAGTGAATATATAATTTAAAATTAAAAAACATAAAAATGACAATATATTATTTTATAAAAAAATGTGAAAAGACATTTTTATGAATTATGAGTACTTTACTTGAAAATGACAATAATATTATTTTATGAGAAAGTGAATTTTGAGTACTTTACTTGAAAATAAAAATAATATTATTTTATGAGAAAGTGTGAAATGACTTTTATTGTGAGTACTTCACTTTATGACTTAAAAGTATTTGTAACACTACCTTGGTTAACTATGGATTTTCATCCACCATAGAAAATGTGACAAATAAGCATTCTTAACTCATGCAATGCCACCTCAACCATGGGGGATGATGTCATCTACTAGAATGTAATTGGTTGATTTTTATAGTACATTTTGGTCCTTTTGAGGCCCATTTTTGACCTCAAATTCTCTCTAATGAGTCATGTATTTTTTGTAAGTCCATATTATGACCAGATTTGGAGTTCCAATTTCCCTGGTTTTCGATAATGCATCATATTTTTCATCTATTAGGCTTATTGCATTTGCAAAAGAGAAAGGAATTAAATTGCATTATTCCTCTAATTATTATCTACAAGGTAATGGGTTAGTTGAATCTACTAACAAGAATCTCATTAGAATTCTTAAGAAGGCCGTCATAGAAAACCAGAGGGGTTAGCACATAGCTCTTCCAAATGCACTTTGGGTTGATCGAGTCACTCCCAAGAATTCCTTAGGTGTGTCACCCTACACCTTAGTCTATGGAAAAGAAGCTATCCTACCCCCTAACATTTTATTTCCTTGTTCTCAACTAGCCCAAGAGTCTAGAGGATCTAATAGTGAAGTCTTACAAGCCCGAATCAACACTCTGCTCAAATTAGAGGAGTCTAGATCCAAGTGCAAGGAAACGTTTAAGCATCAACAAGAAATTGTGAAAAGATGGTTTGACAAACATAAGTCTGGGAAGAAAGAGTTTGAAGTATGATATTTGGTTCTGAAGTGGGATCACCCACAAGATAAAAAGGGCAAGCACACTAAGTTTCAACATTTGTGGATAGGCCTCTTTCAGATTCCAGAAAGGTTAGGCCCCTCAACTTACAAGCTACAAGATTTGCAGGGGTGGGAGGAGATTCTACCAGTTAATGGTTTGGTTCTCAAACCTTATTTTTCTTAATGCTTTTGATTTTTCTTTTCTGTAAATAAATAAATATTTGATTTTTTATTTATTTTCTATGTAGTTATTTTTCCTTACTTACATTTGTTTTCTTAGATTTTGATTTATTTCGGTTTGTTTAGTTGCTTTATTTTTTCAGTTTTCAAATAAACCAGCACAACCTTTGGCATTTGGGGAACATTAACATTTTGGGGAATCTGCAAATATTTTGATCAAAAGGATGCTTATTAAATATACGTATAGAATGTTTCATATTATTTAAGTTGGTAGACTATAGGAAGGGAGATTATGAACACATTGAAGTCCTATTTTAACCCCTATCAAATAACTAAGGTTAGAAGAGTCTAGAATACTATTCTGGGGCCCCATTCACTACACATTAAAAGTTGTCCTAGGGAGCTAATAGCAAAGGACCCATAGAGAGGAATCATAATGGAAAAATGTATAGTATTTAAATGATCCCATGCCACAAATAAAATCCAAAAGGCTAAAAAGAGTCAAATCTCCTAGAAAGCAAGCATAAATCAAAGGACATACTGAATAAAATCAATATTGGATAAGATTGATGAAAGGTTCTTCTTCGTCCGTGAGTTGAAAGAAAATTATCTCTCACACAAAAGGACACTATGGATGGAAGAACCTAAATCTAGTTTCAAATGAAAGAAGCAATCCAAGAATACTGAAAAGGACAAAAGTCCAATAGCATCAAAAGAATGCAAAAGGAATGGGAATGAGGAACAAAAAAATATGTATGTCAACACTCTATTACAATCTTGTGGTGTCTGAGCTATAAGAAATCCAAGTGCAGAAGTAAATGAACCTCATATCTAGCCTCAGAAGAGTTGCGAGAATTTGAAAATCCTGGTTATGTTATCCTAGTGGACCATTATCAATGTTAAAATTCAAAATATTGCACTCCTGAAAAGGTCTGGACATCTTAAAGAAATATTGAGAAGTTGGGAAGAGTTTTTTTAACAGAATACTGAAGAAGCTTGTGGCTTTAAAAGACATTTTCCAAAGATTTGTGTTTCCCAACCAGTCTCCAATTCTTGCTGCTGCAACTATGCCCAAATTTTTTATTTTTTATTTTTTAGGACCCCCTTTATAATCCTAGTTTTGCTTCTTAGACACTTTTGAGTTTTAAAATCCATATTTTGTGGTTTGTTCTTATCATGGAAGAGTTCCCAGATTTTCATTTTTTACTAAGGAAGAAAATGTTTCTGACCTATAGCGGAAATACCTTTTGTTTCAAGCTGCAACAGCGGGTTGACCTTTTGATTTGACATCGAAAAGGATTCCAATTTTTTTCATTCCACTACAGCAGTTGGTTCTAGGATTTCGAGCCGCTACAACAGAAAAATTATTGACTTTGTGCCACAACAACGGGTGCAGTTTTATTTTCAATATCGAATATCCTTTCGATCTTTTTATATCCCATTGCAGCTGGTGGTTCCCAGTTTTCAAGCTGCTATGGAGGAAAATTTTTTGATTCAAAGTCACAACGACAAACAAATTTTTTATTTTGCCTAGCGGGTAAAACCCCGTTAGTTTTGGGAATCGCTTTTTAAGTATTGGCCACAATGGTGGTTGTTCTTTTCTTTTTTGTCTTGGTTTGACTACCGCTACGGCAGAGGCTCATTGGATTCATGCCACAATGGCGGATGGAGAGTAGTGTTGAAGATCGAAACTTCTTATGACTTCTTTGCTCGCCAATTTTGGTTGGTGGTTTTATTGTTCTGCTGCAATAGTGAGCATGTCTACAATTCATTTGCGGTAAAAGTGTCAATCTTTTAGACCCACTATGACAAAGGACTTTCCATGTGACAATCCATTTCTCACCAATCCTGCTACGATGAAAGAGTTTGTGTTATGAAGCCTCCATTGTTAGGGCCCTTTTCATAATGACTTATTGTCTTTTTTGATGTGATATGTTGGTTCCAATGATGTTTGGTCATGCACGTGTGAGTTAATTGTTTTACCTACCACATTTAAAGGTTTGAGCCGGAAATTGTCTATTTATACCCGGGGAACGATGTTTTCACCATCATTTTTTATGGTGAAAGGTTGAAAGTGTTGTTGCATTTTACCCCATCCAAGAGCTCATTCAATTGGTGGAGTTTTCCTATGGAACTTACGTGGCACGTCCTTACTAAATAATTTCGACTACGTGTTCACTTCCATGTAGGTTTTTTATCCTTCTGTATTGATATGACAAGTTTAAATAGGTTTTTGAGCTGTCCTTGGTAGTTCTCCCGAGAAGAGTGGGGTAGTTTGATTGTGTGTTTAAATGGGGGTTTTCCCTTATTTTTAAGTTTCACCATTTCCTATTAGGGTTAGAGCTTACCCTCTTCGCCATACATGCATTGAGTTTTATCAGTTAGACTGTACAAGTATTTTCCCACAGTATGCTAGGTCATTACAATGATCTACACGCCCAATTTTCTAGTTGGCATGGAGAATATTGATTGCTTTCCTTCAGGTGCTTTTAGGGCTTTTGGGTTTCTAATATCACGAAGACCTCGTAGTTTTCGGCGCTATGTCATTTGTCCATGGGATGTTAATCTTGGAGATACGAACTGAGGGTATCATCGCCCTGCACATCTGTGCGGGATTTTTGGGCCGTGAACTTTTCATGGTTTTGGGTCGTAGTGTGGAAAATCCTTTCAGTACTCAAATCATGTTTCTCTTCTACAGTACAGAGGCTCGGGTTACCTAGGTAAAAATTTTATTTCCAATCTTTAAACCATAGAACTGTGTCCTTTTTTTACCTAATGTCTAAAGAAAACAAGGTAATACAAATGATCATGATTGGTGGACAATTTGCTTAGCATATCATATCCTTTTGTTTTAGTGCATAAATTTGTTTAAAGATGTAATTACTGAACTCGTGCTAGTTTTTGCAGTCAATGCTAGACAGTATGACTAAGAGAGGAAAAAAGAAATCTAAGATCATTGATTGCGACTGAAATGCAGAGGTTGCTGAAGTTGCACCCGTCCCAAGGATAAAGATCATATATGAGGATACAAAGGCGGTAACTGTAGCTAATCCCAAGTTCAAATGGGGCCAGATTTATCACTTGTTGGTAGAAAAGAAAGTTTCAGAAGTGGGGTTGGAAGACCTAGCCCTGTATGATAATGTCCTGAGATCCAGGATAACCGAGGTGACCACTACACCAGAAATCTTCCCATGTGTAGAAATCATTCAATGGATTCTACCTAGAATAGACACAACATGGATGTTGATGAACGATGTAAAGAACAAAGCATTCTCATCCTTCACACCCGCATTTTTATCAGCAGCATACAACTTTCCTAGAATGGAAGTTAGTGTGACAACAGAGTGGGTGAAGGGCTTGAAGCTCGATTACGCTGCGACAACAAAGATGATGATGGTTGATGAAAATAATTTTAGAAATAAGCAGTCTGGGGAGTACAAGACAGCTCATCTAAGGACCCCATACAAATAAATAGTGTTGTTGTTGAACAAGATTTATGTCAGAGCTGATGGGAAGTTTACAAGTTTGGGTGGAATGCACTGATCTACCATTTAGCTATGAAAGGAATAGTCTTCAACTGGGATGACATAATAGCCAAAAATCTGTCCACATCCATCAAGGCAGCTCAAGAAGGTCTATGCCTCAACAAGTCTTAATTGTATATGCCTTCATTCTTAGTAGACTGCATACTGTACTGCCATCGGTTTGGGGGGCTAAAGTGTACATGGAAGGGAGGGAAAGCCACTATATATACAGTTTATCAGATGTTGGGGTCTCATAAATATCATAGTCACTATAAGATGATCTATGAAGAATTCCTGATGTCCTTATACAAGCTTATTTTTCTAGAAGAATGTCCATGCTTATTAGAAGGAGCCTTGGAGTCCATTAAGGAATATGGAGATTACTTCTTCTCAGAAGAAGGCATGCATTTGAGGATGTATGGGGGAATGAATTCTCCCTCATTGCTACAAAAGTACGCAACAGATTATATAGTCCACAAAGAAGCTGTCAGACAACGTTTTCTGAATGGATTCGGAAGCCGCCCGTTCGATCTGAAGAAGGCTTTGTTCCCACCCTTACCCTTTTATGTGGATAATTACAAATTTAGCAAGGTCAAGAATGCCCCTAAATTTGTCAAGGAGATGGAAAATTTCCATTTTGGTGAAAAGGAAATTCATCAGAATGATTCTTAAGGAAAGGTTGCAACATACAAGGAAGCACTCAAAGTAAATTTTGAGTATGCTGATTACATAGACAAAGAAGAAGAGAAGTATAGGAACATTTATAGCCTGACCACCCTGAAAAAGAAGCTAAAGCTGAAGAACATAGAAGTTAAGGGTAGTGGAAGCAACAATCTAGAATCAAAGAGTCAAGAAGAGGAAGCTCCTAAAAAGTAAAAGAGGAGACTTTTTGAAGAATGGCAGAAGGGGCAAGAAAGCTGTTAGCTGAGGAAAAGAAATGAGAAGAAGAAGAAGAAGCTACCAGGAAAGGAAAAGAGGAAGAAAAGAGAGAGAAAGAGGAGGCCATGTAAGAAAAGATCACTGAGATAGAAAATTCCATAGCTCAAGAGGATTTGAATCTGGTACAAGAAGTACAAGACCCAGAAGATTACATGAAAGAACAAAGAAAGAAATATGAAGAAGATCTAGGTGGTGAAGATTAAGGACAGAGCCCTTCCTGGGATAACCCAGAATACCCTCCATCCACTTTAGGAACCATACTTATAGGAGGGCATCTTCCTTTAGTTGTGTTGGAGTTGGTTCCATTCACCCCATCAAAGTAGTTTGAGGTTGCATGTCTAGAGGATGTGTAGTGCGATCCCAAACCGAAGTCAATTGTGTGGAGAACAGAGAAGACTCTGAAAATGGGAGACCAAACTGCGGTCACCACAGTGACAGAGAGAACAGTAGTGAAATTTTTTGAAGATAATCCAAAGCAATTGGCCTCCCTGGGCATTGCAAATGCATATGCAAATTCTCACAATATTGACAAACGCATAGAGGCCCTTGATAATTTCAAGGGTAAAATGGCCGAGATGAAAGAGGTCTTGAGGAAAGAAGAAAGTGTCTGAAGAGAATCCAAGAGGAAGTATGAAGATACTCTCTGAGACTATGAAAATCTCTAGCAAGAGTATCAAATTTTAGAAGAAGAGAGGGATACTTTGAATTTGTCAAACATGAACCTTAGCAGCGAGAAACGGGAATTGGAAAACAAAATTGCAGAGATAGAAGCACAAAAGTCTACGACTAATTAGCGAGCAAAACAATATGAAGACCAAGTGGCGGGATTAGAAGCTTAGAAGAGTGCTTTGGAATTGTTTTAAAGACATCAAATGAAAAAAGGATAGACATAACACCTCTAACAAAGAATGCTCTTTTTCTTAGAAATATGATCTATCAGATGCAGGTTCAGATCGCAGGAGAAGTCTTCAAAGTTAAACAAGTGGAAGATTGTATGTAAGAAATTTCAGCCACAGCTACAGAGTTCAAATATAAAACTTGGGTTGTTATAGAAATCATTCAAGGATGATTGAAATGGATGGAATAGACCAAGGAGCCTCCAGAAAAGACACCAGTCAAAGCTCCTAAAAGACTGCAGCTTAAGTATGAACTGATAGGTTTCAGCAACATAGCTACTGAGAAATTGATAGAGGTAGACCAGAAGATAGTAGATAAATGCAGGGTGTTTTCTAAGAAATTACTTACCACCTATAATAGATGTCAGACATCATCTAAAAGGAGGCTGGATAATATTCCACCTCATGAAGAACATTTCAGCAATTACATACTAGGTTTTAGGAAGACGAGCTCAACACACAATCGATAAAGAACCTAGATGAAAGGGTGCTTAAAAATGTGATTTATCAGGATGAAGTTAGTAAATTCCTTATAGAGGATCAATTTCGACTACTCCTAGTAACGATTGATGGCATAAATTCTCAGGCTTCCAAACATGAAGTGACGGTCAGATTTTTGGAGCCAACTGAGTTTGAGATAATTGCATCTGATGCTAAGGCATGGAAGCAATTCATTGCTGATTTGAATGGGACCATTTAAAAGTTTTTTGTCTTTTTGTACACATGGAAATATATTTGTAATATTGTTTTTTATTTTACACTAAAAGACAGATTTTGTGTAACCAAATGTAAAGGGATCCCATGGGGCAGGAAAACCAATTTTTTTTGAGATATATAAATATGGTTGAAGTAGAATAGAATAGGACTTTTATACCTTTCTCATGTGAAACACTTATTGTAAGAGGAACTATTTCTGATTATAATAAAGAGAATTGCATTTTTTGCTGGAGAAGGAGCTGTTGAGTTATAAATGCATGTTGTGTGGATGGCTAAATAGAACTATTTATGTGTTAGCGGACTATGCAAATTTGTGAGATCGTTCTGACTCTGAACTATTTCTTAGTCATGAATGATTTCACTCCCTTGTCTTGAATCTTGTGCAGCAAAATAAGTAATGAATGTTTTAAATAAACAATGAGCTATCTCTATGTTAATATTTCTATTGTCTTCTATGTATTTTGAATTGTATCAGCTATATTTAAAATTCTATGTGCATGAAATACAATACATTGCCCATACAAACAATCATCTTGCTCCATAGGGATAGGTTAGTTAGTATTAGATTAAGATTAGCTTAGTTCTTATTTGCTTTCTATGATTTAGGAACAAAGAAGATAAGAAGGCAGGCAAGAACCTACACATCGCATTGTGAACCCTTTGCTTCCTAATCATCTTCATTTAAATTTAGGCACTTGCATATCATTTATAAAACATAAAAACTCACATAAACGGTGGACCGAGATGTAACCAGTAAAACATATTTAAACCATTACTTAACTCTATGGTAGCTAAACCATAAACAAGACAAATTCCCCATACCAAACAATAAACGAGCTAATTGGGAGCGGTTATTAGGGAGAATCCCTACTTTCGATACGTCGGATTTTCTAGGCCTCAACAGAAGGCAGCGTCAAAATGAGGGATTCTTGTGGTTTCTGACCACATTGAGCTATCATTTGATGAACATTCTCTATAAAATGGCACTAATGAGTTGGATGGTCTCCTTGGAAAAATTAACAAGATAACTTAAATTTTCAGCTCTCTTGGGTTTCTTCTCTCAAGCTGCTATGTTTTAGTGTTGGTCCTATCCTAGAATCAAAATTTTTATTTTTCTTTGTTCTTATTATTTCTTTTAAATTCCATGGACAAGACTGTAAAGAATTGATAATTTTAGGAAGGATTAGTAAATTGTTGCTTGGCATGGCTAGATTTGGGTTGTGAAGTTTGAATAACAATGTTTCCCATTTATTCGGTAAATTGGTCAAGATGATTAACAAAACTAATCCCACCATCAACATGAGGTACTTGGGGTGTCCAAGCTGGATTTGATATAGGTCTCATGGCATGTGGTATTAAATCATAAAGAGTTATCAATTGTGAATAAATAAAATCCATTTGTTGGAAAGATTGAATGATTTTTCCCTTGGTCATGGATCCTAAAATAGATATATATTTTGCAACAATAGTAAAAAATGATTTTACAAACTAGTCTACTAACAATTGATTTTGGATATCTACTTTAAGCCTTTGACACCTCCTCCACTCATGAATATGATCAAATATATGAGAAGTGGATTTATTAAGTGGAGTAAATATTCTATACTCATTTCATAGTAGATAGGTAGTTGAAAATGTGTCAAGAATACCATAGCTAAACAAAGGTACTATTGGGAAAATTAATGTACCATTATGTAGTGCTTCCAGTCACGATTTGTTGAAACAAAAGTAACTTGATACTATCATCAACTAGATAGTTAGACGAACACCATAAGTGAAATGTAATCACATGGTTTGATGATTTGTCCCCTATTTTTCCATAAAATTTGGGAATCTATTATGGGATTTTTGTTGGTCACTATTGGCCACCCATTCATATGGAGAAAATGATCATTAATTAGCTAGAATAAATCCAATAGATTTAAAGTATCCAAAAATACTAACTTCATAGTGTATGCAATACAAGCTTGTTACACAAGTGGAGCCTAATGGGCACATCGATATTATCCTTGGAATTGATTGGAATTCAAAGGTGGATTTCCCCTTGTGGAGTTGGGTCCCAAGAAAATCGGGTACTTCCTAAAAGATTACCACTCCATTGTTTAATGGGATTGATTGGTGGATTTATCCCTAGCATGCTACCTATTGGGGTTATAAAATATCCCTTGGGAACTAAGACATGATAAGTTAGAGGATAACCCCCTGGGATAAATATTCTCATCTGTGAAGGATGACTCCATGTGGTGTTCATGTTTCAAGGTCTGGAACTTCTGCTAAGAATATTGAAATTCCATTGTTAAGGGTTTCTCCTATAAGTATGCACTAGTATAAAAATGGGTGATAAATTACTAGGCAACCAGAAAAGTTGGTCACCAAGTGAAATAAATTACTAAAGCACCAAAACTATTTATCACCACGATGATTTTAAGTGAAATATGATCAAATTTGAGAAGTTTTAAGTGATAACAACTAAAAAATTGACTAAAATAAATGACTAATTTAATCATGGGATAAAAAATATGACTAGGAAATCTAGGTAATAATTATATAAGATGTCCATTGTTAAAATTGATGAAATTGTGATAATTTTATTACAATTTCATAAATTTTGGGTAGCCAAATGAGAAACTATTAAACTTTTATGCATGACCATTATGCATGTACTTTTGTATCGAGGGAAATGTTCTTGTAATTCCATATCTTTTTTCAGTATTTTCACTTATGTATGCCCCCTTCGACACACTTTCCAAGCTTCATCTCATGTGTCATGTTGAGTTTTGCCATGGAGTTAGTCATTTATCACTATAATCGTCATCAAGTAATGATTGTTATACCAGTGGGTTCGGCTCGTCATGTTGATCACGTCCATGTTTCATTTTATGAAAATCGTCACCATTTAACGTTGTCAAAGGTTTGTTAAATTTTTGTCAAGTGCATGGACTTTGAGTCATGATCGTAAAAAATCATTAATTTTTGTTCCTCTATTAATTTAGAAGCCACAACCATTCACCAGCATTGTTAGTTCATTTAAGCTCAAAGACCTGAAAAATATCCCTTCGCTCTGTCCTTACATTTGAACATGTCAATTCCCCCTATTTCAACAAGAAAATCTCTCCTCCTTCGACAAAGTGCGGTTGAGTTGAGTCTTGGATTAAATAAGCAAAATATTAACCGAATTAATGCATTCAAAATAACTATTGTAAAAAACTAATATTAATATAATATATTTTATTATTAATATAAATATGAAGATTAATCTTAATCTTAATCGTAATATTAGTATAAGTGTTAATATGTTTTTAATATTAATATTTATATGATTTTAATATAAATATATATTATCTTTAAAAAATTATATTATACATAATACAATAATATTAGCGCATGAATGTTTCCATAGTGTTTGGTCATTGCGTGCAAGCTTATGGATTTGCATCGTGTAGAAATTTAGAAGTGAGATAAATTTCTACACAGTGCAAATCCATAAGCTTGCACACAGTAATAATATTAATTCATTTAAGAAACGAAATTGACAAGGAAGTAATGGGAAAAAATAAATTGAGACTTTTTGGGATTTTAGGGATTTCTCCTTTCAAAAATCCTATTATCTTGGAGAAAATAAATTGGGGGTTTTGGGGTCTTTTGTCATTTAACATTCCTATTATATTCCACTACAAGCCATCTGCATATTGTCTCATCTCTGTGTGCAGATCTAGAAATTCTTGCTTCAAGTATGGATATTTTATTTTAGTTTCATTATTTTTTTGTTTCACTCATGTTTTTCCGAAAGGGATAAGCTTTGTTTTTATTTTCATTATTGTTCACATGTATTAGAAATTATGTACAAAATATGTATTATTCGAGGGTCGTATCATTCTTATCCAAGCCTAAATTTTCTAAAAGGTTGGTCGTACACTAAATTTTCTCACCCAGATCTATTTTGCTAGGATGTACAGGCAAGAAGAAGGGTCACATTCTTACCATAACATTATTATTGTTGCCTTATTACGACACATTGTCAATGCAATCCTTACATTATTGATGTCAACGATAGTGAAAAATGGTTGGTGCAGTTTATACTATCACTTATGTTAAGGTATGTTTGGATTTGTTTCTCTTACAAGTAGTTGAAGGGGGAACTAATACTTTTGGTTTTCTATTAAAGGATTTCTTTGCTTTATTTCCGTGTACAATAGTTGTTGTCACTTATTGCAATCATTAATTCTAGGGTATGTTTTCCAACTCATTGTTGTTATCTTAATAGACGATTCTATATAAGGATGTATATTTCATTTTCTCATATCATTGTTAGTTCATTTCACGGGATCCCTAATAACATGGATCTAAAAAAAAGAAAAAAAGAATTTAATCTTCTATCTACAGGTTTGGATTCGTATCTATGTAATATATCTCCAAATAAGAACATCACGGGTATCATATTTCAGTCCTAAGATCAATTTTCGATTTAGGTTTGTACAAATGGTATTTGTTTTATGGTTTTGAACCTTTTTCCTATTTCCACTGGATGAAAACACACTAATACCCTACCAAACGCAAGAGGAAGCAATATGCATCATGTTATACCTTGTCTTATCCCAACAACTACTACTAAATTAGCTTCACCCACATGCTTATATATTCACTCCACTCAACCTGGTCCTTCCTTCAACTCACCAACTATTTTTTTCTACCTATTCCCTCTTAACCTCACTCCTCCTTTCTTCCTCCACAACTACCCACTCATCCTTCCAACACCAGCCTGTGCACATGCTTGGGATCTAAATCCTTTGAATGTACCTCTACCTTGATTTCTCTAACCATTCCTCCCTTAGCTAAGCACATCTAGACCTCTCTCTTCCCATGTAACCCATCCCCATGCTCTCTTTGTAATCATGTTTCTCCTTCTCGTCCCTCCCACCTTCTATTACTCACGCCCTTCAAATCTCCATTTACACCAATCCCCTCTCCATGAACCCCTATAAGACTATATATTTCACATATACAAACTATGCTTCAAAATTTACCTCCATTAAATCATTCCCTCCTTTTCCAAACCCTGGAACATGCCCCCCTCCTGTTCAATCCTCGCCTTCCTCTCCCCCCCCTTTCACACTCCTCACCTTTCTGGGTATCCCCTCTTATGCACTCTTCATCCTCTTCCATTGCATCACACTCCTCTCATTTCTATCCTCCTTATTCCTCACATGGCTTCTCCTACACAAACCCTAACAAAAACCCTAATCCCTCCAAATCTAATGTTAACAAAACAATAGTTTTAAGTAGTTCTAACAAGTTAAATAGTTCTAATGATAATTTCAATTTGCACTTTGTACCTTATAATTATGCAAATTCCCCCATTATTAAATCCAAACCTATTTTATCTCATTATTTTAATCTTCTTAATACTAATAATATGTAATGAACCAAATCAAAAAATCCAAACAAGGGTAGGATTTGGGGAAAAATTGTAGTGAGTAGTCTTGACTCTAGGAAATTTGAATGGAACAAGAGTGTCTTGAATTTGGTAGAGAATGATATGGTGAGTATTAGGACCAATCCATGGATTCTATGGTCACTTTATAACATGTTATGGACATATGCAACTCGGTTTAGGGACATTGGAAACAATGGTAAAATTACTAGTAAATTGTGGTGCAATTCCCCCTAGGGTGTGAGAATAAATAGCTCTCCAAATCCTATGAAACCCTACCAAATTATCAAACAGAGTATGGAGACTGATATTAGACTTCATTTAATTTCATTTGGTGTGGTTATGAGTTCTGCAGCATATATTTAAAGCTTCATATTTGAATGCAATATTCAGTGAAATTTGCTTAAGGGAATTGACATGTAATAGCTTAACTTTGACTCATAAACTATATATGAAATGGTTCAGAACAGAGAAAAAAAATTGCAAAAAATTAAAATCATATTAATAGCTCACTCAACAACATATAACATCAGATAATTCCTAAACACAAATCAGATATACAACTCCATCGAAATGGGAAACCAACACATGGAAACTAGTCACACTATAGCTTGGAAATGTGGACATTTTGCATATGAATTTATGATAATTTAGACTTACATAGAGGATGAGAGACATATTATTGAGCCATAAATAATTCACCCATTTTTTTGCATCAACTAGAATCAATAAGGCATAAACACCATTCACAGAAGTGTGCCATCATAGAGAAACATGGGAATATTGAAGTAGGGATTGACATAATTGGAGGAGAGATGGGTCACGAATAGTAGAAGCATCCTATATGCAATTAATACACTCCATTAATATACAAATTATAGTTCAGGGTGGCCTCTTCCACAACCAATTTTTATGAGAATCCAACTCTCTCAAAATTGGCTCACTAGCAGGACAAGTGAGCACTACCGTGCAATGGACAAGCTAGTGCTTTCCAAAATCCCAAAGGCAATTCTAAAATGATGAACATCCATTCTCATTCCTCATGAAATATTTTTATAACCCTCCTAAGGTCCTCCAAGGTCTAATTCCATCCCATAGGCTTACCAACTTATCCTTGATGTTTAGTAACCCCCATTACACTTGTCCTTCTCCTCATCCCTTCATCTTCCTCCAAATTCGAATTGTTTCCACCAAACCCTAAGTGTGACCTATTGGAGGATATTTTAATCTTGAAGATGTCATATTTTAATAGGTATGAAATAAGGTCTATTTTTTCATAGAATCTTCCATCATTGTTGTCATAAAGCGCATGGAATCTCTCTCCAAGTGGCACCTAGTTTCTTCCTAGTCTCTTCCTCTTCCATGGGGAGTTATTTGTTAAATTTTCATATGCTTAGCTAATACATCAGTATTTCATTTCATTTTCATAACAAAAGCATATAAGTAGGATCACTGAAAGAAATAGTATCACAAGAACAACACAGATTTATCCTGGGAAAACCCTAAAGGGAAAAACCCGGCAAAAGCTTCCTCAATATAGATGCCCAAAAAGATAAAAGGTAAAACCAACAATGATATCAAAGCCTAATCCTCCTCCTTCCCTAGCTGATTCTCTCTCTCCACTAATGTGCTACACAAGTGACAGTGTGTGCTCCAAATGAGGAGTGCTACACCTTTATTTATATTGATCCGTTCACTTTATTTAACTCATCCGGCATGTAGGATCGAGTTAATAATGTAGGCTTGATTTACACATGTAGGCTCAAGTAACCACACTGGGGTGCTAATGACCCACCTTTACAATTAGAGGGGACTACCTCATGACTCTTATTAGTTCTTTCATTTAGAAGCATCGGGGTACAAAGTAATACAAGTGGTTCTCCTGGTAGGACCATCGGGGACCACAAAAAGATACATATAGAATATTCTTTGAAGTTACAATATTTCAACACTCCCCCTTAATGAGAAGGGTATTCTACAACAACATCAACAACAACAATAATAGCAGAGAGAGAAAGCATGATCAGCATCATCAAGGAAACACATCTATAAATCATTGGAAGCTTTTCAACATCATGTAGTCTTCATCTTAAATCTTTAGTCTTCAACAACATCAACACTTTGGCCGCTTTGATCAGCAACAATATTTGACCGCTTCAATCAACAACAATATTCAGCACTTTGACCTTTCGATCAGCAACATCATCTTCAGCACTTTGAACTTTTGATCAGCAACATCATCTTCAGCACTTTGACCTTTCGATCAGCAACATCATCTTCAGCTCTTTGACCTTTCGATCAGCAACATCATCATCATCATACTCTAATCTTTCGAACAACAACATCATCATCATCATACTCTGATATTTCAAACATCATCATCATCATCATCATACTCTGATATTTCGATTAGTATGTCATCATCATCATACTCTGATCTTTCGATTAGTACGTCATCATCATCAGCAATAACCTGCAATCTACAACACGAAGAAAAAAGTCTTCGGATCACTTTTGGATGTAAGTCCAGGGATGATACAATCCTATCACATTATCAACAACTGAAGTCACTGGATTGATTACAGGATAATCAGTCCCTATCACTTTAGGACTAGGTCCAAGGATGATGCAATCCTATCGCATTATCGAAAACCGAAGTCATGGGATTGATTACAGGATAATCAGTCCCTATCACCTTAGGACTAGGTCCAAGGATGATGCAATCCTACCACGTTATTGGGGATCGAAGCCTCTGGATACCATTCTGAACCAAAGTTCAAGCATGATGCAATCCTGCCACATACTCGGGGACCGAAGCCTCCGGATACCATTCTGAACTAAAGTTGAAGGATGATGCAATCCTACCACATTCCCAGGGAATGAAGCCTCTGGATACCATTCTGAACTGAAGTTCAAGGATGATGCAATCCTACCACATTCCCGGGGACTGAAACCTCTGGATACCATTATGAACCAAAGTTTAAGGATGATGCAATCCTGCCACATTCTCGAGGACTGAATCCTCTGGATACCTTACTAAACCGAAGTTCAAGGATGATGCAATCCCACTACATTCTCGAAGACCGAGGTCATTGGATCACTTTAGGGAAAATGACCAGGGATGATACAATCCCACTACATTCTCGAGGACCAAAGTCACCGAATCTATTCTGGATAGATGTCCCAGGATGATACAATTCCTCTTCATTCTCAAGGACCGAGGTCACCGGATCACTTTAGGGAAAGTTCCCAGGGATGATACAATCCCACTGCAACATCACTACTCCCCCTTTCGAGGAAGGTCTTTCTGAACGACACCAAGCTTGTCCTGAAAGTGTTAGAACTTTACTTGAGACAGAGGCTTCATCAGCACATCAGCAACTTGTTCATCAGTACTCACATATTGGAGCTTTATGGCTCCCTTCTGCATCATATCTCAAATATAGAAATACTTGATTTCTATGTGCTTCGATCTATCGTGGAATACTGGGTTCTCTGTCATATTTATACAACTTTTATTATCACATAGAATCACGGTAGTGTCCAACTCTAGGTTGAATTATCCTGACATGAGCTTTCGAAGCCATATGGCTTGACAACTAGAAGAGCAAACTGCTATATATTCTACTTCAGCTGAGCTTAGAGAAACACTAGACTGCTTTCTGCTAAACCATGAAATCATAGCAGATCCCATACTATAACATCCTCCTGAAGTGATTTTTCTGTCTGAGATACTTCCAGCAAAATCTGCATCTATGTAGCCATACAATCTATACTCATGACTACCATCATAGTAGAGACCAAAGTCTATAGTCCCTTTCAAATATCTCATCACATGTTTTGCAGCTACTAAGTGAACCCATCTTAGTTGAACAAGAAATTGACTCAAGGTGTTCACAGCAAAACAAATGTCTTGTTCAAATACATCAATGACCCAGTGATTTGTCTATAGTGAGTTACATCCACTAATTTTGATGGGTCATCAGCTAACAAAATCAGTTTGGAGTGCATGGGTGTGGCCATGGCTTTGCATTCCAACATATTGAATCTCTTTAATATCTCTACCGTATACTTTCCTTGGTTGAGAAAGATTCCTTCTGAACTTTTCCATACTTCTAGACCTAGGAAATAATGCATTAGCCCAAGGTCTTTCATTTCAAATTCTTCTGCTAGTTTCTTCTTGCTTTCCATAATCTGTTTCTCATTCCCTGTCAAGAATAAGTCATCCCATTAGAGGAATTTTGGGGTCTAAAATGGGCCTCCTAAGGAAAATAATAAAATAATAGTTAAAATAATGAAATAATATTGATTAATTTTGGAGGAAGAAA
>LPNX010256468.1:995-21252 GCA_001517045.1 Pseudotsuga menziesii | reverse complement strand
CTCTCTCTCTCTCTCTCTCTCTCTCTCTCTATATATATATATATATATATATATATATATATATATATACAAAATACTAACCTCCAATCTCTTTATTTGTCTAAGCTCCTAACCCCCATTCTCTTTCTCTCTCTCTATGTACATGATAACGATTGTGTTTCTCTATCTTTCTATACAAGATCCTAACCTCCAATATATTTCTTTCTCTAATATATTAACCCCATTCTATATATATGTATCTCTTTCTCTCTAAACACCTAACCCCTAATCTCTCTCTTTCTCTCTCAATATCTCTAAAACCCTAACCCCTAATCTCTCTCTCTCTCTCTCTCTCTCTCTCTCTCAACACATGATCCTCAATCTCTCTCTCTCACTATATTTAAACACCTAACCCCCAATATCTCTCTTTCTCTCCACTAAACACCTAACCCCTAATCTCTCTCTCTCTCTACCTCTCTCTCTCTCTCTCTATCTATCTCTATCTATCTATCTGTTTATCTATCTGTAAAACCTAAGCTCCAACCTCTCTCTCTCTCTTACTATACAAGCTCCTAACCTCCAATCTCTTTCTTTCTCTAAGCTCCTAAACCTCACTCTCTCTCTCTCTCTCTCTCTCTCTCTCTCTCTCTCTCTCTCTCTCTCTCTCTATTTCTTTCTCTCTATCTCTCTCAACACATTATCCACAATCTGTCTCTCTCTCTTACTATATTTAAACATATAACTCCCAATATCTCTCTTTCTTTCTTTCTTTCTATAAAACCTTAACCCGTAATCTCTGGATCTCTCTCTAAACATGTAACCACCAATTTCCCTCTCTCTCTCTCTCTCAACCCCTAAAATCCAATCTATCAGTTTATATCTCTCTATATTTCTCTCTCTCTCTCTCTCTCTCTCTCTCTCTCTCTCTCTCTCTCTCTCTCTCTAAAAACCCCTAATATTCAATCTTTCTCTCTCTCTCTCTCTCTCTCTCTCTCTATACACCTAAGTCCCAATATCCCTCTTTTTATCTCCCTCTTTCTATAAAATATAAAAACCAATCAATCTCTCTCTAACTACTAACCTCTATACTCCTGCCTGTGCCTCCCCTATTCTAGTTGAATCCTGATTGTGCATTTGCTGCCCTGATCTAAGGTAAGGCCTCACCACCAATCTCTCTCCCTATAAACCCATAACCTCCACTCCCTTTCTCTCTCTCTCTCTCAATCCCTAACCCTCAATCTCTATATCTCTCTCTAAACCACTAAACCTTAGTCTATCACCCTCTAAACCACTAACCCTTAATCTATCACCCTCTAAACCACTAACTTCCAATCAGTATCTCTAAACCCATAACCCTCCATCTCTCTCTCTCTCTCCCTCTTGATGCTTAACCTCCCATATCTCTCTCTCTAAATCCCTAACCACCAATATCTCTCTATAAATATTTAAACACCAATATCTCTCCCCCCCCCCCCTCTCTCTCTTTACCTTGAACCCCTAATCCATCTCACTCTAACTCTAAATATTTTACCACCAATCTATGTGTGTGTGTGTGTGTAAACCCCAAAACCCTAATCCCTCTCGCTCTATAAAGCGATAATAAACCATTTCTCCCATTCTCTCTCTCTAAAACCTAAACTCCAACCTTTCTCTCTACATATAAACCCCTAACAAAGAATATCTCTCTCTCTAAACCATTAACCCCCAATATTTGTATCTCTCTCTCTCTCCCTCTCTAAACCAATAACCTCCAATCTATCTCTATATATGTTTAAACACCTAGCCCTAATCTCTCTCTCTCTCTCTCTCTCTATATATATATATATATATATATATATATACAAACCCCCTTTCCCATATATATATATATATATATATATATATATATATAAACACATATCCTCTAATATCTCTCTCTCTAAACTCCTGAACTCCAATCTATCTCTCTTTATCTCTCTTTGCATTTCTCTCTTACTCTCTCTCTCAAAACCTTGATTTCCAATCTTTCTCCCTCTATCTCTATCCCACTAATGCCCAATATTTGGCTTTTTATCTCCTTCTTTATTTAAAATCTAAGAAAAAATCAATATCTCTAAACCTCTAATATTTCTCTCTCTAAAACCCTAACCACCAATATCTCTCTCTCTAAACCCTTAACGCCCATCTCTCTCTCTCTCTCTCAACCAGTAACCTCCAATCCCTCTCTCTCTCTACAACTTTAACCCAAAATCTCTCTCTAGTTTCGATTCTCTCTCTCTCTCTCTTTAAAACCCTAACCCAAATCTCTCTCTCTCTAAACCATTGACCTCCAGTGTATATATATCTCTCTCTCCCATCAACCTCTAGTATCTTTCTCTCTACTCCTAACACAAAATATCACTCTCTCTCTAACAACTATCACCCAATTAATCTCTGTATCTAACATCATATATCTCTCTCTGTCTCTCTCTCAATATACACCTAAATCCCAATATCCCTCTTTTTATCTCCCTCTTTCTATAAAATATAACAACCAACAAATCTCTCTCTCTCTCTATAAACCCATAAAACCCCATCTCTTATTTTCTAAACCCATAACCTCCAATCCCTTTCTCTGAATCCCTAACCACCAATCTCTCTCCCTCTCTCTCTCCCTATGTGTGTAAACCCAGAACCCCCAATCCCTCTCACTCTCTCTCTAAATATTTCACCACCAATGTATCTCCCTATGTGTGTGTGTAAACCCTGAATCCCTAATCCCTCTCGCTCTATAAAGTTATAATAAACAATTTCTCTCATTTTCTCTCTCTAAACCCTAAACTCCAACCTTTCTCTCTACATATAAACCCCTAACAAAGAATCTCGCTCTCTCTCTCTCTCTAAACCTTTAACCCCCAATCTTTGTATCTCTCTCTCTCCATCTATAAACCAATAACCCCCAATATATCTCTCTATATATTTAAATACCTAACCCCAATCTCTCTCTTTCTCTCTCTATATAGACAAACCCCCAACCCCTTATCTCTCTCTCTCTAAACACACATCCCCTAATATCTCTCTCTCTCTAAACCCCTAAACTCCAATCTATATCTCATTATCTCTCTTTGCATTTCTCTATGTCTTTCTCAAAACCATGATATCCAATCTCTCTCTATCTCTATGACACTAATGTCCAATATCTATCTTTTTATCTCCCTTTTTCTCTAAAATATAACAACAAATCAATATCTCTATAACCTCTAATATCTCTCTCTCTAAACCCCTAACCACCAATCTCTCTCTCTCTAGACCACTAACCCCCCATCTCTCTTTATCTCTAAACCACTAACCTCCAATCCCTCTTTCTCTCTCTACAACTCGAACCCATAATCTCGCTCTCTCTCGAAACCCCTAATCCCTAAGACCCTATCTCTCTCTCTCTCCCTCTCTTTAAAACCCTAAGCCCAATATCTCTCTCTCTTTAAACCCCTAACCCCAATCTCTCTCTCTCTCTCTCAAACCATTAACCTGCAGTATCTCCCTCTCTCTCCCATTATCTATCTGTCTAATTAAAACCATACACCCCAAATTATCTTTCTCTCTCTCCCCCCTCTCTCTCTCTCTATGGTTATCTATTAATCTAATTAAACCCCCTAAACCCCAACTTCTCTCTTTCTCTCTCTAAACCCCTAACCCTCTCTCTCTCTCTAAATCATAAACCCCCAATCGCTTTGCCTAAAATGCTCTAACACTCAATCTCTCTCTCTCTCTCTCTAAACCTCAAAACTCCAATCTCTCTCTCTCTCACTCTCAAATACAAACCTCCAATATATCTATCTAAATGCCCTAACTCTTTCTCTCTCTCTCTCTAAACCCCTAACACACATTCTGTCCCTCTTTTGTTAAATCCCTAACACCTAATCCCTCTCTCTCTGAACCCTTTATCTGTATTCCCTCTCTATATATCTTTAAACCCTTGAACTCCAACCTCTCCCCTATCTCTAAAACCTTAACCTCTAATATACCCCTTTATATATCTATCTCTTTCTTTCTGTCATTCTCTCTCCCTAAACCTCTAACCATCAATCTCTCTTTCTCTCTCGAAACCTCTTACACTCTCTTAGACCCAATATTACTCTCTCTCTCTCTCTCTCTCTCTCTCTCTCTCTAAATTGCTAAAAATGAATCTCACACTTTCTATCTCTTTCTATATAAGCTGATAACACCTTATTGTTTTCTCTCTTTAACCTTCAATCTCTCTCTCTCTCTCTCTCTCTCTCTCTCTCTCTCTCTAAACACCTAACCCCTAATCCCTCTCCTTTTCTCTCAATATCTCTAAACCCCTAACTCCTAATCTCTCTCTCTCTCTCTGAACACCAAACCCATACTCTCTCTCTCTAAACACCTAACCTCTAATCTCTCTCTCTCTCTCTCTCTATAAATCCCTAAGCTCCAATCTCTCTCTCTCTCTCTCTAATTATATAAATCCCTAACCTTGAATCTCTCCCTTTCTCTAAACTCCTAACCTCCATTATATTTCTATCTCTCTCTTTTCCTAACCGATATTCTCTCTCTCTCAACACATGACCCCCAATCTCTATCTCTCTCACTATATTTGAACACCTAACCCCTAATCTCTCTCTCTTTCTATCTATCTATATCTAAACCTTAAGCTTTGACCTCTCTCTCTCTCTCTCTCTCTCTCTATATATATATATATATATATATATAATATCCTAACCTTCAATCTCTTTCTTTATCTAAAATCATAATGCCCATTTTATTTCCTTCTTTCTAAGTCATTGATCCCCAATCTCTCTCTCTCTCTCTCTCAACACATGACCATAATCTCTCTCTATCTCTCTCTCTCTCACACTATATTTAAACACCTATGTCCAAATATCTATCTTTCTCTCTCTCTTTATATAAACCCATAACCCCTAATCTATCTATCTCCCTCTAAACACCTAACCCCTAATATATCTCTCTCTATATATTACTCTCTCTATCTTTAATAATCCCTAATCTCCAATCTCTCTGTCTCTCTCTCTATACACCTAATTCCCAATATCCCTCAGTTTGTCTCCATCTTTCTATAAATTATAACATGAAATCAATATTTCTCTAACTTTTAATCTCTCTCTCTCTCTCTAAATCCCTAACCACCAACCTCCCTCTCTCTAAACCCCTAACCCCCCATCTCTTGTATTACAAAACCATAAACTCAAATCCCTCTCTCTTTCTCTCTCTAAATCCTTAACCCTCAATCTCTATATCTCTCTCTAAACCACTAACCCTTAATCTATCATCCTCTAAACCACTAACCACCAATCTCTCTCTCTAAACCCATAACCACCATCTTTCTCTCTCTCAATGCTTAACCTCCGATATCTCTCTCTAAATCCCTAACCACCAATCTCTCTCTCTAAATACTTAACCACCAATCTCTCTCTCTCTCTCTGTAAACCCCCAACCCCTAATTTCTCTCTCTTTTCCTCTTTGTAAACCTCGATCCCTAATCTGTCTCTCCCTAAAGCCATACTAAACAATTTCTTTCATTCTCACTCCATAAACCCTAAACTCCAACCTTTGTCTCTATAGATAAACCCCTAAAAAGGAATCTCTCTCTCTCTCTCTAAACCATTAACCCCTAATCTTTGTATCTCTCTCTCTCTCTATCTAAACCAATACTCCCCAGTCTATCTCTATATCTATTTAAACACCTATCCTCGATCTCACTCTTTCTCTCTCTCTATCTACAAACACCCAACCCCTAATCTCTCTCTCTCTCTCTCTCTCTCTCTCTCTCTCTAAACCCCTGAAATCCAATCTCTCTCTTTATATCTCTATATATTTCTCTCTCTCTCTTTCTAAAATACCCTACTATACAATATGTCTCTCTATCTCTCTCTATACACCTAATTCCCAATATCCCTCTTTTTATATCCCTCTTTCTATAAAATATAACACCCGATCAATCTCTCTCTCTCTCTCTCTCTCTCTCTCTCTCTCTCTCTCTATATATATATATATATATATATAAACCCCTAACCCCCCATCTCTTGTTGCATAAACCCATAATCTCAAATCCCTTTCTCCCTCCCTCTATCTAGATCCCTAACCCTCAAATTTTTATATCTCCCTCCAAACAACTAACCATGAATCTCTTTCTTTCTTTAAACTCCGAACCTCCAATCTCTCTTTCTCAGTCTAAACCCCTGACCCATAATCTCTATCTCTCTCTAAGTATATAAACCCCCAACCTCCAATATCTCTCTTTCTCTAAACTCTTAACCCCCAATATCTCTCTTTCTCTTCATTTCCCTAACCCCTAATCTCTCTCTCTCTCTCTCTCTCAACACATGACCCCAATCTCTCTCTCTCACACACACTATATTTAAACACCTAACCCTCAATATCTCTCTTTCTCTCTCCACCTCTTAACACCTAACCCATAATCTCTCTCTATCTTTCTCTCTCTCTCTCTAAACCATAAGCTCCAACCTTTCTCTCTGTCTCTGTCTCTTTCTCTCTCTATCTATCTCTAAACCCTATGCTCCAACTGTTATACACCTGAATGGCACCTCTCCGTCCAAGTGCTGATATCCCTCATGTCGGCACACAAAAGGACACTTATGGATTGAGGTTGCCTATATTCACTATACCTTGGCTTATGATGAAGTACATTCCCTATATACTCAGCTAGTTACTTTGCCATTTTTTCCATGTTGAGTTGTATTCGCGACTCTCTATACTGACAACTCGCGCATCATTCGCGAGTCTCTTATACAGCAAGTCACGAATCCTTATATTCACGGGTTGCTCTTCTATATAGTCGCGAATCATTCACGGGTTGCTCTACTACAGACCTGCGAATGGTTTCCTCAACATTAAATCATAAAACCACGCGCTAATGGAAGATTATTTACTCATTTAACTTAATCTTCTCAACTGCCACAACCTCCCTAACCTTCGAGAACTGCCTCATTTCATCCATATAAATAGAGGCCTTCGGGAGGGTGTTAGAGATACATACTTGGAGAGCAAAGTCATGCTGGTGGATTGTCTACAGAAATCTTTGGAGCAGAGAAACTCAGAGTCCTTTGGTGACAGAGGAGTCCTTGTTCAGACATTGGGTTGTAACCTAAACTCTTTCTATTATTGTTAATAAAGATATTACTTCTTCCATATGTGTTTCATATCTTGTGGATTGGTAAATGTTTACATTTCAAATATGATATATGATTTGCCTAACCTGCATCTATATATATGAATTGCCTTGTATTTGGAAGAGTGTTTATTAATAGGTGAAGGAGGAACTATCCTGGAGACTTTGGAAGTGGATCAGAGAGGAAGAAGATAGCAAGGATCAACCTTCATTTAATACAAGTAAGTCCTTCTACTTTCCTATTTCCTATTCTGTGCTTTTAGAGTCAAACTGTCTGCAAGTCATGAGTATGTTGGTAACCCCACAGACCTAGGTTATTAGGTGAATTATCCTGTATGACAGAACTGGCGACTCCGCTGGGGAATCCTAGTCTGCTTTAGGTCTTTTTCTACTTTCCTGACCAGTGTTTACTTGAAGTCTACTTGTGATTTTTATCCTGCTTCTTGATTACTTCAGCATTTGAAAGTCTGGGTTCTTTTTCTCTGTTTTTGAGAAATTTTTATACCCATTCGCGGGTTGTCCTTCTGGACAGTTGCAAATTTTGAGTTGCATTCGCGGGTTGTTCTATTGAACAGTCGTGAATCATTCGCGACTTGCACTGCTTGACAGTCGTGAGTACTCCTGGAAACTGGGATTTTTGTGTGAAATTTTTCTTGTTCTTTTTCCTGTTATAAGTCCTGTTTTCTGAGAATATTTTCTTTAAGAGTGCTGTAAAGTTGTTTTGAATGTCTCAGGTGATCACATCTTGAGTACTTTTGAAAGCCATTGAGTTCTTTCTTACTTGTTCTATTTACTGTTTGCATCTTGAAGTTTCCTGGCCTGTTTGGGTTGTTGGTAAGAGTACCTGAGTCTAGATCAGTGATCAGGGTCTTAGACTCTGTCTTTCCAGTCTGCTTTCTGTCAGTTATTGGTGTACACTTGCCTGTTTAAAGTCTACTTTGATTTTGTGTCAATGCTTGCACCCAAGCTAGGGTCCTAGCATGCTTTTCTTGCTGGTCTCTTGGTCTTGTGTGCATGTTTACTTCAGTTTGTAGTTTTTATACAGTTCATAAGTGTCAAGTTTACTCAAGTAGTGCATTATGAGATGCATAGTACTTTTTTTGAGCATTTTTTAAAAGTGAAAAACAAAACATAGTTAATATTTTGCATTGTAATTTTTGTATAAAGTAGTGTTTGTTTCAGTTTAAAAAATATTATCTCAGAAAAATACAAAAACATAGGCTAGTTTTCTCTTATTAAGTGCTGTTAATTCATCAATACATATTTGAAAAAATGAAAAGAAGTTTGTTTTATAGTGTTAGTTTGCTTTAGATGCACTTTTACTTTCATTTATTTTCTGCTGAGTCAAAACACCATACAGTCCATCACTTCCACTTCCTTTGAGTAAAGAACAGCCCTTAAAATTAATGCATAAATTTAAAATTTATTAGTAAGTTTTTATTTTTAGGGCCTTTCACCTACTAGCTTAGGCTAGATTTGTGGACTAGGGAGTGTAAAATTCCCAAAAATTATAAACTTAGACGTAGTGGACCATTCATTAGGTAAATCCTTGGTTCTACCGCTATATCTGGGAAGCTCCTCTCAAACGGGAGTTAAGCACTAGGCCGCGTGGAGGCTTGGACAGAGGGGATAACCCCCCGAATCCTTGTCAAAACGTAACCCAGGACTTTTACGCATCTGGGGATTCTGTCCTAGACAGAGTTTCGGGCTCAGCTACCCTGCCCATGCATACGAGTTCGGCTTGCGACTGTCCCCCCAGACAGTAGGTATTGCCAAGGTAGCCTTAGTCTCTTGTCTTTTTAGGGCTCATACCTAGGTAAACCAGAAGGCTATTTCTGGTTCACCTTGAATGGACTTGGAAGGTAACCCTTGTGGAAAGTGTAGGAGGGTGGTTGGGTGATTCCTCTGCTTGTGCCTAAGAACCCCTCAAGGACGCCAAGTAACTGTTCATCAGCTTTCTTCGGGAAAGCATATTTTTATAGCCTGTTTTGATTGCTTGAGACTCTAGGATATTTTTAGTGTATGCTCTGTGGATCTGCTTGTGTTTAGTTGGCCTTAGGGTGTGATTTTTTAAAGTCTTAATTCTGGAGGACCAACTTGTTAGAAGGTCAATAAGGTTGAGAAACCTTCCTCCTCTCACACCACTGGAACCTCCACCTTTACCCCAAAGGCGGAGACTAAGCACAGGTGGTTCTTTTGAACCAGTAGGAGTAAGTGAGGTTCTTTGTGAACCAAAATTAATAGCTAACCGCTTTAACTTTGACACAGTCGAGATAGAGGAATTACAAGATGACGAGTTTGCAAGAAATTATAATACCCCCTTGACTGATTTGAATGATCCAGTGATCGTGCAGGTTAGGCCTTTTAGTTCACCAGTGCTAGGTGTACCTGTAGGTAGAGCTATGTCTTTTGAGGGAGAAAGTTCATTTGTTTTCACCTCAACCCTTCCATTTGAAGGGGTACTACCTCCCCCGGTTAGTACCCCTAGATCTAGTTACCTTCCACACCCTTAACTCTAGCAAGCCGGGTGGTCCAACCACCGGTTTACCCGAACATTGGAAGTATGTCTGGTGATATGGCTACTGGGATTCCTAGTATGCCTACAATTCCTTCTTCCTTCCCTTACACTACCTGCAGTGGTCCAGTGGGATCCTCGGCCTTTGTCCAAGGATTCCCCTGGAATGGGGGGCACATACCCCCATCCAGTCCATACGTAGGTCCACCTCCTTCATATGTAGGAGTGCAGTTTGGCAGCAACACCTCTTACGGGCAAAGCTACCAAACCCCTATTTCGGTCCCATACATGAGCTCTCCCTTCTCTTTTTTTAGTGGAGGGATACCTGCTCCAGTCTTTCAGACCCCAATTTCTATGGGGACGGCCTGAACCACTTACACTGCACCTCCCACCCAAAATCCGGTGGCTTACATATGGAATCCGTTCCAAAGAAACCTTCCCACTCCACAACCGGTGTCAGGGGGAAACCCCACCTTTACCTATGGGCATTCAGGGGCTGGACCCTCGAATACCCAAGCTGGCACTTCTAGTGGCAACTTTGAACTTGCCAGACTTATCAAAATTGATGAACGACCCGGTGAGGCATGAACCCTTGTGGCCACCTGTTCCCACCAAACTGCCCTCGGACATCCCTAAGTTCGAAGGTAAGGCTGGTGAAGATCCTGGGGCACATGCCACCACCTTCCATCTATGGTGTTCTTCCAACTCATTGAATGAAGATTTAGTGAGATTGAGGCTGTTCCAGAGGACCTTGACGGGCACTGCAGAAAAATGGTACATTGAGCTGCCTTCTGCTGCTTTTAGTAGTTTCTGGGACCTAGCTAGTGCTTTCCTTAGTCACTTTCAGCTTCCGGTTCGTTACGACTTCGGAACGGATTTGTTGTCCACTTTTAGACAAAACAAGGCAACCCACATCTCAGATCATATCCAAGAGTGGAGGAGGTGAAAGAGTCTCATCAAAGCTACCATCCCTCCTGAGTTTCTATTAGAATGGTTCCTTAAATCTTTATTGCCCTATATATCTAAGGATGTTTCCACATCAGGAGTGACCAGTGAGGAAGAAGCCATACTTAGGGACCAGGAGTTGGACTTGATTTATTCACAGTCTAGGATTCTATATGAAATTATCCCTGAGGCACAGAGGCCTTCACATGAGGCTGAGAAACCTAAGCCTGGGCCCCATGCCGATGGTGTGGTTGGTTCCGTAAACTCTCCCACTGTAGAGTCTTTGACAAAACAACTTCACCAATTGTCTGTCAAACAGTCTACGGCAGAGGCAGCAAAGGCTGCCCTCTCCTCCCAAAGTGCAAATGTTTTTGCACAAACCTCTTCAAAGGGCAATCAGCAGCCCGACGGGAAGAAGAAGAAAGGTAAAAAGGGAGAGGGAAACCAAAATCAAAACAAGCCAAAGCCCACGAACAATGCTGATGGGGGCAAAAAGGAAAAGAAGAAAGTCAAGTTTCCTTGTAAGTTGTGCCAAGGAGACCACCTTACTCATCTTTGTCCCCTCATGGAACAAGCTCAGAAGCTGTTACAAACGCAACCGCCGGCTGTCCTGAAGGATCCATTTCCATAAGGGTAGAATTCTGCTTCAGTTTCTACCGTAGCAGGGGGCAGTCAAACTGCTCCTGACCCTAATTATCTTGAAACATGGTACGATCCTCAACTTTGTTACAAACTAGGAACAAGAACTATGAGAAAGAGACTGATGAGAAGGGTAAAGTTGTAGGTGAACCTTCCAACCCTCTCACTATAGAGAAACCTACAGAAATAATGCCAAAGATACCCAAAGGTATCTTTAAGAAGACTTTGCATAACCCAAATGCCCGAGCCGCCTCTAACTACTCTATGGTTGAAGACTTGGCCTAGACTCCTTGTGCAATGTCAGCTTTGGAGGTGCTACAGAGTTGTCCTGCTCAGCAGAATGCCCTCTTAGCAGCTCTAGGTAGCATGGACTCTTCGAGTCTCTTAGTGAAATTTAATCTCTCTGAGGTCAAAATTTGCCTCCCTTATCATGTAGCTTTATCGATAGATGTTGTCCATGGTGGTAAGACCATTGGATGAGCAGTTGTTGATGAGGGAGCCTCTACTTGTGTCATGTCCCTGGCCTGTTGGAAAGCTCTCGGATCCCCAAAGCTGGTCCCATCAACCACTTTACTTACTGCTTTTGATGGAAGGTCTTTCTGTCCACATGGTATCCTACCAGCTTTCAAGATTAAGTTCGCTGGCAAAGCAATCTCTGTTGAATTCGAAGTGATTGATGCTCCATTTGAATACAATTTGCTTCTGGGTAGGAATTGGACTTATGTAATGTCTGCTATTGCATCTGCTGTCTTTCGTGTCATGGTTTTTCCACATGAGGGAAAGCTGGTCACTGTTGACCAACTTGATTTTACTCAAAAAGGCTGCTTAGAGTCTAAAGATTCCACTATGCCATTGGTTGATCAGGCCAAACCTGCCGCACAGAGCTTGGGGGCTGGACTGTATGAATCATTGATGGGCACATTCGATATTCCAGCTCCAGTCCTTTATATCGGTTCTACTACTGTAGGGAATTCCATTGATTCGGTGGTCGATAGGACTGATCCTTGGGTCCTCCCAACCCCTCAAGAACCGGAAGTTCCCTTATCTGCAGTGGAAGTGGCATATCAAGCTATTACCCAAACCACTGTAGATCCCATTCCAGATCCTCTCACAGTCTTGGATGATCTGGAAGAAGTATATATGCCCGCATGGGCAGAGAACTCTTTACATTCCATAGATTTCTTAGACACAGTTGTTTTACCTTCAGATGAGGCTATTCTGGAAGCTATGTGTTCACGTGATAAGATATGTGAGGATCTTCATCACCGATCTTATTTCCTTCCAGAGCTAAGCAAGATAGAAAACCAAGAGTTTCATGTGAGACTGTCGGATGATGTTGATACACCTATCAACCCTTTACCTAGGGAAGGAGTGTTTGCCGAGGGGAAAATGGCAAAAATTTCCGCTACTATACCGATCAACATATTTGTAAAGCCAGATGTCGTGGAAAATATCTATATAGGTGCAAACTACTCTCCGGAGGAGATTGCCATCTATACTGCCATTTTCAAGGAATTCCGCGATATCTTTGCCTGGTCATATGAGGAGATGCCAAGCATTGATCCATCTATTGTTCAACATGAGATCCCAACCTATCCTAATGCTAAGCCGGTTCGGCAAAAATTACACCCCGTGAACCCGCGTAAAGCGGCGGCTATGAAGGCAGAGGTAGAAAAGCTGTTGAAAGCAGGTTTTATATATCCCGTTTCTTTGACTGAGTGGGTGTCCAACCCAGTTCCTGTTGATAAAAAGCAAGGGACTATTCGCGTTTGTACGGACTTTCGAGACCTTAACAAAGCCTGTCCCAAGGACAACTACCCTACACCGTTTATTGATCAAATCATAGATGCATGTGCGGGTAGTGAGGTATTTTCGTTTATGGATGGTTTTTCTGCCTACAATCAAATCCAAATTAAACCGGAAGACCAGCATAAAACTGTTTTTATTTTCCCTTGGGGTACATTCGCGTATAGAAAAATGCCCTTTGGATTGAAAAATGCAGGAGCAACCTTTCAACGAGCCATGAACTTTGCTTTTCATGATATAAAATCCATTGTCGAGCCTTACCTGGATGATCTGCCTGCTCATTCTCGCAAGAGGATCCAACATCCAGATCATTTATGGTTGATTTTTGAGAGATGTAGGTACTATAAAATTCGCTTGAATCCCCACAAGTGTGTTTTCTGCATCAAATCAGGTAGATTATTTGGATTCATTGTCTCTAGCAGGGGCATACAGGTGGATCCGCTAAAAGTTGAGGCCATTGTAAATCTGCCTCCACCTCGTTCACTTAGGCAACTTCAGAGTCTACAAGGAAAGTCTAACTTCCTTCGACGTTTTATCGTTAATTATGCCAAGATCACAAAAGGTTTCATGCGCCTGCTTAAACAGGACACCCCATTTGCATGGGATGCAACTGCACAACTCGCGTTCGAGGCATTGAAGAAAGCCTTGTTGTCGGCTCCTTTATTACGCCCGCTAGATTACTCTAGGGATTTCATATTATATCTGGCCATGTCGGAGTCTACCATTGGGGTAGTGCTAGTTCAGGGGGATGACAAGCTCATTGAGCATGTTGTCTATTATATTAGCTGTGCTCTGGTTGGGCCTGAGCTTAAGTACTCCCATGTCGAGAAGTTAGCCTTAGCGGCTGTTTATGCTGTACAGAGGTTACGGCACTACATCTTACTGAGGACCACTACTGTAGTGGCAGATGTAAACCCTTTCCAATATGTTTTATCCCGACGGATTGTTGGGGGGAAATTCAATAAGTGGATAGTCATTCTCCAAGAGTTTGACTTGGTTTTCCAATCTGCTAAATCCAAAAAGTCCTTAGTTTTTGCGGAGCTTATAGCAGAATTCCCTATGGAAGAAGATGTAGTGATTCAAGATGACTCATTCCCAGATGAGCACATCTTCCTTATATCAACCTCTGATCCTTGGTACAAAGATATTCTTATATATCTATAGACTTTGAAGTATCCTACCGCTTACTCTAGGGAAGACCGACGCAAGCAACGTCTTCATGCTAAAAACTACCTCATAATAGGAGATACATTATATCGAAGAGGGGTAGATTCTGTCTTGCACCGCTTCCTTACTCATGAGGAAGCGGAGATTGTCCTAAATGATTCCCATAGCGGAGTGTGTGGGGGTCATTTATCTAGGTTAGCAACGGCCCAGAAGATATTACGTGCCGGGTATTTCTGGCCCACCATCTTTAAGGATTGTGTGAAAGCTATAAAACGCTGTCATCCATGTCAGCTATACACCAGAAAAATGCGGTCACATCCCTCTCCCTTGTTTCCCGTCGTTTCGGTAGGCCCCTTCATGAAGTGGGGGATTGATTATATGACATGCAACCCAGCCTCGGCTGGGGGGCATAAATACATCATTGTCGCTATCGACTATTTCACAAAATGGGCAGAGGCAATGCCTAGTTTCAAAGACAATGAGGAAATGGCAGCTTACTTCATGTTTAATCAGATTATTGCTAGGTTTGGTATTCCAAAAGTGATTGTCACTAACCATGGCAGTCATTTCCAAAATCACATGATGACAGAGCTGACCACAATGCTTGGATTTCGACAAGAACACTCTTCTCCTTATTATCCGCAAGCAAATGGTCAGGTCGAGGCTGTAAACAAAACTTTAAAAACTATACTTAAATGTACTATTGATGCAGCACGTTCAAATTGGCACATCATGTTATATCCTGCTCTTTGGGCTTATCGAACCAATGTCAAAACTGCTACGGGTTTTTCCCCCTTCCAACTCATTCACAGGGTGGAAGCTATTACGCCGATTGAATGTGAAATCCCATCTTTGCAGATAGCTATTCATGTGCTACCTGACACAACTGAGCTTGAAGAATGATTAATCCATTTAGAACACCTTGATGAGCAACGTAGAGATGCCTTGACTGCAAATCAGGCTCATATGAATAGGGTTAAATCTCAATATGATAAAACGGTCAAACCTCGGGTTTTCTCTGAGGGGGAACTTGTATTGCTCTAGGACCAAGACAAAGAGCCTCTGGGGGTGGGAAAATTCAAGGCTATGTGGTTGGTAACCTATGCTGTGTCTAAAGTTTTGAGTAAAGGCGCATATGAATTAGTGGATTATGATAGGAATAAGCTTCCTAAGCCTAGAAATGGGCTCTACCTGAAGAAGTACTATGCCTAGGCTTAGCACTTCTTCTTGTATATTAATGTATGTATTTTTATGTACATTAGGTTGTCAGTTTCATTTTTTATACTATCTGCTGGTTGTTGTAGATGTCTTCCAAGATGTATGTAGGTTTTGCTGATGGCGCCAGCCGTCACACTTGTAACCTGGCTTCGGCAGCATGGGTTATCTACTCCCCCTTAGGACAACTTGTTGCCGTGGGTGGCGCTTGTCTAGGTCCTTCTTCCAATAATGTTGCTGAGTATAGGGCTATCATTGAGCTCTTATGGGATGCCTTGTCATGAGGCATCACCCAGCTTGAAGTCTGTTTGGATTCTCAGTTGGTTGTTTCCCAGCTCAATCAAGCTTACCAGGTGCGTCATCCTACATTGTTACGTCAGTTCATGCAAATATGTTTACTGGAAAGATATTTTGAAGTTATTACTTTTAATCGCATTCCACGAAACCAAAATTCATTAACTGATGCATATGCTAAATATATTTTGGACTGGCATCTCACACACATTCCATAAAATATACAGCAGATACATAAGAAACATTTGTAAATAAGCTGATAACCAAACACAAATATATATATATACATGTAAATATCTGTTCATACAAAGGATAGGTCAAGTCTGATCCATAGATCCCATCATGTACAAAATATAGAAAAAGTCGATCAACATCCATCAAAATGCCCTAGCACTAAGACTGTCCACCATGGCCTCTGGGACCTCCTTGGTTCCCGTGATCTCTGTGCCCCCTGGCTTCCTCAGCCTCCTCGGCTTCGGCAGCCTCCACTGCATCTCTATATACACATACTGCTCTGGCTACCCGTCTGAAAAGATGTAGCCAGGCCGGTGGAACCCCAACTACGGACTCCTGCATAGTTATAGGAAGATTCTCTATCCGTATCGTAGGTACTCGCTCATTCAGCCTACCTAGCTTCGCCTCGAGTACCATGATCAACCTTGGGTCTCCTCCTGCAATAGGATGTACAAAGGTACGTGGGTGCCCTGCAGGGTGGACTGGTCCAATATCTGCATTTTGACACATGAGTAGGGTTAGACTTGTACATATGTATATATCCTATCATTTGAAAATCCATAAAAATTTGATAATGATAAAAAATAAAAAAATGACTTACCCATCTCTCCCCATGCTCCTCCTGGAGGGAGGACTAGGTCGGGATCACCTCAGAAATCTAACCCGGCGTATGGAAATTGCTCCAATGCTGGCACCTGCCATTCCCACCATAAATAGAAATCATCGTCATACATGCTCTGTACTACATCTCCTCCTCCTTGATGGAGGAAGATATCTCCCCACCAGCTCAGCCTCGGCTGCCGTGGATGACGGACTTGTAAGGGTATCGCAGGGCTCATAGCTGGCACCCTCTCAAAGAAGAATGCTACCAATATACTAGCATAGCCAAAGTTCTTCCATCTCCCCCTCCTACAGTCAGATAATTGCCTCCTCATGATGGGGGCAATCCCTGTACACCAATCAAAGAGTGTGCCTCTAAAGCAGTCCACCACCACTCTCATCTGAGTCCTGGTGGCCATGTGTAATCCTGTCGTTCCTAAAAGTATCACTATAGTACTAGCCAATATTTGTAATGTAAGATCCTGTATATCTGCTATGAGAACGATGCTTCCCTTCTTTTGAGTACCCGGCCTGCAGAATACATCGACATAGTTCTGGACACTCAAGGGGTCCCCACCCCTGCCAGTGCCCTCCAGGTTCACTAGTGCTCCCCGATGTGATAACCCGGTTATGAAATAGATGTCCTGTGTGGTAAGCTCCAAAGTATCACCCTGGATATTGAACATCCCTAGGTCATGGTCCTAGTAATGGACTAAGAACTCTAATATGCGGACATTGGCCTGCATAGGTGATGTGCAAAAGAACTTGAGCAGCCCACTATTCCGCAATTCTTAGATAGTAGGAGGGCTTTGGAGAGCCGCTTGGTCCATCATCTCATGTTCCCTCTCCCTCCACTCCAGCACCATGTTTTCCCTGACAAATAAACATAGTTTAATTCAGTATTTCACCATAAACAATTAAAAATTTTGACCAATTTTAAAGCTTTTATCCTTTGCGCAGCATGCGCGACTGTCCATTAGGACAAGTCACGAGTCATTCGCGACTTTCCTATGTAGCAACTCACACATGAAATGCGTATTCGTGGCTTCCATGCGTAGCAACCCGTGAATACATTTTGCTATTTTTTATATTGATGAAATAAACTGAATTGACCATCAATTTTAAAATTTGTTTGGATGAAAATGAAGAGCTCAGGGTGGAGAGTTACCTAAAGCTGACGGATCTGAATTCCGACGGTCCAATTGTCCACGGAAAGCAATCAAAGCTAGAGGGTAAACTTTCCTTTTTTGGCTCAAAAAGTGTAAATGGTAAGAAATGATTTGATTTTCAAACTATTAATAGAAATAAAATTTCGTAAAGTGGGTATTTTTATATAGTTTGAAATGACAATTGATTAATATTACCCCTTTTGTGCCTTGGAACAGGTTTACCTACTTTTACAAAGTGTTGATGCTTCTATAGGGTGGTTTTTTCTCATTCCAACACTTGTTGGCATCTTATCACTCCAGATTAACCTTAGTACTCAACATTTTTGCCACAGACTATGGTATTTTAAGCCATTAGTCCCTTGTCTCTACCATTGTTCTTCCATGGCTAGGATCCCTTTTCATGAGTATCACTCTTATATGCCATTGCCATCCTTTGATACTCATTCCCGTCACTATTTCAGGCCCTGGGGTTTCCTCATAGCTACTTTTCACGCCAAATAGAGCTTCTTATGAATCTCTCTTTACGAAAAAGGTTCACCTTTTCTTCTTCGGAAGTTAAGAGAGTTCTTTTGTGGTTTGTTTTATACTTTTTCAGCCTCAAGAGACTAAATTGGATGAAAAAGGACCCCCCTGGAGTCTTCTTTGGCATTTTCAAACACTCTAAATATGAAAATACCGCATGAGCATGTACTAGTTTGGGCTCATTAAATCCACGGATCAATGTATCAAGCATTATTTTCCCATCTCTTCAAGCTTGTTAAAAAATGAAGAGGGAACCGAGTTGGCTTTCCTGGACTCGTTAAAACTTAACAGGGAAGGTAAGGAAGAAGCTTTCTCTTGTTTTCAGTAATGGTAGCATGTCATCCTTGAACATAGCACTCTTTGCCTTCCGATATCCATGTTCTAGTATACACTTGTGTTCAGCTATCACTTTGAGTTTTTGACTCCTCCTCTTGTCCATTATACCTGGGGAATCTACTCATGTCTCCTACATGACAAATAAGTCTAGTTGTTCTATCTATCCGTTGTATGCTACCTTGGGTCATCTTTGTGTCATGCTCACTGTTCAAGGATTATACCTAATGTCTGATTTATCACCTAATCCTATCATTGTTATATCTGTTGTCCATTTACTTGTGTCTCTCTTCTTTTGCCTAGTTCCTAGTCACTCTTATGATCCGTTGGAGAATCTATTGCCTTCCCTATCACAGTATGGTTCCGTTTCAATACCTCCTGCTGACGAAGACCTAGAGTTTTGGCGATGGTACCTCTGGATTCACTTTCATCATTGGTGAACTCCTTTGCTTCAGTTGTCAATTATCATCTATTGGTTGACAAACTGTTGAATCCTTTCCATGTTCGACTTCAGCTTACCCTTATTCACATGGCTTGGATTTTACTGGTTCTTTGGGATCTTTTATGAAGACCTTAGTTCCTCACTTATGAACTAAGTTGCGCAAGACTATGTTCCATTTCTATATCCGGCTTTCAGATCTTTGAAGACTCATCATTATTGTATTGTGGCTTTGCTCCACCTTTGTAAATATGTGGTTTTTACCCGTATCATATGATGTACTCAAATATTGTAAAGGAGCTAGTGTTCCAGTAAATTGAACATAGCATCCTCAGATGTAACTTTGTATTTGACATTACTATGTATTTGTTTCAGGTACTCCTTCTACTCCACTGGATTTCTGAGTTCTCTCCAGAGTTAACTATTATAATTTATTTCGGCCATCGTTCCCCTCAGACCTCACACATTAGGGGGCATTTGTTATACACCTGAATGGAACCTCTCCGTCCGAGTGCTGATATCCCTCATTTCAGCACACAAAAGGACACTTATGGATTGAGGTTGCCCATATTCACTATACCTTGGCTTATGATGAAGTACATTCCCTATATACTCAGCTGGTTACTTTACCATTTTTTCCATGTTGAGTTGTATTCATGACTCTCTATACTGACAACTCATGCATCATTCGTGAGTCTCTTATACAGCAAGTCGTGAATCCTTATATTCGCAGGTTGCTCTTCTATATAGTTGCGAATCATTCATGGGTTTCTCTACTACAGACCCGCGAATGGTTTCCTCAACATTAAATCATAAAACCATGCGCTAATGGAATATTAGTTTACTCATTTAACTTAATCTTCTCAACTGCCACAACCTCCCTAACCTTCGAGAACTGCCTCATTTCATCCATATAAATAGAGGCCTTGGGGAGGGTGTTAGAGATACATACTTGGAGAGCAAAGTCATGCTGGTGGATTGTCTACAGAAATCTTTGGAGCAGAGAAACTCAGAGTCCTTTGGTGACAGAGGAGTCCTTGTTCAGACATTGGGTTGTAACCTAAACTCTTTCTATTATTTTTAATAAATATATTACTTCTTCCATATGTGTTTCATATCTTGTGTATTGGTAAATGTTTACATTTCAAATATGATATATGATTTGCCTAACCTACATCTATATATATGAATTGCCTTGTATTTGGAAGAGTGTTTATTAACATGTGAAGGAGGAACTATCCTGGAGACTTTGGAAGTGGATTAGAGAGGAAGAA
>LPNX010256458.1:1024-13216 GCA_001517045.1 Pseudotsuga menziesii | reverse complement strand
AAACACACACACATAATATGTACCTATATGTATATATATGTGTATGTGTGTGTGTGTGTAAAAAAAAATTAGGAAGAAGGAGTAGGAGTTCCCTTCTTAATCACCTCCATTTCAGTCTACCGAATTAAATCTAAAACAAATTCATCCTTGGACATCCGTTTATGATACAACCTATACTTGTAACCACTCACTAAGAAATAAACCTATTTTTTACTAATGGTTTGGACTCTGACTGCAACATTTTAAAAAATGATTTCTACCTCATAAGGCCCCAACCATCGAGTAGTGAGCTTTCCCTTAAAATTATTAAAATTTGAGTCAAATAGGAGGGCTTAATCATCTTATTTGCACTTATTTTTCAATGATTAATTTATCATGCCACTTGATTATTTACTGCTAGATAAGAGTAGACCTATGTTGAATAGCATCTTCTCTTATGTCATCCATCTCATTAGTCTAAGATACTCTTCATTCTTATGCCTCTATTCTAAAATTTTTGACTTCAAATTCAATAGGAATGAGAACTTGCTTACAATAAACCAACTCACTATTAAGGTGTGAATCAAATACTATTCATCCAAGTAGTTCTATAAGTGCAATATAGTTCCTTAGAAATTCGATTTGCCTAATCTTTGTGTTGCATCTAGACTATTCTGGTCAAGATCGCTTCAAGAAATTTATTTATGAATTCCACCTATATGTTGGCCTATGAGTACTAAGGAGAAGAAGTCTTTTGCTTAATTTGGTACTAATAAGTAATAGACAGAATGGTCCTTGATGTGAATTGGGTACCTTGATATGTAACTATTTCTATTGGCACATCAAACTAAGTAAATATTTCCAGACAAAAAAATTGTAACTAATTGTTCATTAGCTTAGAGGAAAGACTTATCTTCTATACATTTAGTAACATAGTCAATGAAAAATAGAATATACATTTTATTCCTCATCATTGGGGTGATAGTTCCAACAAAATATAGATACAATTTTTCAAAATGCTCAATAGGTACTCGTGGGTGCAAGTGAATCTCAGCATCATGTACTTGTTGTCTAATTCTTTGATAGTTGTCAGAACTCCTAATGTTGTAACACCCCAGTTTTGACCCTGTTGCATTAATGTATAGGATGTAAATATTATATCGAATCATGACAAGGAGCTCAAGGCCAAGGTGTTGTCATTGATCAATGTTTGGTATATAGGCGATCATGGTTGACACCTATGGTTTTTGTGCTAAGTCAAGCACATTTGTAAACATCATGTAACTATGTAGATTAATGAAAACCCACAGCCATCTATGTCAATGAAACAAATAATGAAATGGGGGCATGATTTTCCTAAGGATAACAGGGTGGGAACGTTAAGCTTGAGCTAGTTTGGGGAAAATCCATGTGTCATCGGGAGAACCCATCAGAACTGACAACTACCCTCTTTCTTGTCTTCTCTTCCCAACCATTTATTCTTCCAGAAGGTGGTTGAGGTAGTTATGGCTTGGAAGGGAAGAGTATGGGAAATTTTGAATTGGGTAGAGCACCCAGTCCTAGAATGTCATGTTTTTCTTGCATGGACAAGAAAACACCAGAACTGTATGCTAGTTTGACTCACATGTTCACGTTTTGAATTTACTCTCATGATTTGAGAGCTGTGGGACATTATGGTTGACAGAGTTATTCACCACCATCCTTGTTTTCCATAGGAGTGACATTGTGGTAGCATAGATCTCCTCCTGTGTGTATCCTTCGTCTTCTGCAAGTGTTTTTTCCTTGGATAGACTGTGATTGTTGTGTTGCAGTGTTACCTTAAACTACAGAGTGTATGAGACCCTGTTACTCGTGTTCCAGAGTAAGCCTGTGTTGTAGAGTCTCCATATGGTTGTTGTGTTGTGTACCATGGTGCAGGTCTGAGCTATGTACAATACTTAAGAGTGGGAGAGACATAGAGCATGCTTGATAAACCTAGTGTGGAACCTCATGATAAGATAAGAGTGGCTGGTAAACTTGCTATGCACATCCTGAAGAGAACTAGAAGGAAAGGGGTAGCCCGAGGGACTGTGGAAAAGAGAAGGGAACAATTCCTTGTGTTGGGTGTGTAGGCAATGGGGAAGCCAACATAGATAGGTATTGTGAAGGTATTCTTAGCTCTATAGATGAGCTCACTAGCTTAGCAGTTCTTCCTACCCATTGCCTTAGAATCCTGATAAACCCAACTGGAAAGATGGCTTGTATGGTAGCCTAATAAACCCATATGTTGGCTTGGTTGTGTCTTGTTGTGCTTGACTTAGTAAGTCACCTTTGGCTGGATAGTATGATAAACCCAATTGCTAATGTTGGCTTGGCTAGTTAGCCTGATAAACCCAGCAGTGATATGGCTTGACTGTGTACAGTCTGATAAACCCATATGTTGGCTTGACTGGTCCTTAAAGTTGAATGTTGGCTTGACTATGTTCAGTCTGTGATACCCAACTGTTAGATGGCTTGGCTGAGTGGCCTATGAAACCCATCTATTGGAATTTTTTATCCTACAGCCTGATAAACCCAACTATGTTGTCTTGGATGAGTGTCATTGCACCTTGGCTATGTATGAGTCTGTTAGTGTTCCCTTATCCCTTGAGAAAATGATGTCGAGCTCGGAGGTGGTGGTGTCACTGAGAGATTGATGAGTGCACTGGCCTATGGTTGGGAGGAACATTTCAGCGACATAGCTGGTTGTAGGACAAGTTATGTTGAAGATAAATGTTCTTGTCTATGTTAGTCTCTTCAATTGTATTTCTTGTTTTGCAAATTGCTTGATGGAATGTGATGAACATGTTGCTCTATTGAATTGATGCATTGTTCCTTTGAATAACTACAAGTATAGGAATCCCTGTATGTTTTTCCATCAACGCATTTCAAACTAAGTTGCAGGGTAGATTGGACAGATCAGTAATGGCCTGAATGATCAGATTGATCCAAGAATTCAATGGAAAAGCTAAGTTTCCTATTAGGAATCCTCCTTTGTGCAAATTTGCAAGTTCGCAGGATGTGGGATGCAGAATACTGTTTCGCAGATTTTGGTTTCTGCATATTCCATTCTACATATTCCCTTCCATAAATTCCTCTCTTCAACTTCAGGGATGTGGGATTGCGATGTCACGATTTCCATAATTCCCACTCATGCAAGTCATAGTTTTCACATCATCGATCTTCACGGGATGATTCTCTATTGTTGATCTGTTTTCGATGTGGGCTACGGGAAGTGAGATCACAAATTTTGTAACTTCTGACCCTGCAACTCGGGATTTCCACACCGTTGATTTTTGTGGGTGGATTTTGAACCATTGATTTGATTCCAGTCTACGAGATCATTTGGGATCATTGATTTCTATTGCGTCTTCTCTCCTCCGTATGATCTCCTCTAAGATATTTCCTTCCAGATCATTGAACTGATCAATGGAAGGTGGGAGGGAGCATGATAGTGTTGCAAATGTCAATATGTGGTCATGACCATGCCCTGTGTTTCGATGAGCAGTAAAGGATCTCGATGAAATTTTTAATTCCACATGATAATGGGGTATGGGTACATCAGAGTGTGGTATCAGATATGTAGGTTGCAGCATTAGGCCTGGATGGGCTGGAGAGCAGTCAAGAGTACCCTCTAATACCAACTTGTAGTACACTACAGTGTGGTATCCAAGCTTTCAATTGCAGCATTGGGCCTAGATAGGCTAGGTGACAGTGAGTAAATGGTTTTGATTTTGAATTACTGCGTGTCTAAAAAATGGTGTTGATAACACATTTTGCATATTCACAGTATATTTTGGAAAGGTAAGTTGTGGTGCAGCCATGAGAACCCATGACAGATATGATGCTTGAGACTCCTATGAGTGTGTGCATGATGCAATGGGGGAAAATTTCCGAGTTGGAAATGATGACATAGAGTATAATGGAAGGATATTACAAGAGATGCCATGAGACATTGTCGCCACCGTGAAAAGATTGATTAAAGCTCAGGAAGAGCAGCATCAGTTGAATGCCGCCATGTTGTAGAGTTTGACAGACTTGCAAAGAAAGATCGACTCTGGACAGGGTACAGTAAAACCTGAAGGTAGTAAGAGTAGTACCAAAAGAAGAAGAAGGACTACTAGTAGATCATCTGACTCAGAAGAATCAAGTGGGGATGCAAGCTCTTCTTCTCTCAAAGGAAAGAGAAAGAGGCACCATAGAGATTGCTCTTGAGATCAATTTAAGAAAGATAAACCTCCTATGTTTGATGGTGAGGTAAAGACTAGACAAGAAGCTGAAGCTTGGCTTCTTAGGATAAAGAATTACTTCCAAGTTTAGGATTATTCAGGGAACATGAAGGAAAGGGTTTCCATATTCAGTTTGAATGGAAGGGCATCCATTTGGTGGGAGCACTTCAAGCAATTAAGGAAGGTCAATGAAAGAAGACTTAAGTGGAAATGGTTCCAGAAGTATTTCAAGCAGAAATACCTCTCTGACAGGTACTATGATGACAAGATCAAGGAATTCCATGAGCTAAGATTGCGACAATAGACCATGGAAGAGTATGCAAATAAGTTCCTAGAACTATTGAGGTATGCTAGGTACATCAAAGATGAAAAAGTGAAAATCCAACGTTTCCTGAGTGGATTGCCTCAGCCTAACAAAGACAGAATCGAGTTTTATGAACCTAGAACTCTTGAAGAAGCAATAACGAAGGCTAAGTATTTCTATGAGAAAAGCAGAGGTGAACCTGACTACCATAAGACATGGAAAGACAATAAGAATGAGAAGACTGACCAAAGGAAGAAAAGTTTCAAACCTTCTAACTTCATAAATCAACATAAGTGTCCATTCCGAGCTGAAAAGCAACCAACTAGAGTGATGGGAGAGAAACCAAGAGATCCACAACATAACAGAGAACCTATCCAATTTTGGAAATGTGGAGGACCCCACATGCACAGGAATTTTCCACTCAAGAATGAGAGTGCAAGGGAAACTTACAACATTCAAGAAGCAAAACAGTGGGTCAAGTAGCAAGGGATGTTCCTAGGATTTACGCAACACTAGAGGCCTGACAGGCAGATCACCAGTCAACTGTGGTTGAAGTTGTAGGTAAGATTTTTGAGCAATCTGTTTCTATTTTGATTGACCCTGGTTCTACTCATAGTTACATTACTCCTAGAGTAGTGGAGATTTGTGCCTTTAATAAAGTAAAGCATAGCAAATCTTGGTTAGTTCAGCTAGACACTATAACTAAGAGGAGGGTTAGTGAAGTGGTAAAGAAATGCCCATTGGTTATGAATGGATTGCTCACTTGTGTAGATCTGAACATTCTACCCTTTGGTTCCTATGATGTTCTCATTGGAATGGATTGGTTAGAAGCTCAAAGATTAAAGCTTGGTTGTTATAATAAGGATTTTGAGTGCTTGGATGAAGAAGGAAACTCAAGGATTGTGAAAGGAATTCCAAAGAATATTTCTGTGAGGCAGGTTTCAGCAATGCAGTTGAATAAGTTATGTAGGAAAGGTTTCCAGTTATATGCAGCTCATATTTTGGAGGCACCGTAGAATGAAACTCCTAGGTTGGAAGAATTTCATGTGTTGTAGGAATTTAGGGATGTGTTTCCCGGTGACATTCCAGGGCTTCCTCCAAAGAGGGACATTGATTTCACAATTGAACTTGTGCCAGGAGCAGCACTAGTGTCCAAGACACCCTACAGAATGAGTACACTAGAAATGCTAGAGTTGAAACTACAAGAGTTGTTGGAGAAGAAGTATATCAGACCCAGTGTGTCTCGTTGGGGAGCTTCAGTTCTATTTGTAAAGAAGAAAAATGGTACACTCAGGTTGTGTATTGATTACAGACAGTTGAACAAAGTCACAGTAAAGAATAAGTATCCTTTTCCTAGGATTGATGACCTCTTTGATCAAATGAGAGGAGAAAAGGTATTTTCCAAGATTGACTTGAGGTTGGGTTACCATTAGGTGAGAATCAAGGACGAAGACATTCATAAGACAACCTTCAAAACAAGTTATGGGCATTATGAGTCTGTAGTGGTACCATTTGGTCTCACAAATGCACCAACTACATTTATGTGCCATATGAATAGTGTCTTTAGCAAGTATTTGGACAAGTATGTTCTTGTTTTCCTTGATGACATTCTTGTTGATTCTAAGAATGAGGAAGAACATGAAGACAATTTGAGATTGACATTTAAATTTCTTAGGGAGCATCGGTTGTATGCAAAGCTGAGCAAGTGTGACTTCTATAGAGATATAATTCAGTATTTGGGTCACATTATCTCAGAAGAGGGTATATCTATGGACCCTGAAAATATTGAAACCATTATGAATTGGCCTACTCCAAGAAATCTGACAGATGGGATATCTTTAATGGGACTTGCAGGATACTATAGGAGATTCATTGAAGGATTCTCCAAGGTTGCACATGCCATTAATTCTTTTCAAAAGAAGGGAATAAATTTTGAATGGATAGTGAGGTGATTACTTCTTTGCAAAAGAAGGGAATAAATTTTGAATGGACAGTGAGGTATGAAGAAAGCTTCCAGCAGTTGAAGAATATTCTCACCAGTGCACTGGTTTTGAAAGTTGCAAACCGAGAGAAATATTTTGTGGTGTGTACTTATGCATGTGGACAAGGGCTTGGAGGAGTCCTTTTGCAAGAAAACCATGTTATATGTTATGAGTCAAGAAAGCTGAAAGATCATGAGAAGAACGATGATACTCATGATTTGGAACTTGCAGCCATACTACATGCTCTCAAGATGTGGAGGCATTCCTTGATGGGAAGAATATTTGAGTTAAGGACACACCATTGCGGTCTGAATTATTTATTTAATCAACCTACTCTAAATGCTAGGAAAGCTAGATGGCTGGAGTTTTTATGTGAGTTTGATTTTGAAATCAAACACATAAAAGGGAAATAGAATAAGGTAGTCGATGCACTTAGTAGGAAGGTGTATAAAATTCATGTGGCATCTGTTAGTATTTTCCAATTAGATTTGAGGTAGAAAATTGTTAATCATATTGTTGAAGATGAATTGTATGCACAGGTCAAGGACAAGTTACATAAGCAAATCCTTGAGAAGAGGTATGAGGGATATAAGTTGGAAGAAGATGTACTTATTACCTATAAGAACAAAATATACATTCCAAATGTAGCATATTTGAGGAGAGTTGTTATGGACAAGATCCATCAAGCTCCATATTTTGGTCACCCCGGATATCAAAAGACAATTGCTACAGCTAGGAAGCAATACTTCTAGCCAGGAATGAAAAAGGACATGGCTAAATATATTTATAGGTGGATGAAATGTTGGTAGGTAAAGGTTGAGCATCAACACCCTGCAGGGCTGTTGCAGCCTTTTCCCGTTCCAGAATGGAAATGGGAAGTTATTTCCTTGGATTTTATTATAGGATTTCCAATGACTTGGAGACAACATGATTCCATCATGGTTGTGGTGGACAAGTTGATAAAGGAAGCACATTTCATACCGATTAAGTCTACGCATAAGACTGATGATATTGCAAAGATCTTCATGAAGGAGATTTTCAAATTGCATGGATTTCATAAGGTAATAGTCTCTAACAGAGATGTCAAGTTCACTTCCAATTTTTGGAAGGGGTTGTTTGTGGATTTGGGTACAAAGTTGAATTTCAGAATTTCCTACCATCCTCGAAATGATCGGCAGGCAGAGATAGTTAACCAAGTGCTGGAAGAGATGCTTCACATGTATGTGATGGAAAAACCAACCAAGTGGGAAGATTATTTACACTTGGTAGAGTTTTCCTATAATAATGGACAGAAAGCATCCTTGGGGATGAGTCCGTATGAAGATTTGTATGGAAGGAGGTGTAGGACACCAATGACTTGGGATAGTCCAATGAACAGGGTTGTGCTTGGTCCAGAATTGCTCAAGGAGATGGAGCAAGAGGTTGTAAAGATCAGGCAGAATCTGAAAAAAGCCTAGGACAAACAGAAAAGCTATCCTGATAAGCATCGGTGGAACAAAGAGTTCAATGTTGGGGATCATGTTTACCTCAGAGTGAGGGGAAAAAAGAGTTCCTTGAAGCTTGGGAGTTGTGCCAAGCTGTCACCAAGATATTATGGATCATTTGAAGTGCTTGAAAGAATAGGGCTAGTTGCATATAGAATTGCATTGACTACTAGCACTAAAGCTCATAATGTTTTTCATGTTTCTTTGCTTAAGAGATATATACATGACCATAACCATGTGATAAATTGGGATGTGATTCATGTGGAACCCGAGGGAGAGTTCCAAATCCAGCCAATGCGCATCCTCAACAGGAAGTTCACCATGCTCCGGACCTGAGCCATAGGACAGGTAAAGGTGTAGTGGGAGCACTATAGTCCTGAAGAAGCTACATGGGAGCTGGAATATTCCATGTGATTAGCACATCCATTTTTGTTCAAATCTGTGGAGCACTGAGGCGATGCCAGTGTAGCATTTTGTTCAATTTTTGTAAGCACTGAGGACAGTGGTATTGAATGGGGAGGGGAATGTAAGACCTCGGTTTTTACCTCATTGCATTAATGTATATGATGTAAATATTATTTCAAATCATGACAAGGAGCTCAAGGCCAAGGCCCTATCATTGATTAATGGTTGGTATATAGGAAATCATGGTTGATGCCTATGGTTTATGTGCTAAGTCAAGATCATTTGTAAACATCATGTAACTATGCAAATTAATAAAAACCCACAATGAGCTATGTCAATGCAATGAATAATGATATGGGGGCATGTTTTTCCTAAGGATAAGGGGGTGGGAATGTTAACCTTGACCTAGTTTGGGGAAAATCCATGTGTCATGGGGAGAACCCATCAGAACTGTCAACTACCCTCTTTCTTTTCTTCTCTTCCCAGCCATTTATTATGACAGAAGGTGGTTGAGGTAATTATTGCTTGGAAGGGAAGTGTATGGGAAATTTTGAATTGGGCAGAGCACCCAATCCTGGAATGTCATGTTTTTCTTGCATGGACAAGAAAACATCAGAACCGTATGCTAGTTTGACTCATGCGTTCATGTTTTGAATTTACTCTCACGATTTGAGAGCTACGGGACGTTCTGGTTCACAGAGTTATTCACCACCATCTTCGTTTTCTAGAGGAGTGACATTGTGGTAGCAGACATCTCTTCCTGTGTGTATCCTTCATGTTCTGTGAGTGTTTTTCCCTTGGAAATACTATGATTGTTGTGTTGCAGCGTTACCTTAAACTACAAAGTGTATGAGACCCTGTTACTCATGTTCCAGAGTAAGCCTGTGTTGTAGAGTCTCCCTGTGGTTGTTGTGTTATGTACCCTCATGTAGGTCTGATCTATGTGAAAGACTTAGGAATGGTAGAGATGTAGAGATGGTAGAGATCTATGTGAAAGACTTATGAAGATATTCTTAGCTCTGTAGATGATCTCACTAGCTTAGCAGTTCTTCCTGCCCATTTCCGTAGAAGCCTGATAAACCCAACTGGAAAGATGGCTTTCCTGGTAGCCTGATAAACCCATATGTTAGCTTGGCTATGTCTTGTTGTCCTTGACCTAGTAAGTAACCTTTGCTTGGACAGTCTAATAAACCCAACTGCAAATGTTGGCTTGGCTAGTTAGCCTGATAAACCTAGTAGTGAGATGGATTAACTATTTACAGTCTAATAAACCCATCTGTTGTCTTTACTAGTCCTTAAAGGTCAATATTAGCTTAACTATGTTCAGTCTATGATACCCAACTATTAGATGGCTTGGCTGAGTGGCCTGTGCAACCCATGCATTGAAATGTTTTACCCTGCAACTTGATAAACCCAACTGTGTTGGCTTGGTTGAGTGTCATTGCACCTTGGCTATGTATGAGTCTGTTAGTGTTCCCTTATCTCTTGAGGAAATCATGCCCATCTCGGGGGTGGCGGTGTCACTGAGAGATTGATGAGCGCACTGGCCTACGGTTGGGAGGAACATTGCAATGACATAGCTGGTTGCAGGACAAGTTCTATTCAAGATAAGTCTTCTTGTCTATGCTATTCTCTGGAATTGTATTTCTTGTTTTGCAAATTGCTTGATGGAGTGTGATGACATGTTGCTGTGTTGAATTGATGCATTGTTCCTTTGAATAACTACAAGTATAGGAATCCCTGTATTTTTTTCCATCAACACATTTCAAACTAAGTTGCAGGGTAGATTGGCCATATCGGTAATGGCCTGAATGATCATATTGATCCAAGAATTCAGTGGAAAAGCTAAGTTTAATGTTAGCAATCCTCCTTTGTGCAAATTTGCAAGTTTGCGGGATGTGGAATATCATTTCACACATTTTGGTTTCCGCAGATTTCCTTCTACAAATTCCTCTCCGCAACTTGTGGGATGTGGGATGCAAGATCGCGGTGTCACGATTTCCATAATTCCCAATCCCGCAAGTCAAAGTTTTCACGTCGTCAATCTGTTTTCGATGCGAGATGTGGGATGCAGGCTACGGGAAGTGAGATCACAAATTTCGTAACTTTTGACCCCGCAACTCGAGCTCTCTACACTGTTGATTTTTGTGGGTGAATTTTGAACCGTTTATTTGGTTCTAGTCTACGGGATCATTTTGGATCGTTGATTTCCATTGTGTCTTCTCTCCTCTATCCAATCTCCTTTGAGATATTTCCTTGCAGATCGTCAAACTGATCAATGGAAGATGGGAGGGAGCGCGACAGTGTTGGTAATGTCGAGATGTGGTCACGACCATGCCCTATGTTTCAATGAGAAATAAAGGCTCTCGATGAAATTTTAAATTTTGCATGATAATGGGGTATGGGTACATCACATATGTACTGCTTAGCATCCTTGAAAAGGGTAGGCCAATAATACCTTGAGTGAAAAACCTTGTAGGTATTCCTTTTGTCAGCAAAATGAACCCCACATGGCTCATCATGACTTGTTTTCTAGATATCAAACATTTCATCTTCTCAAACACACCTTCAGATGATGAGATCTGGTTCAATATGAAATAGGTTTCCTCCCATCCAAGAATAATTAGCACTTAACTTGATAATTTTACGTTTCTTCCTCAATGACAAATGTTGTGGTAAATTTCTTATACAAAGGTAGTTATGTACATCTTCAAACCAATGAGTGTGAGTAGATACAACAAATAAATGTTAATATAGAAGTGATCATCTATAGGAATAATTTCACCTTCGTTATGAATCCTAGAAAGGAAATATGCAACTAAATTCTCTTTACCAGGATTTCCCAAAATGGTGAAATAAAATTCCTATATCAACATAATCCATATAGTAATCCACCCCTCAATAATTGTTTTATTCATCAAATAACGTATGGCAGAATGATCTGCATGGATAAAAACCTTATAGCTAGAAATATAACACCTAAACGTGTTAATTGCATGAATGACTACTAAAAAATATTTTTATTGGACAGTATAATAAAGTTTAATGGGTGTAGGATTATCAATAACAATGTAAATAACAGAATACAACTTCCAAATTGGTCCCTTCTTTTTATGTGACAGAGTCATAATATTAATTCCTGCTCCAAGATCAATGAGGGTGTTTGGGACAAGAATTCCATTAATATGAATTAAGACAATCAGATTACAAGGATCTACATATTTCCCACAAAAATATTCCCAAACATCAAATCTACAAATTCTCTTATAAATTAAATTGTGGGTGCTTCATTATTCTTTCTTCTTGGTTTCTTTAGGAAAATTCACCTTACTATTTTTGCATAAATGGGGATTTCTTTAATATCTTGCAACAAGGGAATTTTAGCACAAACATTCCTTAGTTCAAATATGGGATAAAATTTGGAGCAGTCTATAGGTTTTTCCATTTGAGGTGTTCTCAAAGATTGTGGTTTATCACATGTTTGGGATGTTTTATTTATTATAATGGGAGAATAATCATTGGTTGTATGATTACGAGTGTCCTCATCTAGTTCCTCTTCAATGTAGACATGTGGATGTTCCTATAGAATCTTTCTTGATCACAAGTGGTTGTCTTGCAATCCCACTTGAGTGGAAAAATATGTAGGATAGAGATGAAAATCAACATGGAGAACATGATGAGATTCTTTATTGTTGGGGTTAGGGATAGGATATATAGGAATTTGGTTTTGTCTTGAAGGTTGTGTGGAGGGTAGACACAATTGTTGAGGTTGTGTGATTTGTTGTTGTTGG
>LPNX010256451.1:8751-28615 GCA_001517045.1 Pseudotsuga menziesii | reverse complement strand
CAGAAGAAAACAACATTTGTCTGTGAATTTGGTTCTTTTGCTTATAGGGTTATGCCTTTCGGACTAAAGAATGCACCTGCAGTCTTTTCCAGAATTGTTGTAAAAACTTTCCAGGAATACATCTATAAAACCATGGCCGTCGACTTCGACGACTGGACTATATATTCCACCCTAAAGCACTGCACATGGCTCCGACTTATGCTGGAGAGATGTCGACAGATCCAACTCTCCTTAAACATTAAGAAGTGTATCTTTATGATCCCCATAGGGATACTACTAGGACATGTTGTTTGCAAAGATGGTATTAAGGTTGATTTTGCCAAAATTAAAATCATCCTCGACTTGAAGCCTCCAATAAACCCTAAACAAGTTCGGGTGTTATTGGGACATACAGGGTATTATAGGAAGTTTATCAGACATTACTCAGACATGACCTACCCTCTGGAAGAGCTGCTAAAAGAAGATCAAGAATTTAAGTGGACAGAGGAATGCCAAATATCCTTCGACAAACTGAAGAGAAAACTGGTCAAAGCCCCCATACTTAAATTTCCAAATTGGTCAACTAAATTTCATGTGCATATTGATGCATCAGGGATAGCTATTGGCGCAATCCTGACTCAACCAGGAGATGATGGAATGGATTACCCTATAGTTTACAGCAGTCGAAAACTCAATAAGGCTGAAAAGAACTATTCGACCACTGAAAGAGAAGCCCTAGGTATGGTCTTTTCCCTTCAAAAGTATCGACATTACCTGTTAGCCAACCCCTTCATATTTTACACCGACCATCAAGTGTTGAAATACCTTGTTAATAAACCCCTTCATCATGGAAGAATTTGTCGATGGCTACTTCTTTTTCAAGAGTTTGAGTTTGAAGTAGTGGTTCGACCAGGAAAGCTCAATGTTGGGCCCGACCACCTATCCCGTATCGACACAGGAGAGGAACTGACCGGAGTCGACGACGACTTGCCGGACGCACACCTATTTCGTATAGAAGCGGTACCAGAAGAACTGGAGGAGATTGCTCAGTTCTTAGAGAAGGTCTGAACACTAAGAAAAAGCAAATCCTAGCTATGAAGGCTGCCCCATACAGCCTCATCAATGGATTTCTATACAAAATGGGGTTAGATAATGTTCTTAGAAGATGTGTACTCGACCATGAACGAGACCAAATCATGCAAGAAGCTCATTATGGACCTGCAGGAGGACATTTTCAAGCCGACACAACTGCCAAGAAAATCCAACAGTTTGGATTATGGTGGTCGACACTTCACAGGAATTGTAAAAACTTTGTTAGTCGATGTGACAGATGCCAATGACTTGGTCGACCACTTCCGAGCACATAAATGCCCCTGATATCTGTAAACCCTAGTCTCACATTTGAAATTTGGGCTATAGACTTCATAGGACCATTCCTTGTCCCAACCCAACGATCAGGTGCAAGATATATTATCACTGCAGTGGAATATGTCACTAAATGGGAAGAAGCTGAACCTGTCGAGACATGTTCAAGTGAGGTAGCTGCTAAGTTCATCTACGAAAACATTATTACTCGATTTGGATGTCCACTCACATTGATCAGCGACCAAGGATCACACTTCATTAACAATACCATCAAAAATTTAACCGACCAGTTTAAGATCGACCACCGTCGAAGTACAGCATACCATCCTCAGTCGAATGGTGCGATTGAAGCCTTCAACAAAACATTGACAAAAGGGTTAACTAAAATATGCAATACCAACAAAGATGACTGGGATGAGAAAATCCCTGCAGTCTTATGGGCATACAGGACTGTGTATAAACGGTCGACCGACCAAACTCCCTTTTGACTGGTATATGGACAAGAAGCAGTCGTCCCCCTACACTTCCGACAGCAGGCACCTATTGTAGCTCAACTACTACATATCGACGTCGAGCATGCAAGAAAGAATCGACTGTTCCAACTCAGTAAGCTGGAAGAACATAGAGTTATGGCTATTCAACACCAGGAAATCCAAAAACAACAAACAGGCAGGGGTAAGCGCAAGCTTATTCTTGACTCGTCCGACGATGAGGAGGAACTAGCCGCCGCGGCTGTCGACATTGTCGAAGATGCCCGCACCAATAAAGTGTCGGTTGAAACCCAGTTTCAACGATATCTCGAGGCAGGCGCTCCAGAAGGTCGGCCCAAGAAATCCAAAACACAACAGACGCCTGAAAACGTCGTCGACCTTGTGTCGACCCCCCCTCCTCCATCTTCGACGCTCGTAGTCGAAGAACAAGCACCGGCAGAACAGTTGGGTGGCCCCATGGAAGAATATCAAAGAGCAATTCCAGAGGCACTCAGAGCCAGGGTCGACAAGGACGTTGAGCTTAAAGCCTTCTTCGCGACGCTTCCTGCACTGTTCCAGTTGGCACAGAAAATAAGGACAACGGCTCCTCTCAAAGCAAACAAACAGGTTTATGCCCAGGAAACAACAACATTTATCAGGTCCAATGAAGAGGGCGACATTATAGGACACAGTAAGTCTGTCACCGAGGATGTCGATCCTGAGATATAGAACGAACCACCCACGTCACAGTCGGAAGAAGGTATCTCTTCCGACCAAAGTACACCATGCAGCAGTCCCGTCACCCTTTTGACCCCTGACCATTCCCCCACTCCGTCTCCACCTCCACCACCATCATCTCCACCACCTCCGCCGCCTCCTGATTCACAGCCAAAACCACCATCAGTTTCACAACCGGAAGTGGTCATACCACCTACTCAAACAGAAAAACCACTGTCCCCCTTACCCCCTCCTCAAAAAGAAACACCCCCGACTTCTACACCACCTCACCAACCAGAAAAACCCTTAGCCTCCGTTCCACCAAACATAGACCCAACTTCAACTACTGCAGGTACCCAAGAGCCACAGGCAGACACCCAGAAGAAAAAGAAAGAGCACCATAGGACAACCGGCCTGAAGATTATCCTAAGAGACGCAAGTTCGCTAACCGACACAGAGGTTGGCCAACTGCTCAAAACCTTGGCCAAAGAGTCGAAGAAGAGGACGGTCACCAAAAGTAAAGAGCTCAAAGACAAGGAGGCCGAACAGGTCGAGTTTCTCGGCAAATGCAAGTCTCTTGCATAATCTGTCGGTCTAGGCCCGATCGAAGACGCTACAGATCGACCTCTGGAAAGGGCGTATCAGCTTTTTGAAGGCTTGGTGTTGACTATCCAAACACATCTCCAAGAGACTAAAGCAGAACAAAAGGAAGAGACCGCCTGACTCCTCTTGACCCAGCACACTGCATTTTCGGAGGCTTACAAAGTCTTACAGGACCATATGGAGGAATCCATTATTACTGAGGAAGTACTGAGAGACTGGCCTACTCATTATGGGCAAGTCTATGATCAGACCAGGCAGACAAGACAAGGTATTCAGGCCTTGGAAGGACGTAATTCGACGGAGGTAGAAATGAGGCAGACCATTGAAGAGCAGATTGTGATGGAAAACAGCAAACTGCAGAAGCTAGAATGAGAAGCTCATCAGTGGGTTCAGCAAGCCCTTCCAAACTTAGAGAAGGTCGACAACATCTGCCCGCAGATGAAAAGACTCCTTGATGCTGCCAAAGAACAGAACCAAATGTTGGGTCCCAACATGGAGAACATTGCCGAAATGCCCATGGCAGAAAAGATGTCGGTACTTTCAAATCTTACTACTCTGACGATCGACATCTAGAAAGCCTTGCAGACATGGACAGATTTCCAGCACCAGCTTGCCGTCACTGCACCAGCAATAGTCGAAGTATGCGTCTAGAGAAGACCAACTATCCGTCTGCACAGTCCACCTCAGTAGCAGTTGAAGGGTTCGACATACAACACATTTTTTGTCCCTCCCTGTTTCTTTGGGACGAAGAAACGTTTTGTTCGTGGGGGAGATGTAGAAGGAGCAAGTCGACATAAGTCGACTTGAACGAAGACTGACTTAGTCAGCTGACTAAGTCGATGGACCGACTAAGTCGGTCGGTCGACTAAACTAGTTAATTAAGTCGGCTAACTAACAGTCGTGTCGGTTCACCGAACCGACAGGTAGTTATTTTGTAACTGTTTGTAACTTGTATATATTAGGCTGTTGAGCCACACAAGAACTCAGTTCAGTTCTGTGCTTTGTATGAACTCATTATAATAAGATATTCTGTTCTATCCTATCTGTTCTTGTCTTCTGTCTCTGTTTATATTTATGTATGTTTTAGTATGTATTATTGGTAACCTTATGTGATCTGTGAGATTACAACAATCATGTAAAAACAAAATAGTGCTAACACACATGTTCATGATCATGCTCATCCATTTGAACCAAAACCATCCCAATGGTGGATAGGATGCATCCACATACATGGAGTTTTCCTTGGTATAATTGGGTGGTTGCAAGACGGGTGCATGCATGATGGCATGTTTGAGAGTATTGAATGCATGTTGCGCCAGGTCATCCCAAATGAAGGGGTATCCTTCTTTAGTAACATATGAAACTGTTTTTTTTCTCTGCATAGTTACATACGAACTGACGCAAAAATGTTTCTTTCCCTTGCAAACTTTGGAGTTTTGTAACATTTGTACGGGAGGGTAAGGCCAAGATGGATTCAATTTTGAGAGGGTCTATATAGATTCCATCCTTGGAAACAATGAAACCCAACAATCAACCAGTATCAATATAGAAAACACACTTATGTGGATTCAACAGTATATTATAGTGGTGGCATCTGAGAAAAATGGCTCTCGAATGATAAACATGGTGATCCCACTACTACAAATGAGCAAGAAAGTCATCAAGGTACGGTTCCATAATGTGTTTTATGTTATGGAAAGCATAAGACATGGCGTGTTGAAAAGTAGCACCAACATTCTTCAAACCAAAAGGTAACATTTTATAGGAAAAGGTCCCCCATGGGAAAATAAAAGTCATTTTGTGTTGATAAGATGGGAGTATCTCTATCTGATTGTAGCTAGAAAATCCATCCATGAATGAAAAGATGACGCTTTCGTCTCAGTTATAAATGATTTGATCAATGTACGGGGTTCGAAAATTGTCCTTGGGACGAGCCCGATTGAGGTCCCAAAAATTGATAAAAACCCTAATGGTGCCCTATTTTTTGTTTATGAGGGCAATGCTAGACATCCATTCAGTCAAAGGTATGGGGTAGATAAACCTATCATTAAGAAGTTTTTCAATCTCTTCCTTAATGGCCGCTACTTTTCATGGATGAACTTGTCAAAGTTTATGACAAACTGGTTTGATGCTAGGGTAAGTCCTAATCTCATGAACGATGATGGAAGGATCTCTCCATGGCATTTCTTCATATGTCCAAGCCGAAATATCTCTAAATTCTTTAAAAAGTCCTGTATAAGGATTTAGCTTTGAAGGGGAATAATTCTGGCCTATGTTGATGTTCTCCATGATTCCAAGCTTCAACGATATATTGACCAAGACAGTCTTGGTAATGTTGCTCAGATTACCCTTGCACTCAACATCATGGATGAGTACCGGTGACTGAGGATTAATTATGATATCAGATGAAACCGTTCTTCCAAAATGGTCCTCTACCATATGGAAATGGGGAAGGAAAGAGGATTGGTGATGATGATCTTTCCAAGGAATCTCATCTAAAGACATAACTTCCATGATGGACTCATCAGAGGGGAGTGTAAAGCCACCAAAATATGGTCGTTGATGGGGGGGGTTCTCTAACCAATATGGTAGGTAATATGTGTCTAAAGCCACCAAAATATGGTCATTGATGGTGGAGTGACTAGTGGATTTAATATACTGATACATTTCTTTGAAATGGATTAACGATGTTGAATTAGAGATTTATTTCTTTTTATCTAGGGATTCATAAATCGAAGCTGAGATCATGTTCATGGATGCAGTCTGCGAAGTAGGAGGTGGGGTATTCAAAGGAAAAAATCCCATGAGCGAAGAGTCTTTCAACATACCAACTCCTATGTTATGATATTGTGGATTTGAAGAACCCAAGAGTGTAACCTTATCCACAGAGTTGGAATTTGTGTCTGGTGAACATAAATCTAGTTGTTCAATGGTGGCAATATTCCCTTGGAACGGGAACTGGACTACTCAAACTATGGATGAAGCAACGACTTGCATTCTTAGAGCCAGTTTCGACCTAGAAGCATTAGAGGAAATTTCAACTCAAAATGGGCCTCCTAAAATGAACTAATAAAATAATAGTTAAAATAATAAAATAATATTTATTAATTTTGGAGGAAGAAAAGAAAAAAACTACTTTTTTGTTTGTATTTTTGACATATCTCCCTGTGTTTTTACTCAAATTTCGATCGGGAGAGCTCGTTGGATGTGGAATTAAATTCCGCATCCAACAAGTACCCACTCGGAATACTTTTGACAGACCCCGCTACCCCAAAAACAAGAAATACCTGAAAAAACAGAATGATGCCATCATCATTCCATTGTTTCAGGTATTTCTTGTTTTTGGGGTAGCGGGGTCCGTCAAAAGTATGCCCGGTGGGCACTCGTTGGATGCGGAATTTAATTCCGCATCGAACTAGCTCTCCCGATCGAAATTTGAGTAAAAACACAGGGAGATATGTCAAAAATACAAACAAAAAAAGTAGTTTTTTTTTATGATACCTATCCCCAAATTTATATTAAAAACGTGTTTAACACCTATACGGTATTTCAAATTTAAAGCAATTTCATTGGCTAACAGATGATGACATGGAATTTGAATAAAAGTTAAAAGGCCCATTTTGAGTTGAAATTTCCTCTAATAAAGGTTGTAATCTAGGGGAGGGTCGACAAATTCAATGTGAATGGACATTGATTTCCCCCCAAGTTCAACTTGAAGGGAGGGAAGTAGTCCATACAGTTGAAAAATGACCAACGAAGGCATTTAATGTCATAGGTGACCGATTAATCTCGGGAGAGATGATAACTCTTCAACATGATAAAGACATTACTGAAGTCGAGGTACCCTCGTCTAATACAGTATGAAGGATTATCTTCCCAATAAATTTAGTGGATAACCAAAATGCTAATTGATGGGAGAGCCTAGACTTGAAATAATCTAGGTTGAACGTGATGATATTACTATTCTCAGGATCCATAGCTCCAAGGACGAACAACATGTTTTTTCTCTGTGTGGGGTAGGTTTGGAGTACTTCAGGAGTAGAGATGGAACACAATGCTTGAGCCAAATCCTCAACTATGTTGTAGTACCAAGCTGCATGTGTATTAGGGTTGAATACATATTTTGGAAGTGTACTCTTTGGTGGTTGGAGAATGGTATCAAGAATAGGTTTCTCAATATCAAGTTTGTTGGTAGGAGGAGGAGTGGAAACCGGAGGTTTAACCGTTGAAGTATCATCATCTTTCCTGGATGGAGGTGGGTCATAGCTATGTGATCTGGTTTTAATATTAATTGTGTCACTAGACATCATTTTAACTTCATCTATAGAAGATGAAGAAGACCCATGCAAGGATTGGTGGTCAATCAATTGTTGTTGGGTAGGGAAAGGATTTGTCAAAAATCTCAGAGCGGGGTTTTTTTTTAGAAATTTACTAACTTCCTCACGATGAGGAAACTCCTTGGTGAAGTGGTGACCTACACATATGAGGCAGGGGAATTTTTCCTTTCTCTTGCTTTTGGATTCAACATCAGGGTTCTGTGTTTTATTACCTTCCTGCTGGTTTTCAGATTTCTTGGATTTATTATTTCCTTTCTTCTTTCCTCCCAAAGATTTTGAGGATTGCACCATATTCACTTTAGTTGAAACAATAGGAGGGGAAGCAGTCTTGGGGTTTGAAATAGTTTGATTAAAAGATGCGTCCGGTTGGTTTTCCTTTTACGAGGATTTGGCCATCGATTGTATTTGAATAGAACCAAGAATGCCATCGATGGGTGGATCCGTTGAAGGTCTTGAAGGATTTGAAGTAGGATGAGGAGCGTGAGGAATTAAGTAATACAAAGTTCTTGACTGGGAATAGACTAAGTCAAGGTACTGAGCACGGTTGATAGCTTTCTCCTCGGTAACAACACCTCCCATGGAAACATGCCTAGCAATGGGGGGAATAAAATATTTGGTAAACTAATCAGCGAGTAACTGATCGGGAATGGGAGATTTTATCAACCTATGTCGTCATCTACATTCATGTATATGATCAGATATATGGGTGGAAGTGGTTTGGCGAAGTGAGGTAAAACGGTCTATACCTATTTCATATCGGATTGGCAACTAGGAATGTGTAAAAAAAGACATTGCTAAGGTGTTTAAATCACGAAAGGAATGCTGGGGTAGCTCGATATACCATTTTGCAGCCACATTGGTGAGGGTTATATGAAACAAACATAGACGAATTGAACCATCCATCAGATAATTAGACGAGCACCACAAATTAACCCACTCAAATTGCTTAAAACAAATACTTGAATGTTTGCATTAGCTACCTCTCACAGGAACAAAGGCCCTGCTTCCTTTTGGGTTTGCTCTCAAAAAAGAGAGCCTCACAATTTAGAGATTTGAATTCCTAAAATGCAATTAAAACCTAAGATGCAAAACTAATCTATAATAAATTCCAATAACTGAAACGAAACAATTTAGTAATTGCCACACTGAAAACAGATCTAATGGCTGCTAAATCTGTAGGTTTCTTTCTATGAGATAAAATTGTAAATCTAAGTTTAAAACCAACTTCTACATAATCTATACATCATAATCTATCCCACACGTAGGAGCATGGTGAAATATGAATGCTATTTTCAAATCTGAATTTAAAATAAATGTTATTAAAATCAAAATGACAATACAAACTTAATCATTCGAATTTAAAACAACATAAATTTGATAACACAATGTGCAAAGTGAAAAACAAAGTCAGATCATTAAATCAACTATGTAATCATTTAAACAGCTCTCAAAATAACACAAGCCCAAGGAATACAAAAATATTTTAACACATAATTGCAAAGTATATATGTACCATATAAAATATGGATACAACAGAAATAAACAAGAGAAGAGATTGTGGCAGAGCTTTGTTACAAACTCCTATTCATCTATTACATCCAACCTCGAACCAAATAGAAAGAAGTCTTACAAAATCCAGGAAAACAATTCCTCCAAACTTTACAGAACTTCTCCCCTCTGGTAGTAGCTTTTCCTCTTCTAAAAAACTAGAAAATAGGAAAATTACAGAACATACAAAGAAAACTTCTGCAACTGTAATGAGCGCTCCCATCCTCTCTGGCAATTGAATTTCGATATTTATATAGATAGTCTCTTTCCTTCTCTACTCGTTGTTTGTTAAGCAAGTTAGCCTGATCCAAAAAACTTTCCACTTCAACGGCACGAAGTTCATGATAGAATCTCCTTTGTTCTTGTCAATCTGGTAGATTCATTGGAATAACATCGAGTTATCCTTTCTGTTAATACCCTTTAAAATCTTTTCTAATTCTTAGTGCCTGAAAATATTGGTTGCCCCTTCCTTCGTGCATATTTTCTTATGCAGCGTTCGATGAGCTCATTTTCTGAAGGATATCATCGTATAATCTCAATCCATCGGTAATGCGGATATTCGAGCTGAAAGTACCGAAAACGTATTCACTCTAGTAGAATATGGACGTGATTTAAGTGGTAAACGTTCCTGTCAAAAAGAGAATATACTAATCTTGAGTAAAACCTGCGCATTAAAAATAAATAAATTGTGAAAGAAAGATAAGAAAGTTTGACAAACTAAATGCATTTTTTCACATGAATTGATCGACGATGATCTAGCAATGGAGATATTTCGTTAATGAGATGAATTATGGTTGATTCCAATGTAAAAACCATAACGCTGGGTAAAGAGATTTTATATTTTCATAAAGGCGCAACCATGACCAACTCTGAGATGTAATGGCGCCGTTATCATATGCCGGCCGAGTTACCATTGTTGAGGGTTAATAAAAATAACTCATAAACATTTCTTAACGTGACAGGTTTTGTGGCCGTGTGAATATATCCTGGCTTTTATTGAGATCATTGAGCTGGCTTCTTTTTGCTATGCTGGCAAGTTGTCCTTCAGCTACTTGAATTATTTTAACGGTTAGATGATGGATTGGAAATCTTTCTGGGTTGACGTCCATCTGCATCTGGTAAATGAAACTCATTCTTTATTCATTTAATTTGATATGAAATATTCTATAATCGAAACACATATATGATGCATTTGTTACCATATTTATATAAAAAAGGTAAACCTGAGGAAGTTTATGTGAAATAATGGTCTTATGAGAGTGATATATTAAGTTTGACATTTCAAAAGAAAGTCATTAAAGTATTTCCAGAAATTATTAAGAACTTACTTTGTAAAGGCTTAAATTTAAAATTTTGTATTTGTTTGAAATATTATTATATTTTATGATCATTTAAAATATATAAAGGTTGTAAGTTTAAGTCTCATGAATGAATATTAGGTGAACCAAATTGTTTTCTCAATTATAGTGAACTAAATAAATATTTAATGAGAAAATGCATATTTATTCTTTTAATAAAAGCTTTAACGAGATAAGATATTAAAAATTATTGATTTTATTCAAATCCTTCAAATATATTATTTCACAACATGGATCTAAATGGTTTAAAAACAAATAATTTTTCAATTCATTTAGATTGCAAAAATGTCCATCAATTCATTGATTCATTAAAAAACTAAAGATTGGCAAAATTACCACAGGATAACATCAATTCAATTTTTACAACATAAGATATGAAACTAGTTTGTTCAAAACCAATATGCATCATGAAGTAGCCAAGAAATGAGGGGACTCAAAAACCAAAAAATGGATCAAATCATCAGGTCATGAGAGCCAAATGAAAGAACAAGTAGCGCAAAGAGTAAAGGATCAAAGAAAGAAAGCCACGAAATTACCACTAAGTCAAGCAAAAAAACTAAAGACAAACTTTTGTACAAAATTTACATAGGGGTTCCTTTGATTTTGTGTAAAATCAAAGGGATTTGTTGGGGTGCCAACAAATCACGTGACATTCCTGAAGGAACCAGTTATCTCTGTCCGTCTTGTTTCAAAAAAATATGTAAAACATAGTCTAATACTTACTTAGAGAAACCAAAAAATCTCAATTTGATAAAAACCAACATCTAATGATATTCATAACTGCAAATATTTCAAAATTATCCTCATTCCTATCAACAAAAGTAAAATACAAACTAAAATATTATCCCGTTAAATCAAAGTAATCAAATAATGATATTCCAAATCACGAGTTATAAAAATGTAACCACTTATTTCTCTATAGAATTTCAAAATCTGTTCCACTTATTCTATCTTTTTAAGATAATATTTTAAAGCAAAACAGATAAAAGAAGGAATCATTGTCCAAGTTTGGTAACCAACAGACAATGTCACTCACAATCATTACCGGAAAATGAATCAACTGACTTATTACTGAGACCCTTTATCTCTTGATCAAATAGCCAAGAGCCATTACCAGATTTCTTGGTAATGTCACACGAGTAATTATCATGATCCTGATCGGACCAACTCATTATTGAGACCTTTCGTTCCCTATTTCATCTAATTTATTAATGGAACAGATAGAAAAATACTTCAGAGAGTAAGTAATCTTTAAAGGATGACTGATAATTCGAACTAATACATATTTTCAGAGTACTGAGTTTAAAAAAGATAACTAACTAGTTGTCTTTATAAATAACAGATTATAGAGGATTAAATCTAATCATATTTACAAATATTATAATAATATAAGAGGTTCATTTCAGATTTAAGAATATCTTATTAGTCTAAACAAATTGGAATACTAAGCTTTATCAAAACTATTCAAAATAGATTAACCAACTGAAAATCAACCGCAAGGATTTATTTATATACAAACGCTTCCTTTCTTAAAAGAAGAAAATGAAAAATCTCAAAATAGTAAACTTACTACTAAAATTAACCAATAAAACTTCTAAATAAAATAATACCTGAACAAATTAAAATTCAACCAAAATGTAAGTATCCAAAACAAAAAACTTATCGAAAACAAAAATAAACTAACTAAGTCACTAGCTATCATATTCCTAAGCTAAACTATATACAAAAGATTAAGTAAAATGAAACAACCAATGAATCCATTGAAGCACTTCTAATTTTACAAAATGGAATCCATCAAGCACAAGTATTGGTAATTGAGGTTCTTCATATTGAATGATAGGAAGTATTGGATCAAATTTACTATTTACAAAGAAAGGAAAATGTGAATGCAACTTCATTAAATATGATTATTCCAACCATGTAAACCTTGGATCATGTAAACCTATTCTCCCTTACACTAGGTAGTGTTCATAGAAGAGAAGAGTTGCATTACATCTAGATCTTAATATTGCCATTAGATCCACATTCCATAAACATATACTAACCATCAACATAAAATTAAGGGTATCTTAGGTTAAAAGTTTTAGTAATTTGAGTGATAGGTTAGAAGACGTGTTTTGGCGTCTATAAACATAGGATTTGTCGTTACTAGCATGCACTGCATCTTGGGGATCGCGTGGTTCTTCCACGTACCAACTGCTATATAGAACGGATTTTCACATACCTTTACGGTATATTGAAAATTGCTTCACATACTCAGTATTATATCGGAAGGCCCCTTTCAAACGGTTGTGAATTAGACAACACTAATATGGATTTGAGCTCCCATGTACCTTGTGTATATCGGTAGACCCTTCTAGGACACCCATACAAACTAAGAATATCATTTTGGTCTTCTGGTTGGATAAATACACTGAGAACGACACTTAGGGAGCTAATACGCATGTGTCGTCCAGATAGTCGGGTATTCAGCTAAGGGAACAATCCCAATCCTGCTTGTCACGTTTTACTATTGGACCCTGTGGTATATCATGAGTTGTGACAACTTGAAAATCCTAGTGAGGAACCGACTTTCATCAACCCCTCCTATCACTTAAGTTTACTTATGACCTTATCTTTCTTAGGATTGTTTGTGTGCGATCTCTTCCTTGTTTATAAATTTAGAGTAGAAGTCTTCAGCCAACACCCTAGTTAAGTTACCTGTAAGGCGGTATCACAGGTTGCAGGATTTACCACCTAACTTTCCTCCTGTCTTGGAAGAAAGCGACGGGGAAACCATGGACCAACCAGTTGCGGCTGATTCACATGTAGAAGGAGTTCTGGTTACTGAATCTGGGAAAAAAATTTCTTCCTTTTATAACCCTATGATAGTTCAACAACCTTCTGTAGAAGACACCACCTTTTGTTTTCAAACATATGGTAAACCCGGTGCATGAGATTGGGTATTTACCCACCCATCAGACGATACTATGGCATCAGAAATTGGTCCAACTTCTCCTCTTTGGGAGACTTCTTTAGGACAAGACATTTATGAATATAGAACTACTAGTCTACCTTATCTTACTCCCCTAGGAGAGAATGGATTCGCTACGAATGAATAAATTATTGGACCAATCTAGGTAACTCTTGATCGTTTGAGTAGGATGGGAGAGAAAAAAAGTAGGAGTGTTTCTCCTCTACCCCGCCATTCAGAAATAACCCCCCTGGATAGCATGCTCTTTCACCATATCATGTGGCTCTTAACTCAGGGTCACTGGTTCGAAATGTGGTCACCTATGATCCAGGTCATCCCTCCATCTATACGCCACTCGTCCTTAACCCCCCATTTGTCTCTAATTCCCCTGTATCTTCTATCACTAGGGGGAAACCCCAAGCCCAAGTTGTTTTTCCAACCAAGGGAATCGTTTCTAGTATGGGGAAAAATATTGTTGTAGGACAACCCACAGTTAGTGTATTTTCCACGAATACCAACGTGGTTATCCCCTCTTCCGACATGAGACAACCCTCATGCGTTCAACCTATCATTAGTAAAAATTCATGGGGTTATACCTATCTAGGAAATAAACCACATATGTTCCATCAAAATGATCAACTTCCAGGGTCAAGGGTTCTTTATCCTGGAATTCCCTACCCTGGAAATATTTATACCCCATGCAGGGGGAAACCTAATTGGTCAAATGTACCTATATTAGGGGGGAACGCTTGTAAATATTACTGGAGGCTATGGAGGACCACCTTTTAGAGGTCCACTACATGAAGTTCCACCTGGAGGACCACCTTTCGGAGGCCCACCACCCAGAGATCCACCTTTCAGAGTTCCACCACTTGGAGGTACACATTTTGGAGTTCCACTGTCTGGAGGCCTACCTTTCAAAATTCCACCATCTTGAGGCTTACTATCTAGAGGTCCACCACTTGGAGCATCCCCTCCACTTGGAGGCCCCACCTCCCTCGGGAGATCCACCACCTGGGGGACCATCGAGAGGGTCATTCGTGAATCAACCACCTAATCAACCGGTCATGAGAATGTAAGTGACACCCATTTATCAATCAACTTACAGCCCTACTAGTCCACAGATTCCTTATCAGAATTGCCAGTATCCTCTTCCTAATCAACAGTTACCATTTCTGGCTACTTTAGATTTTTCAAATCTATCTAGATTTATTAATGACCCCATGTATCACGATCCCTCATGGCCAGCCATCCCTGTCAAGTTACCCTATGATGTAGCAAAATTTGATGGAAAACTCGGTGAGGAGTTGTTGGCACCCCAACAACTCCCTTTGATTTTACACAAAATCAAAGGGACCCTATGTAAATTTTGTACAAAAGTTTGTCTTCAGTTTTCTTGCTTGACTTACACTAGTAGGAAATGAAGAATTAGCTACTATGTGACTAAAAATTCTAGTCACCACAGGTTTTTCAAGTGATTTACTACTAAATATGAGAAATTTTGATTGACCCAACTATAAATGACTGAAATTAATGATTAATTTAGTCACCAGTTAACAAATATGATGAGATAATAAGTGATGTTAAAAATGACTAACATAAACGACTAATTTAGTCACGGCATAAAAAAACGACTAGCTAGAAAAATTTGAATTAGTCATTTATGTTAGTCATTTTTAATTGTGTCATGAAAAATTGCAATTTTGACAATGAAGTGTAAATTTTGTAAATTGTTTACCTTCTATTAGTAATATTGGTGCCATGCACCTCGATCTTCAAAGATCCAATAAAACAATTGCACGAATTTTCTCTTGACTATCTTTATCCCTGTTGCACCATTGAAGTATACCCGGCTAAGCATGTTCCAAAGGAAAATTAGGTTCCTTATATGTCAATTACGAATTAGGTACTAGAACCAGTCCCATATCGATACCTAGAAACATCATAGCTAGTTGTTGGTCCTTCAATGCAAGAGGCCCTGCAAGTCCCATACTTAGGTGCTTTTCTAACTTCAATATAACTATCATGATCTGTGACCGTCGAACTAGCCGCACTAGTCAAAGTAGCTTCACCAGGATGAGTTCCTTTAAATGTCGTAGAAGTTGATCCAATTATAATTAAACTGGGGTGCTGACCCAAAATGAGTCTCAGATCCATATGCGGTATAGAGGTAGAGGCTCAACTCCATCTCGGAGTTTCAAGTAAATATTTCGATTCATCAACCTCTTACAGGCCTCATGACCTCTTCAGGTTAATTAATACAAGGTTCATATAACTTGTCCCCTTTCTAGTGACCAAAGCACAAAATCACTAAAGAATACTTCCATGGATACAAAAATTAAACATGTCATAATGTTGAAGAGAAGAAATTGACAATCATAAAAAAATAAAAAAATATGATTAAACTATTGAGCCAAAGTGTTAGCATATAAATGTTGCAACAAACACACGAAGAAAAGGCGAGATAACAAGGACAACACACGAAGAGGGAAAGTGTAAGTTCAAGGTATATATTCCCAACATTAGTTTTATTAAATATCTTTAGACATGTTCCGAGTTCTTTTGACCTTCTAAATATTTTGTAGGAACAATGGACGAGTTTTATATTTTTCCTTAAAAGTTTGTGGCCTATTCTTTACTTTTTTTTTTCCTGGAAAAAGTTTGTAACCTTTTATTATCTCTGCTGCAGGCATAGTATATTGTAATCGTTCATGCATGCATTGACTTTAAATTAGTTAAGCTTGCCTAAAAATTAAATTTTTTTTATAATGTATAACATTATAAATGCAAACTTTTATTTTTTAAAACATATTTTATTTATTATTATTTATCATTTTATTGGTGCAGAATTTACATAGCTTATTTCTTAATGATTACATATTTGCATCAAGATTATAATTAAATGCATTTGTCTTAATGTAGGCTTCGTTATTTATTTTCTATTTAAATCGATTTGATGGCATATAGCTAGAAAAAATACACCTGGAAATGGCACAACGATTATGTATATTTCGACGTCAATGCTTTTTCCGTCACCGTACAAAATAATTACACCCTCTTGTTTTATGTTTGAGGAGTATAAGTGAATAATTTTAAGGTTTAAAAAGATGTAACATTAATATTTTATCATTTACCCAATATAATTATATATCTCCATGCCTAATGCAATGCATCTTATGTGAAGAAGAACCGTATTTTTTTGAAGGTTTAAAAGGATGTAACATGTTATGATGTAATATAATATTTACAAAAATCTTTATTTTATGCTATGAAAATTATTGTTAAATCGTGGGTTTCCTATTTTTTGATAGCAAATTTAATCTATCATTATTATATATTTATGCGTATCTTCTTTCTATATGAATAATAAATATAATTTTACACCATAATAATAAATAATTTTTAAGAGGTTTGTAACTAGTATGTCTAAATTTTACTAATATACATAGTATACATTATAAATTTAAATACATGTTAATATGTCTGAAATTGACATGTTCCATTTCAAAATCTGCTTTAACTCATTACAAAATTTCTGTATCCATAGTCATATCTACATATAGCCAAATTGATAGTTTTTTATGAGTAGCCAAAGAAGCTCAACACCAATGAAACTCGAACCAATAGATAGAGCATGCCATTTTCAACTTTTAGCTTTTTTTAGTTGAATGCCTTGGTAGGTCAAATCTGTAATATTTATGCATACTTGATGTTTTGAGCTTCAATTTAGTTAGCAACTCTATTGTTCAACTAAGATATGGCTACTTGATTATTAGGTAGCAGTCTCTCATTCCTCCTCAATGCATGTTGCAAGTTCATTGACACAAGTTTCTCATCTTTTCCACTGTTTGAGGATTTAATTCAACAAAAATGGGGAGAGCCATGATCCTTCAAAGATGGATCACATATTTGAAAAAAGCTACCTAGGAACTTTGACACCACCAAAACCAAGCACATTCTTAGATGAAAGTGTTAAAACAGAGACCTTGATTTTCGACTTATGTCTATATGGATCCTATTATACCATTTATTCATGAGCCTGCTCTACCATAATGCAATTTGTTAATGTTGGTGCAATAGGTCTATGGTGAGTAAATACATATCACATCAACATGAAGAGTGTCACATCTTGTATTGGATTTAAACCTTCATAGTTTAACTAAGTTTTCCTCTTATTTATGACTTAAACTAAAGAACTATGGAATACACAATAAAGAAGTAATCTCATCTTTTTCTCTTATTGTTATAATACTTAAAAGAGTAGCCTTGTTCACATGAAAGTATTATATAACGTCAAATCTCTTTGTTTCTCATTGATTTCTTGAATGATCTTGACTAGAAAGCAATATTTAGGAATTTAAGTATATCACATACATCTAAGAATGGTTTTTGAATCTCCTTTAACAAATAGATTCTTAGTCTTTCTTGCCTCTAGTCTTCTACTTGGTTATTGGTGTCTTCTCCTAATCTCAAAGTGAAACTTGCTTCATAATTTCCCAAGTACAATCGCCCACACCTCCCACTCAAAATATATATTCAAAATTTTTAATAAATAATATTAATTTATAATAAAATGTATTAGAATATAAAATTATACATATTAATAAATTTTAATAAATATTATTAATTACGTCCACATCATTAGTTAATGCGCTTCATCAATAAGCAAGACAGTAATTGAAACATAAAAATGCATGGTATATATATATATATATTTGTTGGTTAAGTGCCCCGTGACTTGTTGGGTGAACCTTTGGTATGAGAAACCACGATCCAGGGGCATCTAAGCCGTCAAAATCACCCGAGGATTGCACCCGGCCTGGACGCACCAACCCTTAGTATGGTTGGTTTAAATGTCTCCTTCCAGGAACATCGGGTTTTGATCCTAGGCCGCCAAGCAAACAAAACCCCTTTCGACAGTTTGCTCTACTGAAATTTGACAAAATACCTAGTATATATTATTTTATGTTGACAAATTCATATATTATTTTAGCTTTCTCTGAGCCGTAGAGAATTGCTACCAATGAAACGGGTCGGCTTTTGCTGCTTCGACCTTGTGACCTCATGATTAATAACTTGATGGAGCTCCCTTGTTTACTCACTTGCTTGGCACGTACCTGGTCATTGTGAAAGTTAAAAGGGGGGAGGGACATTTTCATCTGGTAAGTAAGTTGACTAAGGAGAGGTACATTAAAAGCTAGGTTAACTAGGTTAAAATAAATACTTTGTTAAAAGGCTTGGGTGATAAATAAAAACCCTAAACCGGATAGGAGTAGCTAAATAACTTTTTCTTTTCAATAGATAATATCCCTTCCTTTTCTTTCACAAAGGATCCCCTTCTATAAAAGAGATTAATCTTAATGAATCGCTCATATACTTATGTTATGCAGCTGTTCACATTTCTTACCTCCTACCTATGGGTCATGATCATCGATATCTAATATGAGATAGACCTGTAGGTGTAGGGGAAGAGAAATGGCCAGGCAAGCCCAGGTCCTAAAATGGCTATGATATTGCCTACGTGAACTTTTCCAGAGATCTTATTACTATATGATGTAACCATATCTAAATTTTTGCATACTATACTTCCTTGTCTAAATAAAAAAGTGTACATTCTGCATATGTGTTTCTCAGCACTTTCATAAAATTAAAACCTTCATCCCTTGGGTATGGCAGGCATCCCTTGGGTGAGAAAGCAAGATGTTTTTTTGGTTGATGCAATTTTTGTTGTCTTTGTTTTGGGTGGAAACCATAAAATGATATTGATTTCTCATCTCATCTGATCAACAGGAGGAGCAGTCAGCTGGTTTGATATCCAGGGCAGGAACCCGGTGGATGCGCAAGGGAATTGAGAAGAAGAAAAAAACAGTCACAAACACAAGCATTGGCACAAACAGAAGACAAAGAGCCTGATGAGTGAGTGAATTTCAACTATATATTTTTAGGTTTTATCCAGTTGGACATCTCAAAGGGGGTGGGGGGATTGAATCCTTCCACACCATCTTTCTTTTTTTCAATGTCAGGCTTTGTGTTGGGGATTGCCCTATTTGTTTTCGATACCAGTTTACCATTTCATAAAGAGGGGACAACCTACGGTGAATTGGTGAAGAAATAGTGTTTGTTTCTTATGTAAGAGGTGCAATGTTCAAATCTGTCTCCCATATTAAAGTTCCTATCTTTCTGTAAATTAATCCACAACAAAATTACTAATAAAGGTTGTTTGTATTTCTATCTTGCAGAATTCCAGGGGATGGGCATATTTTCAAGTGCAAGAGTCACAGGTAAAGTTGGATTGGTAGATCTTTGTTGACCCAATGAGCATTACATTATATCCATTTTCTCTTACTTTACTTCGTGCCTCTTTTCTTTCTTTACTTTTTCTACTTGCAACCAAATCATCAGGGTGATTCCATGAAGATGGGTAACACTTTTTGGCCAAATTTGACGATGAAAACCTGATTTTTTACTCATGCGCTAGATAGAAGCCCTCAAAACGCATATATGCCATGTGAATTTTGACTTGCAGTAAAAACA
>LPNX010256447.1:61399-186019 GCA_001517045.1 Pseudotsuga menziesii | reverse complement strand
TTCAACTACAAACTTAAAAATACATGATGATCCAACCATGTAAGTAAGGAAGCCACATGGTTGCAATGATTGTGTTCACACATTAGTTTTGTTGAGAAAGTAGTGAGAATAGGTTGTGATAGATCAAGTGTTGCTTTTTCTAGCAAAGAACTTTGCTTATATCATTTAAAGACAACATATTGATATTCAATACCATTTTGTTAGAGACATGGTTGAGCAAAATAAATAATTGTTGGACAAGCTTGATACCTTGAAGAATGTTGTAGATTAATTGACAAAGTTCTTGGTACTAAAAATTTCTCTTCGTGTAGAGAATCAAGTGACATTGTTGTCCTTGGTTGTTGATTTCATGAATGCTTCCCCTTTGACCCCATACTTCAAAGAAAAAACCAAGTGGGAGAATGCTCGACATGTGGTTTAGTATTTGTAGGTTTTCGAAGCAAGGGGGTTATAGGGAGACTAATTAGCATCCTTGGCTAGGGGGTGCAAGGGGCTAGTTCTCTCAAAGTAAATGTTTTGGGTTGATTTTTTGTCTGCTTTGAGCTATTATCGGCGTGTGGATTTGTGGTCCATTGTAAACTAATTCCAATCAAGGAAAATGGGTTAATGGATTAGGGCTTTAGATTCGATAGTATTATATTAGAAATAAAAAATATAATATAATGAGATATAGATCAAAGAAACTTGGTTTTCCCAATTTTGGAATTTCAAGGTAAGTCTCTATGGATGTCTATAAGCCATTATTACTTTCTCTGTTTTAGATCTTATTTAGTATTGTTTTTATTTACACAATTCTATCAAAATTCTTCACCAAAGCCATACCAAACACCCCTTTTAGAGACACCCTTTTCTCTAAGAATTTTGAGTCCCTTATCTAAAGATTCCCTAAATATTATATTTTGATGTAAACATAGATGGAAAATGAGGTTTAATGGTTTATCGAGAAAATATAACCATTCTTGTTCATGGGATTTATAAACCTGTTATAACAATTTTATGCATTATGTCCCCCACTTTCCACAATATAAACATGTGTCCTTACTACAATTTGATTTATTCTTTCCTATATAAATAACTCTTTAATTCTTCAAATTTGAAGATCATTACTTTTATTTTTTCTCCTCTAACTCTTTCAAGTTATTTATCTTCAAGGAAAACTAAGATCATAATGAATTAGAGCTCACATCCCTACCAGAGAACTCATGAAGGATGTGGATATACTTTGGTATTCTAAGTCTTAGAGAAAAATTTGCATATCATATAAAACCAATCTAATAGGGGTGGCCTCTCTATATTTAGCTTCCCATTTTTCCAATGCATCATGATTAGTAAGCTTTAGTTTTTTTTGTGATCTACCATAATCCATTAGCCCTTCCTAGTGAATGAAATTTGCATCTTCATTTTTTCACGTATGGGATCATTATAACTTTTTAATATTTTCACTATTCTCTTTGGCAAGTTTCATTGATGTAATCCTCTCTTAACGGTAGTAGTAGGGAATGAAAGAAGTCTAAAAAAATCAATGATTTTGCTCGTCCAACTAGTTTTTTTTATCAAAATCCGGAAATTTGTTTTAATAAACCTAAATTTTGTATTATTCAAATGATGATTATGAAATCATAAATAAGTTTAGCACCTTGAAATACCCTATGAGATCTTAGATTAAGCATTGTTCATTAAGATTTTACGAATTTCTTCAAAATTTTACCGATTTCTATGGAAATAATGCCGAAAAATGCTATTGAGAAAGGGCGACATCATCAAACATTTAGACTATGCTTAGGGAAAGTTGTATCTTCTCTGCCCAAGTATGAATTGTTATATTGAAAACGATCATCACTTTATAAGAAAGCATTATTATGTTCCCGACAGGGAATATATATGAATCGGTTAGGTCCATTAATTGGAGAGACATATTTAAATTTTTTAGTTTCCAAATGTTATTAATATAGTTTGATTAATTTTTATTTTTTGAATTATTTAAATATTGATTTAACTTAATTTTTATTGGTTCTTTTGTAGGTGACGTTTGCTTGGGTCTTTGTGCCCCAATACCAGGCGGCGTGACAACGTAAGCAGGGCATTGGAAAATGGTTAGTTTGAGTTAATGGTATTCACAGTGGCAGGTGGTTTGATTAATACAAAATAATTTGTTGTGACAACTTTGAAGCTTGTTCATGGAGTTGTATACTTGCAGTAGCCGTGTGGCTATCTACATGCATCTCTTTGCTAACATTTTCTTTGTGCTGCCATGCCTTTGCATACAGCTCATGCACAGATTTGAAATGGCAAACGGAACCCCAATGTGAGGATTCACTGTTTTAACGTGACTGATATCAATTTCTCATCCAGTTTCAAATTCCTCATATTCTGTGGTGGGGTGTTTTCAACTGTCGAAGTCTGGTCACCACTATCCAACCAAAGGTTCCTCTTTACCGGGTAATCTTACCTTTGTTAAGGTCAACACTGGAAGACGGTGCATGCGTTCGAGGTCTGGCAATCAAGGTAGATGCATTCGAGGTCTGACATCACTCGCATGTGTACACTCCAAATGGGACATGCAACACTCCACTTGTCTTGTTCCTTGATCAAGGCATCCTCCAACTATGCTATGAACATCCTCCCTGCAACACTCCACTTGTCTTGTTCCTTCATCAACACATCCTCCAACTATGCTATGAACATCCTCCAGCTGTAGCATGGAAGATTGATTATCCTGCGTGTCCTCTAACAGAAGCATGGCGGATAAAAAACACACGAGCTGGGTGGTGGTCTCCCTACACAGACCTGGGTGGTGGAATCCCTTCAGATCCAATGGACTACTGCAAATACACCACGCATATCAAAGGTATTTCCAATATAGTGTCTATATACTAGGTTGAATTCAGTATTCATTGTTTACATATTTTTCAAGATCTATGTGTTACAGCTATGAAAACCATATATAGCTTTAAAAATTATAACAACCCATTTATAGAAGAACTATTGAAAGCTTATCCAACTAAGTTTGGATTCATAACAATAAGTGCAAATAAGTTCAGGCTTCAAGTGCTTCTGTTAAATCCTCGTTTTGTTTGCTATGGGTACCTTCTCGATAACTAATACTTCTACCCCGCCAGGTGTTGTACTCATGTTTTCTTTGTGTTTCGTTTAGGAAAAATCTCCTTTAGTAGTCATGATTTATGTATGCCAATGCAGCTCAATTAAGTTATGCGTCCCTGCTTCCATCCCATAGAAATTTTGGGCTCTGCAAGCAGTCTTTGGGTACTTTCTTCACTTCATTTTTATTTCCAATAACAATTTTGATGTAAGATATAAAAAGTAATTTTATATATAAGAAACTTTTATAATTTTAAATAATTTTAATTTTATAATTTTATGATTTTATAATTTTAAATATACTTTTTATAAAAAAACACACACATTTTTACTTAGAATTAAATATATATAACAAGCTGTATCATTTATCAAATTATTTGTACATTATAGTAAATTTATATATATATTATATATACAAAATAAACCACAAGTCACATAACTCACAATATATTTTCATAAATATAATTTATGAAAATATTTAACCTATTTCATATAATATTGAGCTAATTTCATGTATGATCTTCAATATTCATTGTAACACATATTTTCAAATAATTTGACTTCTAAATAGACACTAGCATAGATCTATCTTAAATCTGTATCTAGAAAGCACCGAAAGGGATCCAATTTTTTTAGGTGTAAGTTATTTTTATCTTAAATTTTTAAATTTTCATAAAAAAATTACACCTCAAACATTTTGATCTTTTAGTGATAATTTTTACACGGATTTGCTTTACTACATAGCTGCACTCTACAGTCTAGTGGGGTGGGGTGATTGTATAACTCTGTGGGTGTGTAATGGTGCACTGAATATGGACAAGGACACTGTCGCAGGACTATATAAAGCTGCACTGAATATAATTTGAGTCCCATATAAAGGGACTCAAATCATTAATAAACTGTTATGCATTCGAGGTTATAACAAATTATGGATGATCTAGATTCTTCTACGTTATTTCTAGAGTATAAGTGTTTTGAAACTTTAATGTTCAAAGAACATAATAATACTCCTGCCACTATGTAGGGTTCATAGTATAAGTTTTTTAATAGTGTTCTAGATTATAAGTTTTTGTTAAAAGAACATAATAATACTCCTTCCACTATGTAGGGTTCATAGTCCAATGATGATGCAAACTCATGGATTTATGTTTTCCAGAACGGATAACCTAATCTGGGAAACTATTCTACGATAGTGTTACCATCACAGGTATGGAAGGAATAGAAACTGGAAAACTATTCCAGAACGGATAACCTAATCTGGGAAACTATTCTACGATAGTGTTACCATCACAGGTATGGAAGGAATAGAAACTGGAAAACTATTCCAGAACGGATAACCTAATCTGGGAAACTATTCTACGATAGTGTTACCATCACAGGTATGGAAGGAATAGAAACTGGAAAACTATTCCAGAACGGATAACCTAATCTGGGAAACTATTCTACGATAGTGTTACCATCACAGGTATGGAAGGAATAGAAACTGGAAAACTATTCCAGAACGGATAACCTAATCTGGGAAACTATTCTACGATAGTGTTACCATCACAGGTATGGAAGGAATAGAAACTGGAAAACTATTCCAGAACGGATAACCTAATCTGGGAAACTATTCTACGATAGTGTTACCATCACAGGTATGGAAGGAATAGAAACTGGAAAACTATTCCAGAACGGATAACCTAATCTGGGAAACTATTCTACGATAGTGTTACCATCACAGGTATGGAAGGAATAGAAACTGGAAAACTATTCCAGAACGGATAACCTAATCTGGGAAACTATTCTACGATAGTGTTACCATCACAGGTATGGAAGGAATAGAAACTGGAAAACTAAACCAGTCACCAAGGCTTGTTGCTTTCAAATACCCAATATTGATGGGCTGGAAAAAACAACACAAATTCTGATCGGTAAGTGGTGTTATGGAACACTGGTGAATGCTATGTTGCTTTATCGAAAAGCCCTTGCAACTCTATGTTAATTCCTTTTATTCAATCCCATCCTTCTTGGAGCAGTCAATAGCAGTAAACATTCATGCTTGCAGATGTGGCGACCATTAATGATGCAGTTAACATTGGCAAGGTATTCCTAAATTTGTAAAGAATTTCCCATTTCTCCTGGAGAATGGACACGCTTGCGAATGGTCTCAATTTGAAGAAGGTAGGGTAATCCTTTGATTTGCAACCCCTTGTCCTAATGAATTTTGATGTTCTTCTTAGCTCGGCCCTAGTCTCTTGACATGGCATGAGTCTGTCGGACTCACCGATAGATCCCAATCTCTTCGTTTTAACCCAAGATTCCTTGAAGCAGCGGCACGAGTAAGTTCTATACCCAGCAGCATAAGTAGCGCATAAGTATCAGCATTAAGTCTATCACATTGGTGGGATCATGCAAAAGGAAAATCGTAAGAGATATATTTAACTTTCCAACTTTATGTTTCAATTACGTTTGCTGCATTTGTGCATTTCAGTAAAAATTAATGTATCCAATGACTCAACACTAATACAATAGGGCTGGCTTGTTTTGGGTGTCACCTACATACAGATGTAACAATGGAGTTTATCATCAGACCTCCTAAAAGGAATGATTTGGAGATTACCACAAAGTTGTTAGACTGAAATCGATGATGAACAAAATTGTGTTATTATTTTTATTCATAATGAAAATGCTATGAATATTGTGGTAAAATAGATGGGACTTGACCATGGATGGTGATAAGGTTTACACAGACATGAATCCAATACGGGATTACATGAATCCGTTGACCACTTGGGAAAACTAGATATCTGCAAACCTGGATCCAACAATATCTGCAAACCTGGATCCAACAAGATCAGTTGTGTTCTTTAGTACCACTTCCCCTCAACATGACAGGTAACTCTTGGACTTTGATTATAGAAATACAATATATATTGTTACTATTTCATATCTATCTATCTATGGGAATAATGTTGCAGTTCAAATTCCAAGTACCCACAGTCAAACAACTGGTCAACCGAAAGTCCCGTTTCAGGATATCCATATAGATAGATAACTCCCGTTCCAGGAATGAAATAGATACAAAACTCTCGTGCCTGCTCAGGTACCCACAGTCAAACAATTGCTCAAGCAGAGATGGTTTCCTGTTACATTGCTGGAAATCATGGGATTGTCACCCTTCAGTTTATAGTTCTGGCTACAATAGCGAGCACAGGCAGAATCCATGTGTTTGGAGATTGTATCCATTGGTGTTCACTAGGAGTTCCTGATACATGGAACGAATTGTTATAGGCCTCCTTTCTTCTCGACGCTTTTGGCAGTGGATAGTTTTTTATTCTTTGTGCGCTACTTACATTTAGTTATGTACTGGTTCTGGCTTTGCGTGACACCACTTTCTTCTTTTAAGAAAGAAAGTTATTAATTATTCAATCCATTTATATTTATTGGATGATCTGATCTATGGGAAGCCTTCCTTTATCTGTTTTTGATTATTGATCTCATCTTTTGTTGATGATCCCTGTGGGAATTGAACTCGCCTGAGAACTCCATCTCCTTCGAACGATCCATCTCCTTACTGTTGTTTGCATCTCCCTCCACGTAGCTATTTGGTCTGTGCTTTATAAGGTAGTTCAACATATTCTATGTTATTACATTGAACCCAACTAGTCAATCTAGAACCAGGATTTAAGTGTTACATTGAGTCTAAGAACTCGGTTGTGTAAGCAGGATGAATAGAGCGAAACTAGTTTATATGCTATCGAGGGAGTAAGGATGAAACACGTGAAATAGCTAGTATTACCACTCGATGAGATCGTGGATATAATGATATGATTATGATCATGGTCATATAATTTATAATTATGCTCAAACTAAAAATGATATTGTAATATAAAATAATGTCTTATGGTTTTGTTAATGATATTTTAATCAAATATCATTATCTAAACAAAAATAGCTAGTATTACCACTTATGAGATCGTGGATATAAATGATATGAATCTGATCATGCTCATATAATTTATAATTATGCCTAAACTAAAAATGATATTGTAATATAAAATAATGTCTTATGGTTTTGTTAATGATATTTTAATCGAATATAATATCTACATTTCGAGCAAATGAGGCAAAAATAAATGTGAGGAGGACAAAGATAATGCATCCAGACACTCACACATGTATATGTCATAAATTTTGTAAGCAACTTCAGCGATTTCTCACTCTTGGATTCCGTCCAAAACCATGCAAATCGTGGATTCCGTCAAAAACCATGCAAATTCTCTAGAGTTTAGTTATTTTTAAATTTACAGATATAGTGCAAAATATACCAAATATTACAAGTGAATACCAAGAAGAAAATTTGTTGATGAATCCATAATAATTACCTAGGAATTGAATTTGCTAGAAAGTTCATAGTGATTACAGAGTGTTTATTGTTTACGGCCATAAATTGAATTTGCTCGTAAGTTCATAGTGATTACCCAGTGTTTATTGTTTACTGCCATGAATTGAATTGTAATGACAATAGATGTCATAAACGTTTACAGATGTGAATGTGTTCGACATAATTGAATTTGTTGGTGAGTCCATACTAATAATCCAGGAATTGAATTTGTTGTTAAGTGTTTTTTATCAAGGCGAGGAATTATTTGGACAGACTTCTACATATTTATGGATAAGATTTCTTTTATATGTACGATTTTCAAGAAAATCCTGCTAATCGGAGTGAGATGTGTAAGAACTTTTACCCTTATAAAGACAGTAATACGATTAGCTGCAAAGACAGTCCTTGATGAGGGTCGACTGTAATTTCTTGGATATCTTTTTAAGCCTTCTTAGCTGCAAATAAGGGGATGGGCAAACCAAAATATCCTTTGCCCAGAAGAAATTTCGATGGATCAGGTACTATCCAAGGGTTTATCCTAATGCATTAAATTGAAAAATTCACTGAACTCTGAGGTTCAGTCCTACTTTGGGCATTACAGATATTAGGATATTAAGTTAGTATTTACTTTTGCATCATTAAATTTGCTTATGACTCCATACTGATTACCCAAGAATTGAATTTGCTAATTGGATTTTCTTTTATTGATTATAGTGAGGAATTTTAGGGACAATAGATGTCTTAATAGTTTATAATTGTGAATGTTTATTATTTATTTACTATTGCAGAATTAATTTTTCCTGTGAGTCCATACTGATACATACCAACATGTAAATGAAAGTTGGCCAGCAATATTTGAAAGAGTTCTGTGTTTATCCTTATTCTGTCCAGTTTCTAACATTGATTTTATTCATTATTTTAAATGAATTCTAACTATAGAGATATTTTGTGTAAGGCTTGCTCACTATGGTAAGTTAGTTAAATAGCCTATATCACTTCTGAAACTTCTACCACCAAATCACTAGCAATATGTAATCTACTGTTGTACTTTCACCCTCTACGCAAACAGACTTCATTCCAGGTAATAATATTGGAGAGTTCACCCTCTATGCAAACAAACTTCATTCTAGGTAATTATAATCCCATTTTCCTAATAGCAGATCGTATTACATTTTTATATTACTTATCGTCTGCCCAGTCCAGTATAGAAGATGTATAAGGAATTTCAAATGCTTCAATCTTTTACTTTAAATGGTATATATATTTATATATAAATCACATGAAAGTAATCAGAGAAATTTCCTCACATATATACGTGACCTCATCCATCTCAAGCATTTAGGAGTTTATGAATCCATCTTAACGTGTCAGGTATTAGGTCTCAAACTATTCAGGAATAAATATAATATTAACTCTACATTAAAAACCCATGCATTTAGAACAATAAGATACAGTGGCCATCTTGAAGAATTTCATTAGAATATATGCGTCTCGAAGATTACTATAAAATTATACAACTTGAAGAATTTAATTCCTCTCAAGATTGAATTGATAGAGTTCAGGTGGATCTAAAAGAAACCATGCGTTCATTTTTTATTAGATTGATAAAGAGTTTCGATGGATTTGGGATTGATCGATTACAATTGCATATATAATTATTGACTATTTACCTTTTGTCGTAGTCAGAATTTCAGAGACCAGGAGGATCATTGTGCCCTATTCCTGGACTATGACTCATCAGATGAAAAGCCATAGCACCATCTTTCTAGTATTTTGCTCGTAGTTTATATTATGAGAAGGGCCTTTCTCCTTCTTACCAATGTCATGAGCTCCGGCCATGTTTTTATGGCCAACAACTTCTTCGACTGCAAGACCATAGCCATTTCCCTTAGGGTTCGTTCTTACATGAAGGTCGTGATCCCTCAATGCAGCGTTATATGACTGGATAAAGTGAGCTTCACCTGATGCAAATGAATCCACAAGAAGCAAGGTTAGAAATATAACAGCAACAGTTGTGGCCTTCATTTCAAAATCAAGTACTTTAGAGCTTCCCTATAACACAATCTATCGGGCAGTCTAAGATCAGTTAAATTTCTATATCAACTTTATTTCAACCTTTCGGTGCATCTCTTCTCCAAATAGTTTCTATAATATAATGAACTGGTTCTACAATATTCCTCTTCTATATAATATCAGTTCTAAACTTTTATCAGAACATACCATTTGCTATATGTGCTTATAAAAACCTAAAACAAATCGTCCATATCAATGTACCTTTATTTAGAAGGAAATATGGTACCAACTCGAATAGCTTTGGTTGTTTACTTTAAAACCCTAAATCATTGCAGACAATTATTTATTTATTATAACAATCAGCTTCCAAATGGATGAATGCTAGCAGAGACCGCAAAGAATTGAAAACTGTCAACCATGCCAACAACTTTTTAATTTTGAAATATCAACTTTGAGCAGTTGATTGTTGACTTCATTGTGATTGGCCTTAGTGATGCCATCTGTTGACATAAAGCCATTGATGTATATTTCTCATTTGATCATAATGGAATCGTTCATAGTGCAGTGGAGATGGTGATGCTGGTCGGGCCTTCTGGATAGTTGAGCAGTTGATTGTTGACTTCATTGTGATTGGCCTTAGTGATGCCATCTGTTGACATAAATCCATTGATGTATATTTCTCATTTGATCATAATGGAATCGTTCAGAGTGCGGTGGACATGGTGATGCTGGTCGGGCCTTCTGGATAGTTGAAGAGACAAATGCAGATTTCACCCATTTACCATAAACCCTCAACATTCATCAAAGAAGATCGCCATTAACGTCGAAGATGCTAAGTATTACTTTGACAATCCTCCCCAAAGAACTCGCACACACAGACAGATTAAACTATTGTTTCATAATCTTCAAATCTGTAATATTAAAGTTTCTTATTATTTCCGGAAATCTTTGGATCCCAGAGATGTATCAGCCACGATTTCTTCTCATGCGTTCCAACGATTTACATTAAAATCGTTGCCTTGGAAATTGACACATATTTGGCACCTGGTAGAAATAAATTTCAACTTGGAACCTCTAGATATGTAGTGTGGCCTTTAATACTGTTATTATTCCTATCGTAGGCAGTTTATATTGTAATAGATATAATGTTCACTTTATATTGCTCGTAAGTTTATCTGGAGGCGGATTTGAAATGTAACCAGCAGTAACTGAATATGTGAATAAGGTATTCTCTTTGATCCAGTTATGAAGGTAAATTGTAGGACGTTGGCGGTCCCTTCTAGTTGGCAGATAACATGAGCCAGCCTTGGAACATAAGGATGAAAAAGACGAAAATTCGTGTTTGGCTTCGACCCATGAGAGATTGGAACATTCTGCTACAATAATAATGAGCCTATGCCTTCTTCTATGAATTTATGTACACGGCAGAACAAAATAGTTTCAACAAAAGTAGTCCTAGTCTCTTCACAGTATAGAAATGAATAGAGCGTAGAAAAGCTCACGAGAATGGCACATGGCAGCATAAACACAACACCACTAGCTTACAGATTCTCTCCACTCAACGGTTGTCAAATTTGTGCACAGTGGGACAGACCAACATGTTGGGAAAAAAATATATTACATGCTATTGAAAATTAAATACGACGCATTGTGCACCGTTGGATCTTACTTTGGAAAGGATCCGACTGCTCACAGTGCAACCGCGATCGCATTTAATGCCCAATGGCATGTAGTGCAACATGTTGGGCCACTCTTCGTTCTCATTCACTGAACCCGGCTTTATACCAATACCATCTTATACATGGGACAGTGGGTCTCTTTCTATACTAAAGGCAGGCACGAAATCCAAAATTATTTTAATGCCACCATGTTCCTGCCATCTTGAATGTACCCCTTGAATGTGGAAAATTCAATTGAGTGACATCTACCACACAAAATTGAATGAAATTTTCTCTCAAGTACGACATTTTAATCGTTGCTGATTTCCATCATTTTATAACATTTAAGTTGTAAAATTTTATATCGTACTCTTTCAAAAGAATTCTTAATCTTAAATATGCCGATCACTTTCTTTTGGTATAAAGAATCAAGATTATGTGAGACTTATATTATTTTGCTAATATATTTATTTTATGGTTGATGATAGTGTCCAAAGGAATTTTATTGTTCAAGTCTTGGTTGACAAATATTCTTGCAAAACCTCAATTAATTTTTGTTTTTTCTAAAGCATCACTAGTCTTATCTTCTAGTCTTATCTTTGTGTAACCCTTAAGTTTATTTTTCTCACGAGAGACTAAACCCTCAAACTCTGCATTAGAATAGTATTAGCATGATGGAGATATAGATAATTTTCTCTCCAAATTTTACACTTCTCCATTTCAAAAAGGCTCTTTTGTCAAATGTTAAAATATATAAATTCATAATTTAAATTGTATTTAAATTATAATAATCCTATGTATATCATTAACTATAAACCAAAAGGTTTTATTATATAATCATTACATTGCTTTCACAAATTTTTAAGTCATTAAAATAAATGGTATTTGCTACGAGCAGTGGCCCTCAAAAGGTTTTATTATATATTATTACATTGCTTTCACAAATTTCTAAGTCATTAAAATAAATGGTATTTGCTACCAACCAGAGTACTGAACTTACATCATACAATGGCCCTCATTCATCATAAGTTGCTTTTCCAACTCATCCATTAAACCTAGTATTGAATACGAGGTTCTGGAAATTGTGTACACCTTAAGTAATACAATATGAACTACAAACTACAAATACATTTTAGGTGATTGTCGTGACATCTTTATCTTGTTTCCCTTAGAATTTTGGATTTATCAATGCATCATTGATCGAAGAAATGCATTTTGTATTGTCTTATAAGGTAATTGTTCCACCTTATATAAATATGTCATTTTGTAAAGAGTGTGGATTAGTTCATTTTTGGATTGAGGTGAAATTATAACTTATCCAATACTACATATATTGGTTGAGGTTGTGAGTATTATTTTTTTTCTGTTCAATATTATATTAAACTAATTATATTAGCCGAGTAATAATTTATTAGCTAAAATGATAATTGTAGGGGAGTAAAATCTATTTGTATTAAAATCCATTTTATGTTTGATTTGAATACAATAAAATATAGTATTATTGCATATGCTTTCTTCTCTCTCTACGGATTCCTTTAAAAAGAAAATTAAATTGGGCTTGCCATGAAAATGATGATAGAAAGCCTTTAAACATAATTTTAATTTTAATATTCATACAAAATTATATCAAAATTAACATCACTCCTAAAATTATTCACAATTCTAACATCTTATCCTACTCATAACAAAAAAAATGATGATAGAAATTCACAAATCTAACATCTTATCCTACTCATAAAAAATATCAAAATATTACATACCACAATATAATATTATGAGGCAATATAATCTTATAAAAAAATTCAATCCCCCAAACATCACTAACTATCACATTCAAGAATTAGCTCTAAATTCTCTTGCAGTTAACCATCACATTCAAGAATTAACTCTAAATGCTCTTGCAACAACAAGTAGCAATGTCGGGAATATTGCCACCTAGTGGCTCTTGTTTAAAAGATAGATTGATATATTAGTTATAATATTAGTTAATATTATATATTATATATTATTAATAAAGGTGATTGGAATTATATATATTATAATATTATTATAATATATTAATTAAAATATTATATAATTATATATTAGTTATAATATTAATTACCATTACTATTATATATTCTATATGGGTTGTTTATGGGGTTAAAGCAATCCGTAATGAATAAATGAGATGAGAAGTTGTAAAAGGATGGTCATGAGTTCAAATCCTCCATAGATGCTTATTTAAAAAAATAATTATATATGGGTCATGTATTACCTAAAATTGGTTATATTAATTTCATTATCAATATCCAAGATAATTTTGGGTAGTTTGGGTAGCCAGTAGATAAATTATATTCCAAGATTGAAAAATATGCAAAAGTCAAAAGTAATCAATTCTAGAATACCTATAGAAATTGATTGGGGCATTTGACCATAAATATGAAAGTTGTTGAGTAATCATTCTCGTGTGTATTATCTTGTCCCAATAAAAAACTTTTTATGGTTCTCCCTATATTTTCTTCTACAAGTGGATGAATTTTGTCTCCGAAGCTCATTGCACTTGCATGAAAAGTGTAGAGTTGGGTAAAATTTACAAAAAGAGGTTGCAACTTTCACCTTCGAGTTCATATTGAAGCATGAAGGAGGCCATTGAAAATATTATCCATAGATGAAGAATTGTGCATTAATCATATTTTGAAAGAAAGAATCATATGTTTCTAAAAAATGAACAGAAAAGTGCCTATAACCTTGATTTGACAAAACAATTGTCAATATGGGTAGTTCCTAGAATGCACGAAAATTAATCGTGTGATTTTCTAAAAATGTATTGAAGCTAAAAAAGTGTGTTTACATATACTTTTTGTAGGTACAATATCACATCATGGGTAGTTAAGGGTCCATGTTCTGTGTATTATAGTTTGAAAATCCTTGGTCTTATTTAGGTCAAAAAACCATCAACATCATGGATGATGCACACGATCCTTATGTAGCCGAAAAATATGTCATGGGAGAAAATATAGGCATGTCAAGAATGTAGAGATAGAGTCTAGCGACTAAAGAAACCAAGTAACTCCCCCAGAAACCATGAGAATCCTAAGATTGGAATTACAAATTTGTAAAGTAAATAATAAGAGGTTGCTTAGAGCTCAGAAAGAGTAGAACTAGGTGAATGCATCCATGATCCAAATATTAATAGAAATTTAGAGGAAGATTCAACAAACAAAAATGATACAATGAATGGGAGTATCTCAAGGAGGCATTCTTACAATAGGTCCGAAAACTCAAGAAGAGTTTCTAGACAGAGGGCATACACTCCATATTTCTCTTATAATAAGTCATCTATCTCTAACAACTCCATTGAATACTCAAAATATCCATCTCAAATGATTAATAGGAATATTCCTTTCAAGAACAACTCACACGGGAAAGTTTTTCAAGGTCAAACATCTTACTTTTGATGGTGAATCCAAATCAATTCAAGGAGTTAAGGCTTGGATTTTTGGGATGAGGAAGTATTTCAAGTCCAAGACTACTTCGAGAACATGAAGGAAAGGGTGGACATATTTAATTTGAATGGAAGAGCATATATATGCGGGATGACCCCAAAAAAATCAAGAAGATCAATTAAAGAAATATTGTGTGGAAGCAATTCAAGAAATACTGCAAGCAAAAGTACTTCTCTGATAGGTACTATGATGACAAAATCAAAGAGTTCCATGAGTTGATATTGGGACCAATAACCATGGAGGAATATGATAATAAATTCTTGGAGCTGACAAGATATGTCAAGTATATCATAGATAATAAGGTCAAATTTTAGTGATTTCTATGTGGATTACCTTACTCATACAAGGACATAATTGAGTTTGATGAACCTCAAACTCTAAATGAAACCATAATGAAAGCCACATGTCATTATGATAAAAACAAATGCAAGCCAAAGTTTCACAAGGCTTGGAAGGACAAGAAGAATGAGAAGTTTGACTAAATAAAGAAGGGATCCAAGCCTCCCCATTTCATAAATAAGCAAGGCAACCACCACATGGTATGACTAAGCCAACTAGGATGATGGGAGACAAGCCAAAAAGAGTCACTTGAATGTTGAGGATGTGGAGAGGACCATTTGCTAGGAATTTGTCCACATCGAAATGAGAGTGACAAGCATATTCACAACATTTAAGAGGATGAACTAGGTTAGGTGGCAAGGAATGTCCCTAGAATATTATGTTGCACTAGAGGACTGCCAAGCATACCATAAATCAATTATGGTTGAGGTTGAAGGTAATATTTCTAAGTAATCTATTTCAATTTTGATTGGCCTTGATTCTACTCATAGTTATATAACTCACGAATTTATTGAGGTGTGTGCTTTTAATAAAACAAATCATAGTAAATCATGCTTGGTTCAACTACCCACTAGAACCAAGAAGAAATTTAATGAGATGATGGAGAAATGTCCATTATAAAATGATGGACTCTTAACATGGGAAAATATTAATATTTTTTTCACTTGGTTCTTATGATGTTCTCATTTGAATGGATTGGTTGGAAGCACATAAAGTTAAATTTGATTTCTATAACAAGGCCTTCAAATGCTTTATTGAAGAAGGAAACCCAAGGATGGTAAAATGAATTCCAAAGGCGATTTCTATTAGATAAATTTTATCCTTGCAGTTGAATAAGTTATTTGAGAAAGGTTTTCAATTGTATGCAGCCCATGTATTGAAAAAAATAGAAAATTAAGTTCCTAGGGTGGAGGATTATCATGTGTTGCAAGAATTCAAGGATGTATTTCTTGATGAAATGTCAGGACTTCTTCTTAAAAGGGACATTTATTTCACAATTAATCTTGCACCAAGAGTTGTACTAGTGTCTAAGGCACCTTATAGAATGTGTAAACCATAATTGCTAGAATTAAAAATGCAATTGCAAGCACTGTTGGAAAAGAAGTATATCATGCTAAGTGTTTCTCCATGGAGAGCACTTATTATATTTGTGAAAAAAATGGAACACTCAAGTTATGTATCGATTACAAGCAACTAAACAAATTTACAGTGAAAAATAAGTATCATTTACATTGAATTGATGATCCCTTTGATCCAATGAGAGGGGCAAAGGTATTTTCAAATATTGACTAGAGGTCTAGTTACCATCAAGCGAGAATCAAGGAAGAATACATCCACAATTCAACCTTTAGAACAATTTATGGACATCACAAGTTCATGGTGGTGCCATTTGGTCTCACTAATGCACAACTACATTCATGTTTCTCATGAATAGTGTTTTCAACAAGTATTTAAACAAATTTGTGCATGTTTTTCTAGACTCGACATTTTTATTTATTCCAAGAATGAAGAGAAACATGAAGAGCATTTAAGAATGACTTTGCAAGTGCTAGGGAGCATCAGTTGTACGCAAAGCTAAGTAAGCATGACTTCTATCTGAGGAAAAATCATTATTATTTGACTTCTAATGAATTTCTCATTGATTATGGAGCACTTTATCATATAGCTCGGGATAAAACCATTTTTTCTTCTCTGAATGAATGTAACACCAAACAAATATTTGGTAGTGATGATAGATATTTTAATGTTGTAGGATCTAGACAATTCAACTAAATGATGGTCAATTCAAAGATGTATTATGTGTTCCAAGTCTTGACTACAAATTGTTATCAGTCTATCTAACCACTCTTTCTAGTGAAGATAAGAGTTTAGAGTTTACACCTCACCAAATTGTAATCAAGGATTTCAAAGATCCTAGGCATGTCCTAGGAACCAAAATTGTTGATAATCTTACCAGGTTGCACAGATTCAATAACTTTCGGTCACCACCTATACCCTTAGTTTTTCTTGTTCATAGTGATAACTTGAGCAAACTTTGGCATGAGTGCTTTGGTCAATTAAACTATCACTCATTGTAATAGGTATGTAATCATAAAATGGTGGTTGGTATTCCTCTTGTCTCTTGCAGAGATGGTGTTTGTTCCAAGTTTGTTCTCAACAAACACCATCAAAGAATTTTTTGGAAAATGTGCCTCTTAGCATGCCTTGCCCCGCTTGCAGCTTGTCCATGATGATTTGTATGGTCCACTTCCATCTGCTTCTTTCTTTGGTTTCAAAAACCTTTTAACGTTCATTTATAACTTTTCCAGACACATTTGGGTTTACTTCTTAAAACTTAAGATTGAAGTTTTTGACATATTTTTTGTCTCTAAGGCCTTTGTAGAAAAACAAACTAGACATCAAATACACACATTAAAAACATATAATGGAGGCAAATATGTAAACAATAAATTTACAAGTTATTTCCTTGCACAAGGAATTTAGATGTAGCGTATTATACCATATACAACACAACAAAATGGTGTTGCTAAGAGAAAGAATCACACTTTAAAGGAAATCGCTAATTGTATGATCCAAGCTAAGGGATTAAGTCTTCAATTTTGGGATGAAGCCATTAATTGTGTCAATTACATAGTCAAACACACTCCAACCAAGGATCTAAAAGATATAACATCAAAATAAGCATGGATCGACATTAAACCAGATGTAATCCACTTTCGTGCATTTGGTAGTGAAGCATGTGCTCACATTCTTGATGAAAAATGAAAAGCATTATAGTCTAAGAGTGACAAGTGCGTATTTGTTGCATATAAGATGTAAAATATTATATATTTCTGCAACCAAAATACACTAATATTATTATTAGAAGAGATGTTAAATTTGATGAAAATCTCTTAGCATGCGAACTTAATTTGGTGTATGTGTCATGTTCGGCCTGAGAACCAACTTGGGCGCTTATGTCACATAATATTCCCAACTTCTTTACAGTTGATTCTAATTCAATTTATTATGTAGACAATGAAAATGAGGATGAAAATCCACCTAATACTCACAATCCTCCAATCGGGTCCATTGAACATGGCCTTCACTAGCACAACCACTTCCTAGATGGGTTCGTACAACATGCGAAGCAACTGGTGATCTTTCCGGTGATCCTAGAAATCAATACCGAACATGTTCACAGTTCAAGTGAGCCTCTTCTCTTTTGTCTCAAGTTTCAGAAAGTCATGATATAGAGACATTTGCAAAAGCAGTCATCCAAAATGGGATGTAATAATGAATGAAGAATAATGTTCCTTCATGGAAAACAATATTTGGGATCTTCTACCTCTTCTGAAAGGAACGAAACTTGCCAGAGGTAAATGGGTCTATATAACTAAGTAGGCATTTGACGAAAGTCTTGAAAGACTTAAGGAAATGTTAGTTTCCAAAGTATTTTCCCAAGTTTAAATAATTGACTACAATGAAAACTTTTCCCCTATCAGTAAAACGAACTCCATCTACCTTGTTCTAGCACTTGTCGCTTCACATAAATGGGAGGTCCATCAAATGGATGTTAAGTTCACTTTCTTGCATGGGGATTTGCAAGAATAAATTTACATTGAACAACCTTATGGCTATTTTCAAATTGACTCCAGCCTTGTCTGTTGGTTTAAAAAATATCTTTATGACCTTAAGTAAGCTCCTCGAGCTTGGTATGTTAAAATGGATAGATTTCTCCTTAACATTAGTTTTTCTAGATGTCATTCCGACCCCAACGTCTATACCAAAAAAGTAGGAAAACATATCATCATCCGTGTTCTTTATGTTGATGACCTTATTCTTACTAGTAGTGACCCTAAGGCTTTTAACCCATATGAAATCTATCCTTAAGAAGAAATTTGAAATGACCAACTTATTACATTTGTATTATTTTCTTGACATCCAAGTCTTGCAAACAAAAGAATGATTTTTTCCTTCTCAGTCTAAGTATGCTATTGACCTTCTTCATTGTTTTCACATGGATGATTGTAAACCAACCACTGAATCTCCCTTCTAGTTTAAAGTCAAACTTTATGCCACCTGCACTACACCCGAAGTAAATGCTACCTTGTATCATCAATTAGTTAGCATTATTTTGTTTTTGACTCATACTCGTCCCAGCGCTTCCTTTGTTAATGGTCTCACTGCCTAGTATATGCAAACACCCCATGACAACCATTGAAAAGTAACAAAAAGGATAATTCGGTATATCTAGGGTACAATTCAGTTTAGGATTGATTGCAGTTCAAAGGGGGATCCTTTGTTGGTTGATTTCACTAGTTTAGATTGGGTTAGTGACCCTAGTGATCACAAGTCTACTACAGGTTATGTTTTCAAAAATGTCACTTAGGATTGTAAGAAACAACAATCTCTTTCTCTTTCTTCAAAAAACGTAGTGTATCAAGCCACAATCAATGCAAGTCGAGAAGCCTTGTGGCTTCAACAGTTCCTTTCAGAGCTTGAATTCAAGTAGCATCATTGGGATACCCTTTGGTGTGACAATCAGAGTGTCTTCAAGCTTGGCAAAGATCCAATTTAACATCAATGTAGCAAACACATTAAGTTACATATTCACTTCATCAAAAAAGGATTGTGTTCTTGAAGTGCTATTTTTCCCTACAGATGATCAAGTTGCAAACATCTTCATAAAGTCTCTTATAGAACTCTAGTTTTCTAAACTTCAATCTATGTTAGGAGTTTAGGGATATGTCATTAAGGGGGGATAGGCTCTAGTGCCTCCTTCCTTTTCTTATTATGTCACTTTTGTAAATCATTCAATCCTATCCCAAGTTGTTCTTAAGAAGGGATGTTAAGATATTTAGACACTTAAGAGTTAGTTAAGATCGACTTGGTATAACGTGAATTTGGGTAAAGTGTGTTTCTTTAGTATGCTTTTGTACTTATGTAATCCAACGGTTGTGATATGTTCTAGACAAAGAGTGATCTGATGGTTCATATTCTCCTCAATCTTAATGGTCGCTATTGATTTGTGGCTTAACACCTGATTGGTCCATGCTCTCTATTGAAAGAGCATGGAAGGTCATTTGCTTGAAGATCGATTGGGAACTCATATGTAAAATATTTTTCCTTTGCATTAATATATTGCATCAAGTAACTATTTGGTTGGGGTCATGGACAACTTCCTTCTATGAGGATTTTAACCACATAAAACATCGGTGTGTTGATATGTGATCTGTTTGTGTGAGAGGTTGCTTAAGGTGTTCAATCTTTTGGAAATATCCTGTGTTACTCAAGCATACTACTCTTCTTGTTGGGTCCCCTCCAAAGTTTCCTATGAATGAAATGGAGAAATATATGTAATTTTACCTAGGTTAATCTCAACAGGAAACAAAACTTTCATAGAGCCAACTGGGCTCTGTAGTAAAATCTCGAGGAGTTGAGAAATATTGGAATTCTCAAAACCAGAATGCAAGCTCATGCTCTTTGCACTAAGTGGGTTATTTTAGCAATGTATGGCTAGAAGGATTGGAAAATCTTTCTCAACCATCATAGTCATTAACGATGGCCTTCGAGTTAAAAACAACCTGGCAAGGCCCCTACTTCTAGAGTATTCCTCTAACCCCCTCTAAGGTCAACGTTCTTGGCACTTTCATGTTTCAAAGTATTTGGAAGGCCTGGTAGGCCATCAAGCCCTTCTTAGTATGCAACGACCCCTTCGTCAAGTCTAAGCTTTCTTTCAACAACCATAGTCTATGATGATCACCGCTAGTGCTCTTTGTTGGAAAACCCTTGTATTATTCTTCTCGATTTTCATCCAAAAATATTGTTAGGAGGGGCATTCAATCTACTACTAACCTATTTGACAACACTTCCAAGGATTGGACCTTGTCACCTAAGTTAAAGAAGCAAGTCAAATTGACCAACATTGACTGATTTATTATGACTCGCATTCAAGAACTCATCCATAACCACTTCTAGCTGGTTAAGCTCCACCTTCCAGCGATATGACTGAATGGGACAAGGCCACTAACTTTATGAGATACAAGTCAGCCATGGGGTATAAGTTGTTGTGTTCCAAACCCTGCCTTGAAATCCTACTAAACAAGATTTAGTGCCTGAAGTCACAATATAAAGTTTGGTTATTTTGTCTCTAAAGCATTTGAAAGCCTATCATAAATCCCCAAAAGGTGATCTTTACTTAGAGCCTCATAATAGGGGACCTTTCTATTGGTACAAGATTGATTTACATGAGGGTTCTGTTGTCATTAGACATTAGAGGAATTTTGGGGTCTAAAATGGGCCTCCTAAGGAAAATAATAAAATAATAGTTAAAATAATAAAATAATATTGATTAATTTTGGAGGAAGAAAGAAAAAAACTACTTTTTGTGTTCGTATTTTCGACATATCTCCCTGTGTTTTTACTCAAATTTCGATCGGGAGATCTCGTTGGATGCGGAATTTGATTCCACATCCAACGAGTACCCACACTGCATACTTTTTACGGGCCCCACTACTCCAAAAACAAGAAATACATGAAAAAACGTGATGATGACATCATCATCATGTTTTTTCAGGTATTTCTTGTTTTTGGGGTAGCGGGGTCCATCAAAAGTATGCAGTGTGGGAACTCGTTGGATGCGGAATCAAATTCCATATCCAACGAGCTCTCCCGATCGAAATTTGAGTAAAAACACAATCAGATATGTAAAAAATACGAACAAAAAAAGTAGTTTTTTTAATGACAAATATGTCAATTCAACCATTATGGTTGACTTATTTTATTGAAATTCTATTGGTTCTTGAATTCCAACTCACAAAAACTTATTTTGGCACGTTTTCTTATAAGGCCCATTTTAGACCCCAAATTTCCTCTAATGTCTACTCCAACAAAATTTATAAATTTCTAGCAGCACACAAGAAGGTTTCATCTAAGGTGGCCTTCAATTGATCCCACAGGGTAAATTCAAAAGCTTATGCTCTGTCCAAGAATTTGTGAAAATGACAAAATTGCCAGTAAGAATATACTTCAATTCAGAGGTATGGAAGAGATCACCCAGGTGTTTAATTCATGTTTGTTTGAAATTTGGTGAGAAACCAAAAGCTTGAAAGAGAACCATGCTAATTGTATGTTGAAGGGAAGCGTGAACCATCTGGTACTTCCAATACACGTGGATTTAAATTAAATCTACATGGCAGCATGAACACAAATGATGTAAAAGTGCAGAATGGCATTATCTTACGACAATGGCTTGGATATACTCCACGGGTAGTAGACAAAATTGAGAATCTGCACATTTTCAAACAAATATTGGAACTAATGGAGCGTGCACACTCACAAGGAATGCTTTTAGGAAACATTCGCCCTTCTTGTTTTGTACTCTCATCATTAAATTGGGTAGAATTTCTTTAGTCTCTGGCAAGTCAAGTGAATCTCGAATCCTCCAAAGATACAATTTTCCCTTCTACTAACCCCATAGATCACTCGTCAAAGCCCCAGCAAACGAGAAAGCGCTGCAGACAGTATTTATTAACAGGACTTGTTGAAGGCCATGGGCATAGTGATAGATGTGATTTAATGAATAAATCTGTAAAGCTTTCTGACACAGGTTCAAGATCTTCTTGTAGAACTTCCTCTGTAGATCAAAATATTGCTCAAAGCGGTGAATGTGAAGCAACCTAGGGCATCACAAACAATTCCTTTTGTCTCTAAGGCAATTGGTCATCCTTTAGCAAAGTATGCTACCTTTCTTATGTCAAGAAAATCTCTTCAAGACATCGGTTTTACATAGTCATGTATCTATCAAGGAAGCCGTCCTTCCATTTGAAAAGTTTCAAGGATGTGATATGGTTCTTGGTCTTGAAATGTAAAGCACTGGAGAAGTGATGGGCATAGACTTTAAAAATCCTATGGCATTTGCCAAGGCACAAATCGCAACAAATCAAAAAATGCCTCTTGTTGTCACAGTTTTTTTTTGAAGTTTAAATGATTTCACCAAACCAAGCCTCCCAGCAATTGCAAACAGATTCATTGAACTTGGTTTCACAATTGTTGCAACAACTAGCACGGCTAATTTGTTGAAAATGGAAGGAATTCCAGTGGAGAGAGTTCTGAAAATCCATGAAGGGCGTCCACATGCAGGTGACATGATGACAAATGGTCAGATTCAGTTAATGGTGATTGCAAATTCACAAAATATTGGGACAGGGTTCCAAACATCAAATTCAATATCGCAAAGGTGTTGCAGTCCCTGATTCCAATTATTGATCACTTAGTTGTAGAGTAGTCCATTCGCCCTTGCTTTGTTGAGCTAAGTGAAGATCCTGATGTTGATGTAAGATACTTTGTTGGTGAAGCTCTTCGGGCATGTGATCAGGACGGATTTCAAGATGATTCAATGAGAATAATGAGGGACATCTAGAAAAATCGAGAAAGTTTTTCAGATACTGTTATTTTCAGCAACCTTCAACGACAATGTCAAGATGTTCATAAGATTCCAAATGCAAATCAAGTATTTGTGAAAGAGGAGGATTTGTCGTTGGATGCTATTAAACAATACCGTGTGAAATGCCCAAGCGAACTTGCAAAAATCAATGTATTAAAAGACAGAGTTTTCCCACTAGCAGAGAAGCTTGGGCAAACAATAATATTTGTTCGCACAAGAGAGAGTGCAAGTAAGCTGCATAGCATGTTAGAAGCAAAGGGTTACCGATGCACTTCCATGCAAGGTCATCTCAAACTGGAGGACAGGGATAGAATAATTGGGGAATTTAGATTAGGGATAACAAGGATATTTGCACGAGGGTTTGACCAAGCACAGGTTACCTTTGTTGTCAATTTTGAACTCCCTGTGAGAGTTTATTCTACAGATGAACTTGATTATGAAGTTTATTTGCACAGAATTGGTCAAAGAGGACATCTCAGTCACAAGGGAGCGGCTTTTAATTGCCTGGTCACAAGACAAGATGAGGAAAACATGACCAAAATTGAAATACATTTCTAGCGATATGCAACTCAGGTTTGTTGGGATAATGAAGGTGATTTTGAGAATGCATAGAAAGAAGCAGTTCGAACACATGATGACTCAGAGTAAGGAGGCGCAAATGGAGAACAAAGATGCTGAGTTTGCCAGATTGCAAAAAAGATCTTTAGACTTAGAATCATAAAGCAATTAGGATATGACAGATGTCTATTTATGTTTGTGTTTTGTATTACACTTGTGTTTAGACTCTTTTAAGAAGATTGACTTTGCTATTTTTGAAAGCATTCGATCCATAGAAATAGGATCTAATAACTATCTCCGAAACTGAGAGGTTTTGTATATAAGGGATAGTAACTTGATACGGAGGGGGTGGCAATTGGAGATGGGAATCCAATTTTGATGTATGCTGTATGACATGAAACTCTCTGCATCTTCAATACAGGTTATGCTTTGATATGGTTATGATTATGAGTTGATTTTGTATTTTATGAATTGTATTTTTTATGATTTATCATGTATATGGTCAATTACATTCCATTACATGATTCTTATGATAAAATACAGTTATCTTTCAAATCTTTAGTGACAGAGTCAGTCTCATTCCATAAATTCGTGCTCGTAGTTCCCTTGATATTGAATTTTGTATTCCATTTTATGTCATACAAATCTTTAATGGTCATGTTATTTTCCTACATCTTTGATTATATACCAACCCAGTTTTTATTTTGATTTTATTGAATTATATTTTTTTAAAGATTTCTTTAAGCTTGAACCCCTGTAGTCTAGGTTCAACTTTAGGGATAATAGGTTCATAATCTGCATTGCTTGCACTATGGTCAAGCTAAAACTTTGAAGCATTTTTTCTTGTTTTGTGTGTATGCCAATGCAACTTGGGCCTATGTTGACAACTATTGTTGACCTCCCTCTCTTGGTCTGCTACGTTGTCAAGTGACCACCTTCTTTGAGTCATGGCGATCAAGGCCATTGGATGCTTTTCAAGGGAGTAAGCTAATCTCTAGACGATTTGCACTTTTTCGTCCTTTTTTGTCGAAATCTGACGATGTGATTTGTTGTTGAAATTGCAATTTTAATTGTTCAAATTACAATTTTGATTGCAGAAATGGATTCAACATCCTTGATTATCCTTGGGGCACCTCGATTATGCAATTCCAACCACCCAAAACTGCCATTTTAGCAATTTCATCCGGATTTTGCCAAAAAAATCATTGGATTTTAGGTGCAAATTGTCTAGAATTTAGCTTACTTCCTTCTCAAGGTTAGAGTGGTCTTCTATATTTGGAACTAACGTAGTCACCTTTTGGTTAATGGTTATCCTTCATGTCATTAATGTTCTTGGTATGACAATGCATTATATATTTCAACTTGCTACTACATATAGAAGTAGTATTGAAAGGTGTGCCTCGAAATGGAGCACTATAGCAAATTTTAGACTATTAGCATGGGGCAGACATGTACCATAAGAAAGATACATCCTAACCCACCAAGCATGTACCCTCTAGGTGTCCATATTCTGTTGGACCTACAACCTCTCTCTCAACCTAACTCAGTGGGTTCCATATTTGGTGGTCCGGTGGGCTCTACTCACAAACAAGCAAGTCTAGGACAAGCAAGAGAGGGTGTGTTGTGGTATTCCTAGGCTACGGTACATGGACAAGCAATTCCCCACCTTGGCACTCATAATTCTAGAGAGGCCCAAGCCCTCATACCTACCCACTGATGAGTGGAATCATGTTAAGCTTTCGAAAGTTAGTCCTCCAACTATGGATTGAGGCGTCCACAAATAACCATGACCAGCATCCTCCTACAGCCGACATGGTCACGTTTTAGTGGTTTCTTGTTAGGGTGTAGGCCCTTTTGCTTTTATGACTGTGCTATTTTAGTAGGGTGTAAGCCAACCCTCTTTTTAACTCATGACTTAGGCTTCGGGACAGGGTGTTTTGGCTTTTACCAAGCTTCGTATAGTTTTCTCTTTTCCCTATGGAGGCTACATTGACAGCCCATCTTTTTTGTATTAAAGCTTGTAAATATTGTCTATTAATAGAGTTCAAAATGAAGCTTTATTTCTTTAAAAAAAGCTATATTGCAAAACAATCATAATAGACATGTAATCCTAACATCTAATTACTTATCCAAATCTCCCATAGATTCAAATTAAGCTAGACTACATATTTTAACTTTAATAGGTTATAGAATTTACATCCACGATGAACTGTATTATGTCAATCGTTTCACAGATTTGACACAATTCCTTATTAGGGTGTTAGTTTATAGACATTCTTTATGGCTTGAGCTTACCATCATATCAAAAGATGCCCAAAAACACACCTCTCTTGGTGCATATATCATACTCTGCTTAACAAAGGAATGGTAAGCAACCTATTAGTTTGAAAGCATAAATGTATGCATTGCATGTTCAACTAGCATCGCGAGTAATCTCCACAACAACACAATCCATTCCATAAAATGGTGGAATCAGTTCACACTAATTCTCATCCAACAAACTTGCAGATGAACTTAGTGACATTGTGACAGTAATTACACCCGCAACGGTTATTCATGACAAGGATGGGGTGCCTGAGCTTGTATTTATGATCCCAAAACTAATCACTAGCTTTTCACTATGACTGCATAGAGTGCTTTGCTTTGCCCCCTCCACATTGTGCACTGCAAGACTTGTGTTAGGCTCATAACTTGCCTTCATCATTGACCCATACAAGGTTTCCAACATTGCATAATTTTTTTCACATGGATGGGTTGTGTCTCCAATGAGGAATGTTTCAACCTCTTTGTACAGCAATAAAACTACACCCTGGTTGCTTCTTCACTCCCCTCTCTTTCATCATTGACCTCAACTTTACTACATCCTCCCACCTGTGTGCCTCAGCATATATGTTTGACAACAGTACATAATTTCCAGAATTGTTTGGTTCTAATTCAAAAAGGTGTTTTGCTGCTTGTTCTCCAAGCTCAATATTACAGTGAATTCTGCAGCCCCCAAGCAAAGCTCCCCACACATTTGCGCTGGGCTCTAATGGCATCTCTTTGATAATGCCATGTGCTTCATCAAGATGCCCTGCACGCCCTAGAAGGTCAACCAAGCATGCATAATGTTCCAGCTTAGGTACAAGGCCATAATCTGACTTCATGCACTCAAAGTATTCCCAGCCCTGGTCGACTAACCCTGAATGAAAACAGGCAGTCAAAATAGCAGTGAAAGTGATATGATCTGGTTTTGTGCCTATCTGTTGCATTTGGGAAAAAAGAGCAAGAGCATCCTCACCTTGTCCATGTATTCCATATGCCAGAATCATTGTATTCCATGAGACCACATTTCGACTTGACACCATATCAAACACTTTCCGAGCGACGTTTAAGTTCCCACATTTGGCATACACATCTACAAGTGCAGTGCCCACAACAACATCAGATTCAAATCCACTTCTTTATGCATAACCATGGATCTGCTTACTTTGTTCCAGTAACAACAGATGTGCACACGCAGGCAAAACACTAACTATGGCAATTGAGTCAGGTTTTATACCATGGACTTGCATTTCATTGAAGAATGTCAAGGCTTCATGGGGGTGGCCATTCTGGGCATAAGCAACAATTATTGCAGTCCATGACACAACATTTTGTTTAGGTATTCTTTCAAACAGTTTGTGGGCCATGTTAACATCCCTACATTTGGCATACAGGTTTATAAGAGCATTGCCAACATTAACATCAGATTCAAATCCACTCTGTATTGCATAACCCTGCTTACCTTGTTCCAAATCCAATAAATGGGAACACACAGGCAAAACACTAACTATGGTAATTGAATCAGGTTTTATACCATGAAATTGCATTTCACTGAAGAAAGCCAAGGCTTCATGGGGATGGCCATTTTGGGAATAAGCAGAAATTATTGCAGTCCATGAAACAACATTTTGTTTAGGCATCCTATCAAACAAATTGTGAGCAATATAAACATCCCCACATTTGGCATACAGGTCTATAAGCGCATTGCCAATAGTAACATCAGATTCAAATCCAGTTCTTATTGCATAACCATGGATCTGCTTACCTTCTTCCAGAGCGAATAAATGGGCACAGGCAGGCAGAACACTAACCATGGCAACTAAATTGGGTTTTATTACCTGGACTTGCATTTCAATGAATAATGCCAATGCTTCATGGGGATGGCCATTCTGGGAATAAGCAGCCATGATTGTGTTCCATGACACAACATCTCGTTCAGGCATTCTTTCAAACAGTTTGTGGGCAATGTTAACATTTCCACATTTGATATACAGGTTTACAAGCCCATTGACCACACGAACATCTGATTCAAGTGCACTTCTTATTGCATAACCATGGATCTCCTTACCTTGTTCCAGAGCCATTAAATGGGCACATGCAGGCAGAACACTAACCTTTGTAATTGAGTTGGGCTTTACTCCCTCAGATTGCATTGCATTGAATAATGCCAATGCTTCACGAGGGTGACCATTCTGGGAATAACCAGCAATAATAGCATTCCATGACACAACATCTTGTTTAGGTATTCTTTCAAACACTTGACGCGCCTTCTCTAAACTGCCGCATTTGGCATACATTGAGGTGAGTGCATTGACCACAAAAACATCCGACTCAAATCCCGCTCTGATGATATCTTGGTGAATCTCCCTGCCTGCTTGGAGATCTGGTAGGTTGCCGCATGCTTTGATTACAGAAAGAAATACCAAATTGTCGGGAACTAAGCCCGTGCGTTGCATTTGATAATATATCCTCAGCGCTTTGTCCGAAAAACCGTTTTTAACATAACCAATAATCATCTCCTTCCATAGCATCTGCTTCCATGACATGCTCATCTCTTATCTTTGTTGGAATGTTAATGTTTGTGTGGGTTAATATGGATTACACGCATTCATTAAGCCTATGACAGGCAAGACTATCAGAGCTCTGTTTTAATCTTTAATGTCTGAACAGGATACAACGTATCAACAAATTTAGGGACATAAATGAGGAGGACCACAGAAAAGTTCAAACGACTCTGAAAATGGAGATGAGATAACGAATCACTAGACGTTCTGGTCGACAGTTTGAATCCTCCATAACCCTTAATTCGCTTTAGTTTAGAGCTTCAGTTGCAGAGTTACAAAGAAGAAAACAATAATGATTTGGCTGTGGCCGCGATGAGTGCTGTAAATCGTTCAATGTGAGGGAACGGGAAGGATAGATCCGTGAAGGGCGACCACTTTATAGAATATAAAGTAGTGTCACCACATGGTTTGTGCAAGTATGTATCATAAGAGTATAATTAGGCAGTATTGGACTTTCCCATAAATTGGGAGTTAGAAAATCTGCAGAATATTCAGCATAATATGGATATGATAAGTACATCTTATTTTTATTAAAATTTATTTTAATTTTATTGTTTTATTTTTAATTTTTTATATTTTATTTAAAATTTGTTCTATATTTTAAAAGTTTAAAGCTCTAAAATTTATAATATATATTTTGTTTTATATTTTAGTTATACAAATGAAGTTTTATTTTAATTTTATTTTATAATATAAAGTTTAGTAACTAGTTATAATATTAAATTTTAGTTAGAGTAATATTTTTTAAAATATAATATTAGAAATTGGTTTTATTGTCTTATAATTTAATTTTGGCATTTTAATTATTTAATATTTTTATAATTAAATTTATACATATATTATTAGATAAATTCTAGTTCTTCTTGGCCACTATATATAGACATATTAATGTTTTTTATTTTATTTTTTTGTAATGGGAGGTATAAAATATAGAGTGGTAAAAAGGCCTTTGTCCATAAAATTCCAACACTTCGTGTAAATATTGAGTAGTTTATGTGTATTTTAAGATTTTTTAAACTTTGAATAATAAGATTTTTAAATTTATAAGCAACCTACTCCCGTATTTTTTTCGTACTAGATTTTTTGTTACATTACATATTTTTTTTGTATGGAATCGTATTCGAATCTGTATTCGTACTCGAATGATGCTACTATGGTATGTATATAGAGTGAGATGCAGGAAAATCTTAGTATGTACCAATATGAAATCTACAGGAAACAATTTCTTTTACAATGCAGTAGTTTGGGATTTTAATTTGCCAAATTTGTAACAAAATTATAGTTTGTGCCTGTTTATATAACATTTCGAAGTAAAAGTTCTTAGTCCGGTTCCCTTAAAATCAAAGTGGTGGTTGAGGTTTGTTGATGATACTAATGCAACTGGTGGGTGAGGTTTGTAGGCAATAGTGGTGGGTGAGGTTTGTTGAAGATACTAATGTAAATTGGCAAACTGGACTCATGATCAAGAAAATTTTGGAAAAGTTTGATAAATATCTTAATAGTAGCCTAAGCATATTAAATTCATTTTAGTGATTGAAGAAAATGGTTATAAATCCTTATCACATCGGGCATATAGGGAGAAAACCCACATTGAGCCATATTTATAAGCAAAATCTCATCACTATGTGGCTCAGAAAACTGGGGTAATAAGCAAATCTCATCATGATGTGGCTCCGAAAACTGAGTTAATCAAGACTTGAGCTACCACCAAAGCTCTAAGAATTTCTGATGATAAGCATATTGATCATTATGAAGAGAATCCTATTAACAAAGTTTTACAGAGTTAGCAAATGACCTCGTAATGAACAAGGGTTCCATGATGGGTTATGGGTTTTCCTTCCCTGTATTCAAAGCACAAGTAAAAATTTTGACAAGGAAGCATATCGAAACAACCTTCTGTCCCCAAATATGATAAAAATGAAATGAAATTATTTAAACGCCCAGTTGACCTGTCAGCATAAGCATGTTTACTTGATTCCATGCGCCTATGATAATTGTTACAATGGGAGGATTTATGTATTCAAGTTAGAGTTAAACAACATTAAACACAATCACTTTTGAATCTCAAACTTGGTCGAGCACTTGAACACAACAAAACATCAACTTTGATTATAGGACTCGAGGGACTTGATAGCTTCAATCAGGTCATGTATGTTCCTTTCTATATCTGAATGACAGCCCTTTAATTTAACTGCATTTGATGTCATTACGATTAGAGAAATATTAGCATAGACTACATCACAAAACAATCAGGTTAGACTTATAATCCCAAATTTTATTTGTTTATATTTAACTTTTTTATCATGCAGATCTTATAGATTCATAAGAGCACCAACCACACAAAAATCAGGTAAAGCTATACGTGTTAACTTGAATATTTTGTAGAATTTACATCAATGATATGCTATATAATGTCAGTTATTTGACAAAATTCCATAACAGTGTGTATGTTTACAGACACTTTTATGGCTTCAGCTTATCATCAGATCAAAAGACTCGCCCAATTTAGCTTTACACGTGCCTCTCTTTGCTTATATATTATACTCTACCTAACAAAGGAATAGTATGCAAAATTATACTTAGAAAGCATAAACATTCATTGTTTGGTTCAACTAGTGTCACCAGTAATCTCCACAAGAACACAATCCATCCTTAAAATGGTGGAATCGATTAGCATCTCTCACAATAATTTCTCGCCCAACAATCTTGGAGATGAACTTAGTTACGTTGTGGCAGTCACTACACACACGAAGGTTCTTCATGATACGGATGGGGGTGCCTGGGCTTGTATTGATGATCCCAAAAGTAATGGCTAGCTTCTCACTATGACTGCTTAGCATGTTTTCCTTCACCTCGTCCTCCACATTGTACAGAACAAGATTTGTGTTAGGCATGTAACCTGCCCTCTTCGTTTGCCCATACAAACCTTCCAACGTTGCATAAATTTTTTCAGATTGAGGATGGGTTCTGTCTCCCACGAGGAATGCATGAACCTCTCTATGCACTGCAACAAAACTGAATCCTGGTTGCTTCTTCACTCCCCTCTCTTTCATCATTGTCCTCAACTTTACTACATCCTCCCACCTGCGTACCTCAGCATAAAGGTTTGACAACAATACATAATTTCCAGCATTGTTTGGTTCTAATTTAAACTGGTGGTTTGCTGCTTGTTCGCCAAGCTCAATATTGCAGTGAATTCTGCAGACCCCAAGGAAGGCTCCCCACACATTTACACCAGGTTCTAATGGCATCTTTCTTATAATGTCATGTGCTTCATCTACATGACCTGCTCGACCAAGAAGGTCAACCAAGCATGCGTAGTGCTCCATTTTAGGTGCAAGGCCATAATCTAACTTCATGCACTCAAAGTATTGTCTGCCTTGATCAACTAACCCTGCATGAGAGCAGGCAGTCAAAATAGCAGTGAAGGTGATCTAATCTGGCTGTGTGCCTGTTTGTTGCATTTGGGAAAAAAGAGCAAGAGCATCCTCGCCATGTCCATGAATTCCATATGCCAGAATCATTGCATTCCATGAGACCACATTTCGATTCGACACCTTGTCAAACACTTGTCGAGCAATGCTTATATGGCCACATTTGGCATACATGTCTACAAGTGCAGTACCCACGACAACACCAGATTCAAATCTACTTCTTATTGCATAGCCATGGATCTGCTTACCTTGTTCCAGAGTCAATAAATGGGCACACGCAGGCAAAACACTAACTATGGTGATTGAATCCGGTTTTATTCCCTGGACTTGCATTTCTTTAAAGAATGCCAAGGCTTCATGGGGGTGGCCATTCTGGGAATAAGCAGCAATTATTGCAGTCCATGACACAACATTTTGTTTAGGCACTCTTGCAAACAATTTCTGGGCAGTGTTAACATTCCTATATTTGGCATACAAGTCTACAAGCGCATTTCCAACCATAACATCAGATTCCAATCCCCTTCTTATTGCATAACTGTGGATCTGCTTACCTTGATCCAGAGCCAATAAATCAGCACATGCAGGTAGAATACTAAATATGTTAATTGAGTTGGGCTTTATACCCTGGACTTGCATTTCACTGAAGAGTGCCAGGGCTTCATGGGGATGGCCATTCTGAGAAAAAGCAGCAATTATTGCAGTCCATGACACAACATTTTGTTTAGGCATTCTTTCAAACAATTTATGGACAATCTTAACATCCCTACATTTGGCATAGAGGTCTACAAGTGCATTGCCAACAATAACATCAGATTCAAATCTGTTTCTAATCGCATAACCATGGATCTGTTTACCTTGTTCCAGAGACAATAACTCAGTACATGCAGGCAGAACACTAACTACGGTGATTAAGTTGGGTTTTATACCCTGGACTTGCATTTCGTTGAAAATTTCCAAGGCTTCATGTGGGTGACCATTCTGGGAGTAGGCAGTAATTATTGCAGTCCACGACACAACATTTTGTTCAGGCATTCTTTGAAACAATTTGAGGGCAATGCTAAGATTCCTACATTTGGCATACAGGTTTAAGAGCGCGTTCCCAACAATAATATCATATTCTAATCCACTTCGTATTGCATAAACCGTGGATCTGCTTCCCTTGTTCCAGGGCCAATAAATGGATACATGCAGGCAGAACACTAACCAGGGTGATTGAATTGGGTTTTATTCTCTGGATTTGCATTGCATAGAAGAATGCCAATGCTTCATGGAGTTGTCCATTCTGGGAATAACCAGCAATGATGGCATTCCATGACACCACATCTCGTTCAGGCAATCTTTCAAACACTTCATGTGCATTCTCTAAACTTTCGCATTTGGCATACATTGACACAAGCGCATTACCCACATAAACATCAGACTCAAAACCCCTTGCAATGATATCTTCGTGAATCTTCCTGCCCGCTTGGAGATCTGATAGACTGCTGCATGCTTTGATTACAGAAAGAAATACCAATTTGTCGGGGTCTATGCCTGCGCGTTGCATCTGATAATACATCCTCAGCGCTTTGTCCCAGAGGCCATTTTTTACATGATCCCGAATCGCCTCCTTCCATATAAAAGCATTGCTCGGTTTGTGTTTGTGTATATCTGTTTGTGTAAATTGGTTTCGGTTTCCACATGTGCTGGCACATAACGAAACTTGTTTGGTTTTCTTCATGTGATTCTGACGCCACTGTTTAATTGCCGGGGTAGCAACAATGGAAGGGGGAATAGGACGAGGGCTATAAAAATAAAAACAGAGATGATGGAAGTAAGCTTGATTGGAAAATGGAGATGGGGATAGGCATGAAGAAGATGGTGGGAAAAATAGCGACATATCCATCACAACGCAAGGAAAGAAGAGGCCTACCATAAGGCCGCCATTGTTTACACTAATCTCCCTGTACCAACAATCTATTCATCTCCTCTTTCTTGGAATGTTAATGGTTGAATGAGACAATATGGATTACACAAACTAATTAAGCCAGACGCTAGCCAGTAACACATCTCCGTTTAGTTTTAGAAAGCTTGTCGAAGTTATGTTTCAATGCTTCAGCAGGGCAGGGATAATGAATCACCAGATGCTCCGGTTACTCGTTTGAAGTACCGTGAAGATACGCTAAGTCTTAGCTTCCATAACTTCATAGCTTTAGTTGCAGAGCTTGAGAGCATACAGAGCATGAAATATTAAATATGGTTGTGATGAAGAATCTGATTGTTCAAAATATGGTTGTGATGAAGAATCTGATTGTTCAAAATATGGTTGTGATGAAGAATTTGATTGTTCAATGTAGTTGGAGGCTCTTGGCTATTAAAACTCTTCTTCCTTCTTAATGGATAAATGGTCCACGTTTTAAATTCCCACATTCACGTTTTGGTTTAGCATTTGGTGATTCATTGATAGGCATACTCGGTTGATTTTAGCATTCTCGCATAATTGGGCATTAAGCGAATATATGTCACAAACCAGTACTTCTAATTCAGATACATTTCACCTAACTCCAAATTCATTATGCATTTCCATATAATTAATTTGTGTAGTATTCACACATAATTGATTTGTGTTAGTATTAACATATAATTGGTATTATAAGAAGAAGTATTATGTTTTTACACTAATACATTTATTTTTATTTTTATTATTGATTTATTAAGTATTTAAGATAAATAAAGATATAGATATATTCATTTTATGGATTTATCAAGTATTTAAGATAATCAAATTTCTTAAGGTGTAAACTTTTCTTTATGTTTTGTATTCTAATATTTGGTAATTCTTTTTTCTTTGTCATCTTCAACATTGCAATGGTTCCACTTCCATTCTTCTTTATCCTAATCCTCCTTAATTTTTTCCTTGTCTCATACATTATGTTATTTGTGTGGCAACATTTCCCCATAATGGGTTGTAGAGCACCTATCATTGCAATAAACAAATTAAATTTGACTTCTTTATACTTATGGAAACTTCTTATTGTTCTTTGCATATCACATTCAAGAATGGGTTCTAAGAAATTGTTAGAAAATACAATAATTTCTTTCATGAAATCCTCGATGAGAAAAATATAACGTTATTATTTGTAATTTCACCAATGGAACATAAATTTAATCAAACCAAAATATCCAACGTATTTTAAACATTAGCATCTTTCGTGACGACATGCATGTTATCATGCCCTTCTACGAAGTGCCCTCACCTATCACTCAAACTCACAATTATTAAGGTCTTATCTTGCACAAACTCGAAAAACCAATGGCTCCTATCACTAAGATGCTTTGGATTTCTAGAACCAAAGAACCAACCTATCCACTATGTTGGCCCCTTCATTTTGGGGATCGTTGCACAAGAAAACTAAATAATGGATAGCATGTCATTTGGATAGTTTCAGCCATCCCAAATGGAGCCTCGAGATCATTGTGTAGCAAGTGGAAGATATATATTCTACAACCTAAGTCTATTGATTTTAAGTATGTAATGTATTCTTTTATTTAACCGACTAGGTTAGGTAGACCTTGACACAGTCAACCTTACTAACGCAAAATATGTAAGTAGACCCTTCATGGATATGGAAAAAGGTTAATGAAGGTTACAAGGTTGATAGGTTTTCCAGTTATAAGATACTAAGTAGATTGTTATTGAGGGTTCTATGAGAAACTCATAGTCATGTTGCAGGCCTATGATTGTAATGGATTGTGATGAATGATGTTGATGACCCCATTTAATTTTTCAATTCCAATATAATTATCATGCGATGCATTATGATTATTTTATTTTCAACATATTTATGTTCAATGGATGATGTTTGTCTCTATTAAGAGTATTTCAAGCTTGCAGATATATAGTTAGGAATTTATGTTGAATATATAAGCCTGAGTTTAATAATTAACCACTTTTCATCCTATAAATTCCCTTCCCATTATTAAATGACTCAATGGTGCTTCAAGTGAAGCCTTCCTTTTTGGGATTGAAAATGTTAACATGTTATATTACAATGGATTCCTTTGTTGGAAACCTAAAAGGAATGTAGTCAGCTAAACTCTATACAATTTACACATTTTTTTGACAAGTTTGGTTGAAATCCGATAACACGATTTGTTGCTAAAAATGTGGTTTTCATGGTTGAAATTGCAATTTTAATTGCAGAAATTGATTCATGGCCCTCAAATACCCCTGGGACGCCCCGATTATGCAATTCCAATCATTAAAAACTATCATTTCAACCATTTTGGCTGAAAAAACATAAGATTTCAGGTACAAATCATCTAAAGTTTAGCTAACTCTAAAAAGAACCTTGGGTCTCAACAATTAGCCAACACATTAACTTCTTGCTTGAAATGAAGACAAAACAGATAACTCTTTCTTCATATTGTACAACATTGGCTTACACTTTTCTCAATTGCATGAGATTACCCACAACCCTTTTATATGACCAAATGATAATGCTTCACACTTTTTCTTATCTATTTGAGCCAAAAGACTTGTCATTATTATTTTAATTTTTCTTTACGCCCCCTTTCCCTTAATATTTTTGAGAGGCACTCAAAAATGCTTTATTGTTGTGTTTTGATTGGTTTTCCCAACTACCATTTTGCAATCACTAAGCACACAACTTCTCATATGTGATCTCGGTTGACACTTGAAAGTGATATTAAAAATTTCAAAGGGAGGAGGTGGACTCTTCAAATTAATCACAACCAAACCTTTTTCATCTACTTATCTACCTCAATGACACGGTTTATACCCAATGTCTTTCAAATTCAACAATAATTTTGATACGAAACCACCCTTGTCCATCTTCATTGAAATGAACAAACGTGTAAGGTGAAAATCCTTTCCTTTATTGGAGGTCTCCTGCATCTCTTGTAACCTTGACCAAACTATGAAGGCGTGCCCTACATTTTGAAGTTAGGGGAGCATTGTTATCAATCACAAAAAACTTTATCGATATTATAACTTCCCTACGCTTGGAACCTAATATTTCATGCTCGTCGTAATCATGTGTATCTCCTCTCCTTGCCAAGGGTTGCCTTTAACATTTTCCTATACTTGAATATGGAAATCATGCTTTGTTTCTAGACATTGAGTTTGTGACAACTGAAGTTAACATTAGAGTTCAATGATATGTTTGAAAGACTCGCCATTTCATTCAATAAGAAAATACCAAGAACTAATGACATAATCCTTGAAAAAAAGCTCAAACTTTACATCTACAAAAATTAGATTGTGATTAAACACCATTGGACCAATTTAAAATTAACTCAATACCTCCTTTGCCTTGTGATTTTGTTATAGAATTTTAGTATGATTTGGAAAATTCTAAAATGAACAAAAGTCCACCATGGAAGCAAAGGAGTTGACAAATCAAGCAATCTAGTACAACGCTGGTCAACAAGACAACCATAGAGGTAAAGTGAATGTTAATGTTTGTATGGGTGTGAAAAATTAAGTGAAAGTAGAAATGAATTTTCAGTTAGGTAATTTTTTAATTCTTTTACTCTACCCTAGTGTTCGCAATAACAATATGCACCAATGATTTTATGAGTATGTGGCACACCAGTGCTCTTGTCTGTATAAACACCAATGTGATTAACCAATATTATTATAAAATGGCTTGACCTTTATCGGTGTTTGTAGTCGTGTAGTTGTTGATCTAAAATTGGATCCAAATAATAATTGTTGAAACTCAAGCTCGACAAAGCTCAACAAAGGTTCTACTCGTAGTTAAGGATGAGGCAAAAGATGTAGGGTTGGAGTGAAGGAACCCATGTCACTATAAAGGTGTCCACTGCATAAAGAAAACACTACATCAATTGATTAGAATGTAAGAATGAGGTCTTAATCTCATTCACTCTTGAAATGAAAGTCATGTGAATCACTGATTTATCTCATGTACTACAAAAATAAAAAATAAAAAAAAATAAAGATTCTTCCTCAAATGTGTAAAAGAGAGAAGAGGTAAAGAGGAAGTTAAAGGGTTGGGGATGCTTAGCCTTCCATCTATCCTCCTATTTACTTCTTTTTGAAGAGGAGAGAGGGGTTCATTAGAGCAAATTTGGGGTGTAAAATGGGCCTCATAAGAAAACAAGCCACCTCATAAGAAAAAGAGTTATTGATGAGTTGGAATTCAAGAACTAATAGAATTTTAAAAAAAAGTCAACCATAATGGTTGATTTCGCATATTTGTCATAAAAAACTACTTTTTAATTTGTACATTCAACTTATCTCCTTGCATTTTTACTCAAATTTCGAGCAAGAGCACTCATTGGATGCGGAGTTAAAATTTGAATCCAATTAGTACCACACTGCATACTTTTGAGGGACCCCACCCCCAAAAAATGAGAAATCAATAAATAAATAGAAGTGTTACTTGAAACTATGTAGTCCCTCAAAAGTATGCAGTGTGGGTACTCGTTGGACGCAAAATTAGGATGTGGAATTTAATTTGCATCCAATGAGTGCTCTCACTCAAAATTTGAGTAAAACCATTGGGAGATATGTTGAAAATATGAAGAAAAATGTAGATTTTTTCTTGTATTCCACATCCAACGGGTACACTCACTCGACATTTGAGTAAAAGCACCGGGAAATACATTGAAAATACGAAGAAAAAAATGGTCTTTTCTCTCTTCCTCCAAAATTCATAAATATTATTTGATATTATTTTATTATTTTTCTTAGGAGGATCATTTTAAACCCTAAATTTGCTCTAATGCTTGGTTGAGAGTGAATGAAATGTTGTCTATCCATGTGAAGCTTGAGTATGAACCAGAGAGTTTCTAACATGCACATTTCCAGATAATCAATAGCCTAACATAAACTAATTAAATGTTGGATTTTATATTTGGGTTTATGGGTGTTATCCTGTGAAATGACACTTCTCCGTATGAGTGCTGACACTCAATGTGTTGGCACACAAAACGAAAAAATGGATAGAAGTGGACAAAATATTATAGATGTACATGAGCCTTAATGCATCATCATCTTATCAGCCTAATCTATTTTTTATAAGATGATTAGGGAGAATTCGTGACTATTTCCATTGCAACCCATGAACCATTCACGAGTATCTACACTGCAACCCGCAAATAGATGATCATGGTTTGGATACACGGGTTGCTCTTATAAAAGTCGTGAATCATTCGCAACATGCTAGTTATAATAGTTGTGAATTCCTTAATCAAAAAATTAAAAAATTAAAAACAAGTTTAGTCAAGGACAGTTGGGTCCATAATCATAACTATCCCAACTTCCACAACCATCTCAATCTTTGTAATCTCTCTCTTTCCTCAAGTATAAATAGAGGGTAGGGGTTGAGGCTAAACATCATCACTTGGAAAGAAAAGTTATGCTGGTGGATTGCCTTTGGAGATTTTGGAGCAACAAAACTCAATTTCCTTGGCTAGCAAAGGAGCACTTGTTTCATTTACTGGTTGTAATCTTCCATCACTTGTTTATCAATAAAGAGAGACTTTCTTCCAATTTTTGTCTTAGTACTCTTATGTATTATGATTTTTGAATTGTCTTGCCATTTCATTGCAAGCATATTATTTCATTAATATTCTATATAATATATAAGATATTGCAGGAAGGTCTAGCTATTTGCAGGTGTTGAAGATTCCCTAGAAGCTATTGGAGCAATTTGGGATTGAAGAAGAAAGCTAGGATCAAGCTCCACAAGCAAGGTGCACTTACTTTCTTCCTTATTTCTTCGTCGGATTCTCAAAGGGATGAATGTATGAAAGTTTATTTAGTACGTTGGTAACCCTAGGGACCCTAGGTTATAAGGTTGTATTCTCCTAAACAACAGAATTGGCGACTTCGTTGAGGAGTCCAACCTGTTGTGGTCCATTCTTTTGGTTTTCTTTCAGTTTTGCTTTGATTGATCCTACGTGTGATTTGTTCAAATTTTACCTTTTATTTCCAATTTTGTATGCTCGGAACCTTTAGGTCATTTATTTTTCTCTTTGAAAAACTTTTGACTGCATTCGTGGGTTGCTTTGGTAACAGTCGCGTATAGCTTGTTGTATTCGTGGGTTGCTTCGGTAACAGTCGTGAATGGTACGCAGCCTGCCTTGATGACAGTCGTGAATTTCCTATAGGTTCCTGTCAGTCTAGAAGTTTTTGTTTGTCCTTCATTTTCTGATCCTTCAGGTGTCTGTTAAGGTTCTTATTTAGCATTGTGTTGTGGCTTTAAGTGTATACATTTCACTGTTTGCTTGTTAAGTCAAGTTTTTTGGGTAAGTTAGGTATGATTTATTCTTGTGTAAGTGTGTTAGGTCCTTCCTGATTGATTCTTGGCTTGAATGCTTGTGTCTCTTTGGGTCATTGTTGTTTATCAGTCCTTTAAGGACACTTATATGCTTGGGAATGTTTTTCTAGTAGTTTAAGTAAATCATTTTTTCCATCTCTTGGATCTATTGGTGATTGCAAGTCAAAAGTTCTATCAAGTCTAGGGTTTGAGTCATCTCTTTCTAATTGGTTGAAGATCGTTACTATAGGATCTGACTATTGTCATTTACATTTTATATGATCAGATTGTTTAATTTGATCAAGGTGAATTTTTACATATGGTTTTTGAAATTAAAAAAAAAAAGGAAAGACAAAGGCATAAGTTTGCATTTTGCATTAGGTTGCATTAGTTGTTTTACTCGTTATTTTTTCAAAAAAAAAAGTCTTGTAGTTTCCAAATTATTGAAAAATGTTCATTAGCTTTCATTTACAAAGAAAAAAGGAAAAATTGCATTAATAGTTGCATTCACTTAGAAAATTTTATACATCATTTGCTTTCACTTTGTTGAGTCAATAACACCACTCAATCTCATTGCATTACCCTTGAGTAATACAACCATTAAAAAGAACGTTTAATTAAAATCTATTAGTAAGTTTATTTTTATAGGTCCGTACACCAACTAGCTTAGACTAGATTTTTGGACTAGGAGATTTAAACTGTCCAAAAGCACTTGATTTCAAACATAGTGGCCTTTCATTAGGTAAATCCACTTCTACAAGAGACAATCCCAAAATCTCCTCTCACATAGGAGTTAAGCACGAAGCCGCGTGAGAGCTTGGTTGAGGAGATAACCCTCCACTTCCTTGTTCGATCATTTACCAGGATTGTTGTGTGTTTAGGTATTTTGTCAATACCACTTCTTGGGCCCAGTGAGGCACCAGTATTGATAATGTTTCGGGCTTATCTACCCTACCCATGCACATCGATCATGCTTGCGACTATTCCACCGGACTCTTGGTGTAGATTTGGTAGCCTTAGTCTCCATACACTAGGATCTTACACAGGTGGTATTGGAACGATATTTCTAGTACACCTAGGACGAACTTGGAAGGCAACCTTGGTAGATAATTTGGGAGGGAGGTTGGGTGATTCCAATGCTTGCACCCAAAAAACTATTCACGAGATGCCTGTTAGCACTGAATTTATTTTTGTCGGAATTGGTCCTATTGCCTTCAAATTTTTAAGTTCTAATGGGTGATTGAGTTGGTTTCCAAAGTTTTTTCATTAAGCTATTTCCAGGTTGGAAAAGAAGAGGAGTTAAAGGAATTTTAGAAATAATTTCTTCACAAATGTGGCAAAAAATTCTATTAATTTTTGAATTAAATCTACAAAATGGGTTTTATAAAGATTTTATTTTATTTATATTCAAAAATTAATAGTTTTGAATATTTTTCCAAAGTAAAAAAGCGGCCTTTATTTACCAAACCAAGTTTTAATGAAAGATTACACGTTAAAAAAGGTTTATTACCTTTCTTAAGGTATAATCAAACCATTAGCATATAAAATAATCCGACGGCTAATGTATAAAGTGAAAAATCATCAACATATATTATGGTTTCCGGAGAGTGAAATTGCACGTTTGATAAACCAAAGGAGCCTGGCGGAATTGAGTACGTGTCACTTGATCTGACGGCGGGGAAATAAAGGAAAATCACATCGACGATCGTGGATGGATCCGGAGCGAAAAGTTGCATGATGGTTAATTTGGAAAGGTGGTAGCGGAATGTCCACGTGGTAACTTTTGGTAAATTCCGCGGCAAAAGCAGTTTGGAAAAAACCGCCGAAAAGAGGCTCTGGAATAGACCATTACTTAAATAAAGTTGACTTGGTTTTTTTTTTAAATAATTTCATTTGTATGCCGCGCGCTGAAGGGAAGAGACAGTCCTCCATGTTTCCAAACTCAAACTTTTATTTGTTTTCGATCACAGGGAAAATGGCGAAGATAAAGAGTCAGCTGGAAATTGATTTTTATAGAACAAGAGAAGGGAAGCCACCATTCAAAAATGCAAAAGGGAAGCCAAAAAAAGAACTTCAGCCCAGAAGAGTTGCAGAAATATATACAGTGAGAGCATTCATGAAGTTAAACAATTCAAGATTCAAAAGCAACATAGCATATTTTTTCTGAAAATGACTGTTTTAGTCATTTTATTCAACGACCTATTTCCAGAAAATAAAGACGAAATTTCAAAAACTGAAAGAGTTTTTTTATCATAACATCGGTATCTACAATAACCTCTCTCAGGTTTTACCCAGGTGATACATATTGGGAGCAGCAAAGTCATCTTCAGAGGGACAATGTTCAGATTTCGAAATGACTGTTCTAGTCATCCAATTAAAATAATTGTTTACATCAAATGAAGATGAATTTTGAAAAAATGGGAGAGGATTTTCTTCAAAACATACCTATCCACGATAACCTCTTTCATTTTTCACACAGGTGCTATGGTTCAGCAGCAACAAAATCAGTTGTACAGGCCAGTTTTCATGTTTTCCAAAGGACTGTTTCAGCCATCAAATTCAAAGAATTGTTTTGGACAAATGGAATTTAATTTGACAAAAATAAAAGAGGTTTTTATTCCTAACAGGTCTATAATAAAAAACCTCCTTCCGTTTTTACACAGTAATCACAGGTTGGGAGAATTTTAAATATATTTACAGGTCATTTTTCCAGAAATATACAATTTTATTATATGAGTCATCAGCTTCAAAGGAATATTTCGAGGAGATTGAGATTATTCTGGAAAAATGAAGACATGGGTTTTGTTGGGAACATGTCCAATTATAAAAACCTCTCCCATATTTCACACATTTATCACCATTGGAGATATGAAGGAAAAACTTTGTTGTAATTGTTTCTATTTTTAGAGTTCAGTTAGGTTTTGAATTCTAAGTTAGGTAAAAACTATTCTTATATAAATTCAAATGTAATTGATAGTTAGGGGGAGAGGATTTTCAAGAGCAAAGAGGCTCTACATTGTAATGGATTCAAGTTTTCAGTAAATGAATGAAATTCACAGAGAAGGAATGTAAAATCTTTTTCATGTCAGAGATTCTTGTGCCATCATTTTCTTCAGTAAGTAATTTCTTTATGTGACTGTTTATCCTGTTTTCCACTCCATTTTGTATTTGATTTCATGCTTGAGCATTAGTTTTTATGGGCTAGAATTCATCCTGCATGCTCTAAGTTCATTGTTCAAGCATTTTCAAAATATTTTCTTCTAAAGTCTTGCAGAATTCACCCTAGAGGTGCTTTGTTGGATGGAATGTCTCCCTTTGTCTACTAATCAACCTGCTAATAGCTCAAGACTGAGGAAATGGTGCCTACCTTGCCTCTGATCATAAACCTTCAAAACCTTACCTCCTGCAACCTATTTCAGAGCTGATTGTTGACTCCATTTCCCAATGGTCTCCTCCATGACTGTCCTACCAAGTCTTTAAAACAAACTTGTCCTATTTGTCCCATCAGAAATCTGACCTTTTGAGTATCTTTGATTGAATATCTTGAGTATAAAAACATTGTAAATAGTGAGAGATCCCTCTCTGATTGTATTAGGTCAGAAATACATTCTAAAGTGGTTTTTGTTGTTACCTTGGGATCTACCTTTCACAACCTGGGTACATTCTGAGTGCTAACAACACCAAGCAACCATTTTTCTATATTCACTGGTTGGAACTCGACCCTAATCATCCCAGGATTTCCTTTGGAAGGTATCTTCTATTTGTTGTGTCTGTGTTACTTAGGAAATTTTTAGTGTGTTGTTTGGTTTGTTTATGCTTAGTTGGCCTTTAGGTCTGTGAGTCAATATTTAGCTGTGGAGGACCAAACTCTTCGTCGGTCCAGAAGGTTGCAAAACCTTCCTCCACTGCCACCTCAAAGGCGGAGACTTGATACATATGGTTCTTTCGAACCGACTAGTGTAAGCGAAGTTCTAGGTGAACCGAAACTTAGACTTAGTTAAGAAGAAACATCAATAGTAGAGATAGAATACTTGCAGGCTAACACGTTTGTAAGAAAATTTAATTCACCTCTTACTGATATGAAAGATCTTGTGTTAGTCTAGGTTCTTCCCTTTAGTTCACATGTTACTGGCGTTCCCTTGAGCAGAGTTATGTCTAGCTCAGGAGAAGATGTATCTACCCCTACTTCAGCCATCTTGGCTAGTGGAGTCCCAGCTTCCCCGGTTGATTCTCCAAGACCTAGTGCATCTATTGCACCCCTTTCACCAAGTGCTTGAGTGGTTCAACCCTCAAGACCCTCTAATGTAGTAGGTCAATATAGTGGGGTGGTCACTGGTATTCCCAATGCACCTTGTGTTTCTCCTTCCTTCATGCAAAGTGCTTAGAGTGGTCCAAGTGGATCCTCTTCGTTTGTCCAGGGTTTTTCATGGAATGGAGGACACAATCCTCCATCTAGTCCTTATGTAGGCCCTTCGTCTGCTTATGTGAGTATGTCATCTAGAAACACAAATGCCTTTTGTCATAATTTTTAGACACCTAATCAGGTTTCTACCCCTTTTACGAGCTCCCAATTTCCACTTTTTAGTGGAGGGATTCCTGCTACTGTGTTTCAAACTCCAGTTTCGCATAGAGCAGGTCAAACCACATATCATGCACCACAAACCAGTAATCCACTAGATTTCAGGTGGAATCATTTTCATATTAATCTAACTACATCACAACTGAATGTGGGAAACCCCACCTTTTTGTTTGGGAGCCAGGGGGCACGTCCTTCTACACCCCAAAGTCCTTATTATCAAACCTCTGTTAGGACAAATATTCCTTTCCTGGCAACATTAAACTTGTCATATTTGTCAAAGTTAATGAATGACCCCATGCGACACAGTGTGACATGGCCATCTATATTAAACTTCCCTTAGACATTCCTAAATTTGAAGGAAAAGCTGGTGAAGATCCAAGTGCACACATTACCACTTTTCACCTTTGGTGCTCTTTGAACTCACTGAACGATCACTCCATTCAGTTGAGGCTTTTTTAGAGAACCTTGACTCATGTGGCAGCAAAATGGTACATAGAACTTCCCTCCACTGCATATGATAGTTTTCTGGACTTAGCAACCGTGTTCCTTAATCACTTTCAGATCCATGTCTGGTATGTTGTTGGTACATACTTGTTGTCGAATTTTCGACAGAATAAGGCCACGCACATCTCTGATCACATTCAGGAATGGCGAAGATGAAAGAGGCTTATTAAAGCCACTATACCTCCTAAGTTTTTATTAGAGTGGTTCTTAAAATTTCTATTGCCTTACATATCTAAGGACGTATCCACTTCTAGGGTGACCATGGAAGAAAAGGAAATCCTTAGGGCCCAGCAGTTAGACTTGATACATGCTCAGTCTGGGATTTTGTATGAAATCATACTTGAGGCACCGAGGTCTACAAATAACCAAGAGAAACCCAATCCTGGACCCCATGTTGATGGCGTAGTTGGTTTAGTTAGTTCTCCCACTGTAGAATCACCGGCCAAGCAACTCCATGAGTTGTGAGTGAATAAATTTGCAGCGGAGGCAGCTAAGGCTTCCACCCCCTCACTACAAAATGAAAATGTTTTTGCACTGTCTTCTCAAAAGGGAAATCAAGAGCCTGGTGGGAAAAAGAATAATGGGAATAAGGGTGAGGGTAACTAAAACAAGCAAAAGCCCACAAACAATGCTGATGGGGGGAAGAAAGAGAAGAAAAATGTCAAGTTTCCTTGTAAGTTGTGCCAGGGATACCACCTTACTTATCAGTTCCATTTAATGAAACAAGCTCAAAAGTTACTAAAGAATCAGCAATCATTTTTTCTGAAGGATCCCTTTCCCCAAGGATAGAATGCAGCTTCTGTTTCAAATGTACATTAGGGCACTCCTAGTGCTCCTACTGATCAAAATTATATCAATATGGTACAATCCAACACTTACCTCCAAACAAGAAACGAGAATTATGAATCGGAGGCTCCAAAGAAGGTTCAGTCTACTACTGAAAATTCAACCCCTCTCACTATTGAAAAACCAGATGATCCATTGCCTAAGATACCGAAAGGTGTCTTTAAGAAAACATTTCAAAACCCTAATGCTAGGGCTGCTTCCAACTATTCTGTAGTTGAAGACTTAGCTCAAACTCCTTGTGCGATGTTGGCATTGGAGGTGTTACATATTTGTCCCACTCAGAAGGATGACTCTTAGCATCCATAGATAGCATGGATTCAACGATCCCGCTAGGGAAGTTTAATATTTTAGATGTTATAATATGCATGCCACACCATGTGGCTTTATCGATTAATGTTTTCCATGGTGGTAAAACCATTGGATGGATAATGGTTGATGAAGGTGCTTCCACGTGCGTCATGTTGATGTCTTGTTGGAAAGCCTTAGGATTCCCAGAGCTGGTTCCATCAAACTCTCTACTTACTGCTTTCGATAGGAGTTATTTCTGTCCGCAAGGTATCCTACTAGCTTTTGAAATAAAGTTGGCAAGGAAAGCGGTTTCTGTTGAAGTGGAAGTGATTGATGCCCCATTGGGTTATAACTTATTGTTGGGGAGAAGTTGGACTTATGCCATGTGTGTGATCCCCTTGGTCGTTCTCTGATTTGTAGTGTTTCTGCACAAAGGGAAGTTGATTACTGTTGACCAACTCAGTTTTACTTGAAAGGTTTGTTTAGATATGAATGAGTCCATTGTACCTTTGATAGATCATACAAAACCGACTAGCAAGAGCTTGGGGTTGTAATGTATGCATCTTTGATGGGCACATTTGATATACCAACCCCTATAATCTACTTAGGTTCAACAAGTGTAGGGAATTATTTCGCAATGATTGTCGATAGTATAGATCCTTGGGTCCTTCCTTCACATCATGAGCCTCAAGTACACTTGGCTGTAGTGGAAGTAGCTTATCAAGTTGTTTTTAATGCCACTTCTGATTCCATAGTGACTCCTTCTACAGTCTCATAGGAGTAAGATGAAGCTTATCTTCCCACTTGGGAAGAGAACTCTACATATTCATATGATTGCTTATAGTATGGTTTTTCCTTCAGAAGAAGCCATTATGGAAGCCATGATTGGATGAGAAAAAATTTGTGAAGACTTTCACCATAAGTCCTTCTTTCTTCCAGAGTTAAGCAAAATCAAGAATCAAGAGTTTCATGTGAGACTAGAAGAAGGTGTTGATCTGTCAATTAATCCTTTACCCAAGGAGGGAGTATTTGCTGAGAGGAATATGGAATATATCTCTGCAACCATTTCGATCAACATTTCTATAAACCCTAACGTCATAGAAAATATTTATATAGGTGCAAACTGCTCTCTGGAGGAGATTGCCATTTATACAACCTTATTTAAGGATTTTCACGACGTGTTTTCCTGGTCATATGAGGAGTTGTTAGGCACAGATCCATCTATAGTTGAACACAAAATTTGTAGCTATCCTGACACAAAACCTGTTCGACAAAAGTTGATACTTGTAAATCTATAGAAAGCGGTAGTTGTTAAGGCTGAACTGAAGAAATTTCTGAAAGTCGGGTTTATTTACCTGATTGCTCCGAAAGAAATGGGTATCCAATCCCGTTCATGTTAATTAAAAACAAGTGACAATTTGCATTTGCACTAACTTTCACTTTCATGACTTAAATAAAGCATGTCCTAAGGATAACTACCCCACACCCTTCATCAATTAGATCATTGATGCTTGTGCGGGAAGCAAGGTATTTTCTTTTATGGATTGTTTTTTTTGGGTATAACCAAATTCAAATCAAGTCGAAAGACCAACATAAAAAAACCTTCATCTGTCCTTGGGGGACCTTTGCATACAAAAAAATGCCCTTTGGTTAAAATGTCGGAGCAACCTTCTAGAGGGCAATGGATTTTTCCTTCCACGATATCAAAAATATTGTTGAACCTTACCTGAATTATCTTTCTGCCCATTCTTGTAAGAGGAAGGACCATCCAGATCATCTTCATATGATCTTTGAACAATGCAGGAATTACAAGATACGCTTGAATCCACACAAGTATGTTTCTGCGTCAAGTCAGGAAGGTTACTAGGGTTTATTCTGTCAAACAGAGGAATACAGGTGGATCCTTTGAAAGTAGAGGCTATTGTAAATCTGCCTCCTCCTCGCTCCATCAGGAAACTTCAGATCTTGCAAGGGAAATTCAATTTCCGTCGATGTCTCATAGTCAATTATGCCAAGATAACTAAGGGTTTCATGCACTTGCTGAATCAAGACACCCCATTCCTATGGAACGAAATCGCACAACTCGCATTCGAGGCATTAAAAAGGATTTATTGTCATCTCCTTTACTACGTCCACCAGATTACACCAGAAATTTTATATTGTATCTGGCTACGTTAGAGGTGACCATAAGAGTAGTTTTTGTTCAGGAGGACGACAATCTCTAGGAGCATGTTATCTATTACCTTAGTCATGCATTAGTTGGCACTGAACTTAGGTACTCTCATTCGATAAGTTAGCTTTGGAGGCTATTTATTCCATTGAAATACTCATAAATTATATCTTACTAGGGACCACCACAGTGGTGGAAGATGTCAATCCATTCCAGTACATTTTATCCCAACGTATAATCGAGGGGGAATTCAATAAGTGGATAGTCATTTTTGACTTGGATTTTCAATCTGCTAACTCAAAAAAGTCTTTGGTTTTTGTAGAATTGATTGTGGAATTCCCTATGGAAGAGACCATAGTGGAAGAAGAAGACTCATTCCCAGATGAGTATATCTTTATGATTTCAACATCTGATCCCTGGTATGGAGATATTTTAGTATATCTCCAGACTCTAAAGTGTCTTACGTCCTTCTCGCGGGAAGATCAACGCAAGTTGTGAGTCAACGCTAAAAACTACATGATCATTGGAGATACCTTATATCAATGAGGGGTAGACTCTATATTGTGTCGATGCCTCACCCATGAGGAGGCAGACCTTGTATTAAATGATTCCCATAGCAGAGTGTGTGGGGGTTATTTATCTAGGTTAGAAATGACCTAGAATATTTTACGTGTCGCTTACTTTTGGCCCACCATCTTTAAGGATTGTGCAGAAACTATAAAGCGTTGTCATCCTTTCCAGCTCTACAACATAAAGATGCGTCCACACCCCGTTCCCTTATTCCCCATCATCGCAATAGGAACCTTCACCAAGTGGGGGGTTGATTACATGACATGCAACCCAATTTCGGCTAGGGGGCATCATTATATCATTGCTGTTGTGGACTACTTCACCAAGTGGGTCGAGGCAATTCATACCTTCATAGCTGATGGAAAAACAACAACTTATTTTGTTTTTAACGAAACCATTGCTTAGTTCGATATACCAAAGAAGATTGTCACTGACCATGGAAGTCATTTTTAGAACCACACGATCACTGATTTGACCTTGATGCTAGGGATTAGGAAAGATCATTCATTTTTCTTTTACCCGTAGATGAATGGACAAGTAGAGGAGGCTAACAAAAGCTTGAAAACCATTCTGAAATGCACTATTGATTCAAGTAGGTCAAATCGGTATGTCATGTTATATCCTGCACTTTGGGAATACCAGACTAATGTTAAGACTGCTACAGGATTCTCGCCCTTCCAGCTTGTTCATAGGATGGAAGCAATCTTGCTGGTTGAATGCAAAATACCATCTCTTAAAATAGTTATTCATGTGCTTCCTGACACTACGAAGCTTGAAGAACATTTGCTTCACTTAGAACATCTATATGAGCAACGCAGAGATGTGCTGACGACAAATGAAGCTCACAAGAATAGGGTAAAAACTAGTATGACAAAATATCAAACGTAGGGTTTTTTCTAATGGACAACTTGTTTTGCTCTAGGACCAAGACAAGGAACCCATGGGGGCAGGAAAATTCAAATCTATGTGGTTAGGCCCTTATGTCATGTCAAAAATTTTGATGAAAGGAGCTTATGAATTGACTCACTATGATGGTAACAAGTTTCTTGAGCCCTGGAATGGTCTCTATCTGAAGAAGTACTATGCCTAGGCATAGTGTGTGTTCTTGTATTTTTATTGTATGTATTTTTATGTACAATAGGTCACTAGCTGGTCAGTGTTTCTTATACAGTCTGTTCATTATTCCAGATGTCATCAAGTGGTTCATAGGTTTTGTTGATGGTGCTAGTTTCTACACTTGTAATCTGGCTTCAGCTCCCAGGGTCATCTATGCACCCTCAAGACAACTGGTTTCCTCTAGTGGATCTTGTTTTGGTCTTGCAACTAATAACATGGTTGAATACAGTGCAGTCATCGAGCTTTTATGGCATGCTACGTTTCATGGCATTACCCTTCTAGAGGTCAGGGTTGACCCCCAACTCGTGGTTTCCCATCTTAATGGCGAGTATCAGGTGTGAAACCCTAACTTACTATGTGAGTTTCTATGTGTTAGGTTGCATTAATGAAATTTTGAATACATTCCATACGTTCATATTTCAAGAAATGAAAATAGAGTTATTGATGCATATGTGAATTACATACTTGACTGGCATTTAACACATACATTATAAAAAAAGTATAACAGAAACATTGGAGACGTGTGTATATAACCAGAGAAATATATATATGTAAAATATGTCCATAGATATAGTGAGTCTAATCTGAAGATCATTTCATAAGTGTATCAATATACAAAAAATAGGATCAAAGTATGTATATGCCTAATTCTAGGCCTGATCCTTAGCCTCCTTGGTTGCAGTTGCCTCTACAGCCTCCCTGTAATAAAGAAAAACCCTAGCCACCCTTATGAGAAGGCATAGCCAGGTTGACGAAACTCCAACTACATACTCCTGCATGTTCATAGGGATCTGCTCTATCCGAAGTGTAGGGACATCCTAGGTAAGCCTAGCCAACTCCCCCTCAATAACATGTAGCATACTCTCATCCCCACCAGCTTGTATGGGCTGCACGAATGTCCTGGGATGCCCATCAGGGCGAAATGGTCCAACATCTGCTTATAAAACATAAAGAAGGGTCAAACTCATATACATATGTATATATAATTTTATGAATAAAAACTCATAAAAATAAAATAATATAAAAAATAAAAATATACCTATCTCTCCCCATGCTCCCCCTGGAGGGAGGATGAGTTCAGGGTCTCCTCGGAAATCTATCTAGTATATGGAAACTGCTCAAGAGTAGGCACCTATCTATCCCACCAGGAATAGAAGTCGCCATCGTAGCCACTTTGGATCTCGCCTCCACCACCTTGACAGAGAAATATGTCTCCCCATCTCGTGAGTCTAGGATGACGAGTTGAGAGCAGTGGTAAAGGTATTGCAGGGCTGAGGACAGGAACCCTCTCGAAGAAGAATGCCACTAAAATTTTAGCATAGCCAGAGTTCTTTCTTTGGACCCTCTTGTAGACAACAAGACATTTTTTCTTTATTAGGATCATCCCCGAACACCAGTCAAACAATGTACCCCGCATACATTCCATTGTAACTCACATGTGGGTTCATGTGGCCAAGTGCAAAGAAAAAGAACCAGAAACCCTAGCTATTGTGCTTACCATCAATTTCAATGGGAAACTAGTTATCTATGAGATTGGGACGCATGTTCCCGACTTCTGTGTTCCAAGTAGGCAGTAAGTATCAATATAATCTTGCACACTCAAAGGGTCACCACCCCTGCTAGTGCCCTTAAGGTTTACAGGTGTGTCCCTACGAGAAAGTCCTGTGATGAAATAGATATCATATATTGTAAGCTCCAAAGCCTCTCCTTGGAGGTCAAAAAGTCTGAGCTCATGGTCCCAGTAGTCCACTAGAGTCTCTAATAGACGGACTTATGCTTTCATATTGGATGTGCAATAGAATTTTAGCAAGCCACTAATTAGTAATGCTTGTAGAGTAGGGGCATATTGCATTGCTTCTCAGTCCATGTCTTCATGTTCCCTTTCTCTCCAATATAAGACCATTTTTCCTACCCAATGCACATTACAAACCATTAGAATTCATCAAAATTTGGTTGCATTTGTGTGTTTAAAAAAAAAAGGGTCACGCAGTATTCGCAACTGCACTTTCAGCACAGCGTGAAACGCAGGCTGCATTGCAGCAACCCGTGAATAAAATGTGTATTCACGACTATGATTAAGCCTACCCACGGATGCTCTGTGAATCTTTTAGGGCACGCATAAAACTATACAATTTTGCACTAAAAACAAAAATTGAATGGATAGAAAGGAAGAGAAGGGAGAGATAGCTAACCTGCAACTTGCGGAATCGGAATTGGTCCAACTGTTTGTCCACTACGATCAACTGAAGTCTGAAGGTAAAAGTTTCCAAATATAGTAAATTTTCCAAATGGTATGTTTATTTTGGGTTTTGAACTATTTATAATAAAAATTTCAAATTTTTACCCATTGTCTATAGTTTAAAATTAGTTGTTTAATAATGGACTAATACTATGGATTTTTTGCTAGCTGCAACAGGTCCTGGATCATCGAAAATTTGTTTTCCGCTGCATATAGGGTAAGATTTGGTCTTCATTACAGACTTTGCATTCATACCTTATCCGTCACTAAAACCTAGGATCACTTTTTCATCAATGGACTATGGTGTAAAAACATTTTTACCTCGTACACATCATTGTTCTTCCATGGATAGGGCCTCATTTACATGGGTACCATAGTTTAGAACACTTTATTATTTTATGGTACCCATACCACAGTTGTGATAGGTTTGCGGGAGCCTTCTTAGTTGTTTTTCATGCCAAAATGAACATCGTTTTGCATATTTTTATCAACTATACTTGATTAAAAGGCTCCCCGCACTTATGGAGTTTTATTTAGGCCTGGTCTGACTCCTCAAAATAGACTAGACAGTCGAGTAAACTTGTTCATTCAGACTCGTTAATAATAAGAGCGATCATCTACATTGGTGGTAAGTTATCTCTTTCTCAGACCATCTAGATTATTTACGTGAAAGGAATACTCTCTTTTCTGTGGAATTGAGAAGAGTATCTTCAGGCACATGTTTATCTCTTTTTCGGACCTGAGGGACTAAATTTATGGAAAAGGAACACTTGGTATGAGCTTAATTTTCTCTTTTTTTGTGCTCTAGACCCAAACATGAAAAATATTCCGAGCGTAATTTATGTCTTTGTCATGCTTGTTAAAACCTAAAGAACAAAGCATTGAGTTTACTATTGTAAGCTCCATTTCTCATAATCAAATGGATCTTTCTGAGTGATCTTACCTTCCTTCACACTCGTTAAATTCAAGCTATATGTTGCTTTTGAAGGTGCATCGGTTTGGTGATAGTTTACCCCTTTTTCAGACCTTTGCCGACTAAGTATGAAAAAGTTATACCTTAGTCCTTATGGAGCTAAGAGATTTATTCTATGGATTGTTTTATACTTTTCCGGCCTTAGGAGAATAAATTGTATGAAAAAGAACCCCCCTCGACTCTTCTTCGGAGTTTTCAGACTCTCAAAACTATGAAAACACCAACGAGCATTTACTAGTTTGGGCTTGTAAAATACACGAACCAATGACATATCAAGCATTATTCTCTCTCCTCTTCAAGCTTGTCAAAAATGAAGAGAGACTCGAGTTGAATTTCCTGGATTTGTTAAAACTTAACAGGAAAGGTAAGGAATAATTTCTCTTTTGGGGTTATAAACAATGGAAGCATGTCATCCTTGGACAAAGAACTCTCTGAACATTCCAATACTCATGTTTCAGTTTGCACTTCCATCTCGGCTATTACTTTTAGTTTTTACTCCTCCACTTGTCCTTTATACATGGGAAATCTAATCATGTCTCCTATATGAAAGATAAGTCTAGTTGTCATATCTACAAGTCAAAAGATGCCTTGGGTCATTATTAAATTGAGCACATAGATCTGTGGACAAACACAACTCACAAGATAGATCACACAATTTACTTAGCAATTGAAGAATGAAACAGTGCAAGAATCAATTGCAACTGTGAATGCTTTCATTGATCAAAACGTAATTAGATGATTAATTACAATGTAATACAATGGCTAAATAGCCACATGCAATTTGAATCCACATGAAAATATTCGAATTGATTGGACTCTACTTAACTGTAGATAACTAAGACCTTGTCTAAACCATTATCGGAGAACTTAATAGTTAACTGACCTTGTCTAAATCATTATTGGAGTTCATTGGAGTTCTAAAACACAACTCAAGTGTCTAATTCAGTGTTAACTAAGGCTAACTGACTGTGGTAAGTGAGGAATGTGCCTCTCTAGCATGCAACCATGCAAACCTAGCGCTAACTGAATCTAGAGGACTAGAACTGAATGTAACTAACTCCTAACTCAGCTTGACTAGTCAATAACTGAACTCAACTGATAAAGGTTGGTATCGACACTCCCAATGGCTCCTAAATTGTAGGGATTGATCTAGGAGTCTCCTAAACTGATGCATGCAAGTGCAATCAATGGCATTAGGCCTCAATTAGTGTTCCATACACTTTAGTAACTAGAACATGTGCCCCAATTAGGCCAAGTGGACCCAATGGTGCTAGTGACTAAAAATAGAATGGAAGGACTCCCGATTTAGACATGACTTCTGATTTAGACATATGACCAAATTGGACAAGGGAGGATTAATAATCCTAACACCCCCCTGAATGCTAACGTGGACAATATATGGGCCCTGGTAGCTAACTTCCATAGGTCACCCATTACATCAAGTAAAGTAAAGTAATTGCTCAATACAAGGAGCTGGGGGAAAAACCACATGGAAAAAAATCCCCCCCTCTATCTCAGCAAATAGAATCTGGATTCAAGTTTGAAAAACTTGGAAATATGTTGCTGCAACCTTCATCTCTGTGATGTAGCGAAGTAGCATGAATGGTGTTCTGTGCACAGGTATTATGGGGCCTAGCATGTAGACTTCTCCTTCTTGTCCCAAAATGTTGATGGAAGGAAGGAGGAATGTAACCTTTGCCTCTTTCAGGCTGAATAGGTGTATGATCCACTCTATTCTTCTGAAGGTAGTGTGACTGATCAGACCTTTCCATGTGACATCTTACAGGCAATTTTTTGCATCTCTCTAAAGGAGGTAAGATTGCATGACATAGCGCAAGCTTTTTTGTCTTTTGAATGTCAGATGGATTTCTAGCCATCTTCCTAGCTTCCTGCTTGGAAGTAGGGACTTAATCTAAATTCGAATCTTAATGGATCTTAATCTCATGAACTAATACAACTAGTTCTGCAATACTAATGGAAACTGCAAGAGGAGATGGAATGTTTTTACCTTCCCTTTGAGAGTGCATTGGTTCTGAAAAATTCATGAAGTGTGAGAAATCATATGCCTTGGAGGCATGAATTGCAACACCCTTTGCTATGATGTTCCCAGTAGAGATATTTGTGATCTCCACTCAGTCAGGACCAAATATCACTCGCTTTGGAGAGCTAGTATGAGTCATCTAGTATACAGATAATAGGTTTGAAGCTAGGGAGGGAACATATAGCACATCTTTGAACCTTCCATGTTCAAGCTTGATAGAGCCCTTCCCTTTGGTTTGAACTTTACTGTTATTTCCCAGCTGAATACTAGGACCTTCAAAAGACTGTAAAGAAGAGAATGATTCTCTGGATGCAACCATATGATTGGAAGTTCCAGAATCAATGAGGAAGACATGTGTTGTTGAGTAGCTAGCCTTCAGTGCATGACCTCTTTAGAAACAATCTTCAGTGTCTTTTGTTTCTTCTCTTTGGTCAGCCTTCCTTATGTGTAATATCCCAAACTGATATTTTCCTGTTTATGTGTATACTATAGATGGCTAATAGACTTACTCCTTAATCAAATAGGAAAGCAAACCCTGAACTTTGCATGCATTTAGTTGCATGCAAATATGTGCCTTAGAAAAATACTGAGATGCTATAAAATAGGAGAAATCAATGCATGTACATACCAATATATAGATCGGGTGATGGTGAAGAGATTGGTCCCATCATGCAAGGATTCTGCTGGAGGAATAAGGAGATACACCAAATCATCCTCTACAGGTGAATGTGCCCTCCTCTCAAACTGCATAAGCTCCAGAATAATAAATAAGCTGCTGCTGGAAGCCCGGATGATGTGCACTAGGGTTATAATACCCCTATGATGATGATGGAAGTAGCATGCAGAAGTTCTGAACCTTGTAGGTAGGAAAATGAATTGCTTTGTCTCTAATCATGGTGACACCGTGTGATGGTGAAACCCTCTTGATGGATGAATAATCAACTTCCCAGAATAACTATTGAATGTAACCTGATGATGAACTAGTGTTGAACCTGGATGATCCAACCTGATGATGAACTAGGCCAGATAGATTTTGCTGCCGAAATACACCAGTTAGCTGAGCATGCGCTCAACCCCAACTTAGCTCATCGAGCTCTCCAATTCGACTCCACAAATCAATTATCACATAAGTGACCTCTCCATTCACTTTATCTTTCTTTTATAACTTTCAACTACGAAAACCCTAACTTTTGACCTAATTAGGTCACTTTATATTCTAATTTGCAGTTGACTTGCATACATGCACAAACCCTAACTTTTGACCTAATTAGGTCACTTTATCTTCTAATTTGTAGTTGACTTGCATGCATGTGCATGGAGACTTAATCGAGTGCATGCATCATTAAATAATGCCCAGATGTCATGCATGCAGGTGGCCTTTGGTTCTAGTGGCCCTCTTCAACCCAATGGTGATATAATATTGATGCCCTAGATCTTCTATATATGGCATTAGTCTTCGGTTGATTCCTTGACTGCCAGTACACGCTTGAACCTATAGGAATCACATAGGTTAGTGGGTTGGTCCTCAAATACCTAAGAAGAAGAGGACATTACAGTCCTTCTCGCTCGAATTTGCTTGTCCTCAAGTAGCTGTAAACCTGGGTGTTGCAATACCTATTTTGCCTTCCAAGTAGCCTCCTCTATAGGAAGATCTTTCCACTGAACCAGGTAATCTCTGATGATTATGTTCCTCATTTTCTACTCTCACACCTCTAGGATACGCTCCGGAATCATAACTAATTGCCCCTAGTCATCAAGGGGAGGCAGCTCGGAAGATGTAACAATTTGTTGACCAACCACATTCTTGAGATTGGAGACATGAAATACATTGTGAATCTTTCTCTATGGGGGTAGTTCTAGCTCATATGCTACCTCCCCAACCTTCCGAATTATCTTGTATGGACCATATAAATGAGGTTGGAGTTTTTTTGCTCCTTTCTTTTTAAGAGATGACTGTCGGTAAGGCTGGAGGCATAAATAAATGAAGTCTCCCACCTCAAAACTGCACTCAACTATGTGCCTGTATGCATATATCTTATGTTGATTCTGAGTAGCCTGTATGTTCTCCTTGAGTATCTTGAGGATATCTTGACCCTCCTGAATCTACTCCTTGGACTTGGGGGCCCTGGTATCACCAAATATCTGGTCTGCAAAAGTGGAAGCATCATACCCATACAGGGCTCGGAAAAGGGTCATCCTAATGGTCATATGGTAGGTGGTGTTGTAACAATGTTCACCCAAGTGTAACCATTTGATCCATGTCCTCTGCTGACATGATATGTAATTTCTCAAGTATCCCTCAATCCATTTATTAATAATCTCTGTTTTCCCATCACTCTGTGGATGATAACTTGTGCTCATGGCTAACTCGGTCCCCACTAACCGGAAAAGCTCTTGCCAAAAGGCTCCTGTGAATTTGCTGTCCCTGTCACTGACAATGGTATTGGGTAACCCATGGAGTCTAAATACCTCTCTAAAAAATATTTCTGCTACCTGTGCTGCTGAATAATCTGATGATATGGCAAAGAAGTTAGAAAACTTAGTCAATCTTTCCACTACTACGTACAAGCAGTCTTTTCCTTGGACCTTGGGCAGCCTAGTAATGAAGTCCATAGAAATTCTCTCCCATTTCTGCTCGGGAATAGGAAAGGGATGTAGTAAACCAGCCGGGTGGATGTGCTCTATTTTGTTTTGTTGGCACAAGTTGCACTCCCTCACATGTTGTATCACATCTTTCTTGAGTCCCTTCCATGAGAAACTTTCTCTAATCTGTCTATAGGTCTTGAGAAACCCTTGATGCCCTGCTAATGGTGAATCGTGCGATGCCTATAAGTTTTTCTTCTTGAGGGGAGACTCTAGAACCAAGAAGATTCTGTTTTTGTAGTATATGATATCATCAATGACCCTGTACCTATCATCCTGAATCTGTCCATCCAATAGCTCGTAAGCAAACTTATCTTTGGAGTACTCAACTAAAAGATGAGACCTCCAATCTGATGAGATGCTCATAAGGGATAAAGTAGCTGGTCATCTAGAAAGTGCATCGGCCACTACATTGCTCTTCCCCTTTATGTACTCAATATCAAAGTCATAAGCTTGAATTTTACTTACCCATTTCTGTTGTCTCTCGTTTAGCTCTTTCTGCTCCAGGAAGTATTTCAGGTTGTTGTGATCTATCTTAACCTTGAACCTAGCACCTACTAAGTACTACCAGAACTTGGTTAGCGCATGGACGATAACTAACATCTCTTTGTCATATATCGAATAGTGGCACTCATAGTGTTTGAGCTTCTTGCTCTCAAATGCAATGGGGTGGTTGTTCTGCATCAAAACTGCCCAAATTTCCTCTCCTAAAGCATCACATTCTAACACAAAGGATTGAGAAAAGTCTGGTAAAGCTAATACTGGGCATGAACTCATTACCTCCTTCATTTTCTTGAATGTTTGTTGTGCTGCCTTCGACCAACTAAATGCTTCCTTCTTGGTAAGATTTGTGAGGGGTGCGGTCATCTATGAGAATTCGCTAACATACCTCCTGTAGTAGGTGCAAAGGCCCAAAAATCCCCTCAGTTCTGTCACATTTTTAGGTGTAGTCCAATCCAAAATTGCCCGAATCTTCTCTAAGTGCACCTGGACCCCATTGGCCCCTATCACATGTCCTAAGTACAACATCTCCTGCATGCCAAAATTACACTTGGACATTTTGGCACATAGTGACTGCTCCTATAGAATACCTAGTACTTCATCAAGATGTCTCAAATGTTCTTCCCAAGTCTGACTGTATATCAATATGTCGTTGAAGAATACCAGAATATATTTACGCATCTGTGTCCTGAAGATATGGTTCATGCATGATTGGAAAGTAGCTGGTGCATTAGTGAGCCCAAATGGCATCACTAGAAACTCATAATGTCTGTAGTGGCAACGGAAAGCGGTCTTTGGAACATCCTATTCCCTGGCCTGAATTTGATGGTACCCTGAGCGGAGATCAATTTTGGAAAAGTAATTTGCCTCTTGTAGTTCATCCATTAATTCATCAATCCTAGGGATGGGATACATGTTCTTTATGGTCTTCTTATTGAGTTCCCTGTAATCAATGCACATGCGTAAGGTTCCATCCTTTTTCTTCACTAGCACTACTCAAGATGCAAAGGGACTGGAGCTAGGTTTGATGTATCCCAGCTTGAGTAGTTCCTTGATTGTACTCTTGATCTCATATTTATACCTCTTGGGATGTTTGTAAGGAGTGGTGATAACTGCTTGGGTCCCCTCCTCTAACTCAATAATGTGCTCAAATCCCCTATCTGGAGGTCGACCTGCTGGAAGGTCTCCGAATACTACCTTGTGCTTCTGTAGTAAGGCCTCTATATCTGCTGGATGTTATGTGGCCTCATCTGGTGGTTTCCTGAAGGTAACCATACACTCTGTTACCCACTCAATATCTCCCTGTCGGAGTACTACCTCCATCCTGTGTGATGTCACTGCTGTGGGAGGATAGGTATTCATCCCTCTCAATACCACCGTTTGTCCTTTTGCTCTTGTAAACTCCATCTCCATGGTATAGTAATTTGTGGAATACTTCCCTATGGAATAGAGCCACTAAAATCCTAGTACCACATTCATGTCAGGTACATCTAACACATAGAATGTCTCTATCACTATATAATTCCCAAGCGTTACCTTTAATTTAGGAATCCTCTGACTACACTCCATGGTCTGACCTGTTGCTGCTACCAAAAACCCATCAAATCTCTCAGTCTGAATGTCTCTCTTTTTAACCCATGAAACATTAATAAAGTTGTGGGATTCCCCACCATCTATCAGTACTCCCACTCTGTGGCCCTGTACGGTACCTCTGATCCGAAGAGTGTGGAGTTTAGGAACCCCTACCATGGTAGCAATGGTACCTCCTGAGGCCTATCCCTCAGCAACTGTCTCTATTGTGTCTCCCTGCTCCTGATCCTGGTAATCCTCATCCTCCTCACTATCAGAATAAGCCTCTATGTAGTAGGCCTTTCCTTTTCCTGAACATCTGTGACCTGGTATCCATGGTTCCTGGCAAGTGAAACATAATTTTTTTCTTCTAAGGTCATGTTGGGTATCATTGTCCATCCATTATTTCTTGGGCCATTGTTTCCTTTCTTTATCTTTAATCGAAACATTGGTCCTAGGAGGAAACCTATTTTTGGGCACTGCATCCTGCAACTCTCTAGTCCGTCTGATGGCATCTGCTAGGGTGGTGGGCCTATAAAACTTGACCCATCCTCATAAGGGTTCAGTGAGAGCCTCAATGAACAACATAATCAACCTGCTCTCTGATAAATCTGTGACCATGACTGCTATCCTATGAAACTCAGAAATAAAAGCATCTGCACTTCCTATCTGCTTGAGCTGTGCCAGCTCCATAAAGTGTACCTCTGAATCCTTTCGATCAAACTGCTCAATGAGCCTCTATGTAAAATCTTTGTATGAGGTGATGGTCTTGTGACCCAGTGTCACTAACCCGTGGTACCACCACTCATTTTCTTCTTTGTCCAAATGCAAAGTAGAAAATTTAATGTCATCTATCTCAATCATGGGGTTGAGCTGGAAGTATGTATCCAAATTCTGCACCCAATTCCTAGTTGGGCCACCCTGGGTGCCCTCAAAGGTAGGGATAGTCAGGTTCCCTATGGTGCATTGTAACTCATAGTTCTAGGTGAATGGCCTATTGTAAGCTTTGGGTTTGTTCTTACTTTTAAATTGGCAGAAGTCAGTGAAGGTCATGGCTGAATGGAAGTCCTCTCCTAAATCCCTATATTCTCTCAGATAAGCACTCATGGGTTCTTCTGGTTTTGCTTGTGCTAGAGGCACTGCAGCTGGACTATCTAAGAATTGAGGCATGGTAGGTTGAAAAGGCTTGTATATATGGGGATGGCTCTGCATGTTGGTATGTAAGTGCTCCCTACTACTGCTGGTGGATACCCTATCACTATTGGGAAATAAGGGACTGTGTGGGATGGGCCCATTCTTCTTAGTCATTTGCCTAAAGGTGCTCATCATTTCTTTTTTCCCAGTGGTGAGTTATTTTATGGCTGATATGAGACTATTGAAAGCTATTTTATCATCATTGACCATTGTTTCTTTTCCTTTTTCAAACTGATACTCTCTGTTCCCTAAATCTATTTCCTCTAACTCCTCTTCTTTGTCTCTATACCTTTGTCTCCTGTGAGTAATGTTGTATGGGTCTTTTGGATTCATTTATAATTTTTGCATGCCCATAGCTGGCAAGGAAAATAACTCTGATACCACTGTAATATCCCAAACTGATAGTTTCTTGTTTGTATTAATTTCTTTTTGAATCAATCAAAAGTGTATTAAAACAGTATTAAGACAATACAACCATGTAATATTCATTCATTATAAACTTTGATTATTCTCATACATAATTTGAATATGGTATGACATTGTATGCATTAATTACATAAAATCACATAAATCACTTACGATTATAAATATGACTAGCACCAACCATATTACTAAAATTAACATGTTTGAAATACATCGAGAGGTATATATTTGACATATTGATAATGATTTTTTACTAAAGAATGTGTCAATTACTTGTACCTAATAGTTAAGCTAATATAACAACAACTTAATTTATGGTTGTTAAACTCATAATTGAAGCTATGCTCATAGTGGTATCATCATTGGAGTTAATCTAATAGTTGTATCTAATAGTTAATTTAAAAGTTAATATAAAGCTTCGAATTTGCCTTATGCACATTAACTCGACTCCCAAGTGCCATATGGAGTTCAAGCGTCACTTAATTTGCACATTACCTAAGTGATTGTTCTTGGTGCATGGTTTCATTGCAATCAAGGTCAACTTCTGATGCTAAGAGATGAGTTCATCTAAATTTATTTTAATAGTTGTATCACAATTGGAACAATCTAATAGTTATCCAATATAACCGCGATTAGAGTTGAAGTTAAGTTAATAGTTGTAGAATCATTGGAGTTAATCTAATATTTACGCAATATAACAATTATTAGAGTTGAAGTTAATTTAATAATTGTAGAATCATTGGAGTTAAGTTAATAGTTGTATCTAATAGTTAATTTAAAAGTTAATATATTGGCAATTGCAATTCAAGTAAAAGTTGTGATTGGAGTTTAAGTTAAGCTAATAGTTGTATCATCAATGTATTTAAGCTAATAATTGAATAGTTATATCTAATAATCGAATAGTTGAAGCTGAAGTTTGATTTTTCCAACTATCACGAATTGTACTTATCGGATATTAACTAAGCTATTTTTAGTTTTTTTTAAATTGTTAATTATGAGTTAGACTAACCTCCTTTAAAAAGAATCAAAAGCCTAATTATATCTATATGGAAAAGCTAAACATGTAATATGAATTGTGTATTAGATAGATGCCTAACTGTAATATGAAGTGTGTATTAGCTAGATCTCCAAGTACTAGATGTGGGAGTTTATTAGGAGTTTGGAGGAGTTTATTAGGAGTTCCAACTATTTTATTAGAATTTCGACTCTTACATGACTCACATTAGCTAGACTCCTAGATGCCAAATGCAGTTGGACTAAGCCTTAAGTGATTAGAGTTAAATTTAAGCTAATAGTTGTAAAATCATTGGAGTTAAACTAGTAATGTATCTAATAGTTATCCAATATAACTCTCATTAGAGTTGAATGTAAGCTAATAGTTCTAGAATCATTGGAGTTAAGCTAATAGTTGTATATAATAATCGATGGAGTTAAGCTCATAGTTGTATCTCATAATCAAATAGTTGATGATTAATTTTAATTTTTACAACTATCACTAACTGTACTTACCACATGTTAATTACGCTAATTTTTTTTTAAATTATTAATTATTAATTTTGAACGAGAGCCATAGAATCAATCTAGACATTAAACTTGTCTCATTCTCATTGACTCTTGGACAACGTCCATAGAATCAATTTGGACAATACACTTTTCTCACTCTCATCCGTAGATGAAAAAGCATAGATGGTAGTCCACCCCATAATTCTAACATATATACACCTTCGACGTAATTACAGTGGAACTAATGTGTAGTTCTTACCAAATATTTTTTTCAAAAATAAGTGTGTATATAGATGTCGAGTCATTATAAATATGATTACACTTTTAATTGAACAAATGTGTCATTTTTACCAAAGTTTTATTTTAAATAAGTGTAAATAGAGATGTCGACTCATTATTGTTAAAGTTACAACATAGCAAGTCATTCTCCAAGTCAATTTTGTGTGCCAGGATTGGGTCTTATGTGTTGAGGTAGTGCCTTAGGGAGCCTAAGTTGGACTCAGGAAACTCAAGGAGTAGATTCTTGAGTTTGACTCTAGAACATGACTAAGCCTTATGTGTAAAGGTTAAACCTCATGTGTTGAGGTGAATGCTTTGTATGTCAAAGTGATGATGTTGTACAATCTTGTTGGAGAATACTAAGGCCTTGTGTGTCAAGTCGGATCGTCATGTGTGGAGGTGGTACCTCGTGTGTAGAGGTAATTCTTTGCATGTCAAATCATGAATGGTTTGTGATCTGTATTACTAACCATGGTCACTTGATATGGATGAGCTATTAAGTCTCCTCTAGAGACTAGCCAACTTTAAAGTGAATTACTTTAGCATATGATCACTTGCAACGATAGTAATAAAATATGATCAAGTCATTGAAAAAATATCCTTAATATAATGTATATGATAAAGAAATTAAAATTTGCACATGTGGACCATGCATATGAGACAAGAGAATAAAGATAAATGTATTGAGAAAAGATAGAACTCAAATTTCATGATAAAGGCCCTTCAGTTGATTAACAAGAACTTGAATTGTTAAACTCCAGTAATGTCAAGGAATACTTCACTTAATTAAAGAGAACTCAAATTGTTCACTTCAGTGATATTATCAAGAAAGACTTATACACTTCAATTAAAAGAGTTAATTGAATGATAACAAAGAACATCTAGTTAACTAAAATGTTTTGCATGATGAAGCTTTAGTTAAACTAAAAGATGACACTTAAGTTATGATACTTGAGTTAAGACACTTGCATGAGGACACTTGAACTAGCCACCTAACTAAATGGTCTAGCATTCAATTGATTGATGAATTCATATTTAAGTAAAAGATCTCATAAGTGACTGCATGATGGTACTTGAGTTAGTCACTTCACTAAGCCCATATAGTTGGAAGGAGAGTTCATCCTTAGGTATGAAGTCAGTATATAGTTGGAAGGAGACTTCATCCTTAGGTATGAAGTCAATAAATTGAACCTTAGGTATGAAGTCAATAAATTGAACCAAAAAGATGTATGAGACACTAGTTACGCAGGATTTGAGGTGATCAAGGTAAAGAGTGAATCTTCCTTGAAGGAAATTGTGCATGAAACCAATATAGCGAATTGGTTGCGTGTTGGTCACACTATTGAGTTCTTCTTTATCTATCTTCTCTCTTTCTCTGTAATTGCACATGGGGTATTGGTATATGTCTGTGTAATTGCACCTGAGGTATTGGTATATGTCTCTGATATTCATCATTTACATACATTCATAATTTATTATTTAAAAATATTTTCTTAAACTTAAAAAAAATTACTGGATATTCATACATTTATGAATCAAAATTAACATCACACCGCAATTACATGATATTCATAAATTTATCAATCAAAGAAAACATAACACCGCAGGATATTTAAATTTGTAAGCTGAACGGAAAATTCAACAAATAATTTTTATTTAATGCAATACATCAAATTCACAGTGGCATCACACATATTCACGATACAGGACTTATGCTTCCCGGGACACGGAAATTTCATAACCCTAAACGACGACGACGGGGAAGGATTGCATATCACACTTTTTATTTTGATTTTTTATTTTTCAATCATATGAACTCGCGGCGCGAACTGTTTTAAGCACAGTTCCAATTCGAATTCGATTCGATACGAGAAAAATTAGAAACCCTAAAATCCAACACATACATAAATAGACGTCCATAGCATAGATTAGCAGTATAAATCGGGGTGGGAAAGCAGATACTGCTCGAATTTCTCGTACGTGGCATTCATGTTTTCCTCGATCCCTTTTGCTTTTCCATGGTCCAACTCAACACCAGAAAGGGTTTCGTAGAAGGCGGTCTTAACTATAACACATCCCCCTTCTTCCTTCGCAACCACTTTGATCTCAAAGCTCAACGCACTCAGTTCCTTCCCCAGTGGCCCCCCTTCGATCAATGTGTATTTGTAAACCAACTTCTCATCGTCAATTTCATCCACTCGCTCCTTCAGGAAGCTGAACTCCTTCACAACTGTCACAAGAAAATGAAAAACATTACAATTATCAGGAATTCATTCCAAATTTATCCATCAACATCTTAATGTGATCATACGCTATTTCAATGGAGTAATAATTTGAAGTATAATGATATTAATGTAAGAGTAAGCACTGTTTAGCTAATCAGTTGTGGGCTACTTTTATATCAACAAGTCTCAAAAACAGAAAATGATATAAATCAGGATATATAATAGCACCTGCTTGATTGAAGTTGAATTGCTTGATGGTGCCTACGCCTCCATCTCCTTCAAGGCAGGTGACAGAAGAGAAAATTTCAGGCACAACCTTTGGGAAGAAGTTGTGGTTGTCTTTCACCGTGGCGTTCCACACTCTCTTTGCCTCCACCTGAGACACACGTTCGGTTGTTGTACTTCCAGACACCATCTTTACTTGTCACTTCTTAAACTCTGTCAACAAAATCAATCAGAAGTATAAGCTGCTTGTTGTAGAATACACAGGAGGAAGCTATTTATAGGTAACAATCGGCCAATAATCAATCTGCAAGATTTTGCATTCACATTCAAGCAGCGATGCCATCTTGACTGATCCTCTTTTAATATTCAATCTCTTAGAGGTTCTCTTTTAATATTCAAGAATCGATAAGGTATGGTGCTGTCAGTCTGGCCCGCAGTGATTGATTCCCATGTGCATCTGTATTGCTTTGGAAGTCTTAGTGCAGAGCTGTCTCCTGCATTGTATTTTAATAAGAATGGTTCGATCAAGAAACAGATGATGATGGCACGATAAAGATATATAATTTGCTTCTATATTGTAACAACAATTTCGTGCCAAAAAATGTCAATGGATAACCGACTCAATCGCCGTGTGATGTGGATGACTTGCAACTCAGATCGATGTTCGAAGTAATTCAAAATTCCAAAGTTGCAGATGACCGACTGAATCCCCATATGGATGACCGACTTACAGCTCACATCGATGTATGAGATTCATTTAAACTATCGTGCCAAATGGGGATGACCGACTGAATCCCCATATGGATGACGACTTACAGCTCACATCGATGTATGAGATTCATTTAAACTCCAATGGAAGCTCTGGGTTGTTATTAAATTCATTTTTTCGAAGGTTTTTTTAAGAATAAGTGAAATTTTTATATATAATTATAATTTTATATGAATATAAGAAATTTTCTTGCCAATTTTAAAGATTTTTTTATTAATTATGGGATAAGATTTGCAATAATAAAAATCTGATTTAGAAATTTTTAGACATTTTAAAATGATATGATTATATGAAAATTTCAAACAAATAAATCATAACAAAGCTTTATTTTATTGAATAATAAAATAGCATTAAAACGTTTTCGGCTTTATGAAAAATACATTCCTTAAAACGTCCAAAAGATCAAATTAATAATCAATATGGTTTTAATTAATTATTAATAAAATGTTAAAAAATCATAATAAGACCCATTTGAAAATCTTAGAGATTATGGGTGAAGTCGAATATTGGTTTAAATAATTAAACAACTTGTACAGTATTAAAGATAAGTTATGACTATTATTGTTGATTATTTATTTAATAAATTAGTACAATAAAAGTAATTGAGGTAGGGGTTATTTCCATCTTTTACTATTGTCAAAGTGTTGTTTATAGTTAATTATAATTTATGATGGTTAATGGTGGTTGGGTTAACTATGTTTGATTTTGGTTGATTGTTTTGGATGAATGTGCTCGACTATGGGTAAATATGGTTGACAATAGTTTGCCATGATTGACCATGTTTGACTAACATTAACCATGTTTGACTAATGTAATGAGTATGGATGACTATATATTAACTATGGTTGATATGGTTGACTATAGTTAACCATGTCAAATAATGGTTTATGAGTTGACCAGGTATGACCATTATGCACTATGATAGACAATGTTTGCATTTGTTTGACAATGGTCCCGTTGTAGCTGTAGTATAGTGCAAGTATATAGAGCCTTTCTAGGTGTAGTATAGACTTATGAGGAACTGGATGAAGTAGGTTAATGGGTGGCCATGTTGGAGTAGGGTTCACTATGGTTAAAAGTTGTTAACTATGGCTCATTATAGTTCACTTTGGGTTACCACAGTAAAAATTATGGCTATGTTTGATGATAGTTGACTTGGTTGGATATGATTGACCATGGTTGACCACATTACTATGGTTGATCAAAGTTGACTATGATTTATTATGGTTATGTGACATAGCAACCCTCACCACACTACTACATGGAGGGGGGTATTAAGACAATATTTGAGATCAAAGTCTTCTAGAGGAATTACCACTACTACAAGAAAGATGGAAATGTTGTTTGCAAATTGAACAAATATGTGTGGACCTGGTACATTCTGAATAGCAAAGATTCATGTTGGGGTTAAAAGAAAAAAACTCATTTCCCCCAATTTTCCCAAATAACCAAAACATAAAAGGGATGCCAAATATGTTGCAGGATGAGAAGGTTGTTGCACGAAGCTACAAGGAAAAAAAATGGAAAAGATGGACTCAAAGATATACCCATACGACCTTCATTATGCATGTTTTGTAAATATCGTCTTTAACTTACTCAAAGAGTCATACATATCATAAAATCCATGTTATGAAATTATTTCATTAAGCCTCAGCTAGTTGCAATCACCATGTAAAAAAATGTCCTTCAAACATGATGCTACAAGAACATATTCGAATGCTACAGGAAAGGGATGCTATAGGAAATTCAAGTTGCCACTATTTACAAAGTTTCGATACATAGTTCTTATCAAAGAATATCATCTGGAGATGAAGATATTTCGACTTTTTCATTCCCTCGCAGCTCGTACAAAACACATGTTAGAACAAATGCAAACAAAATTTTGAAATATGATGATTAAAGTTTATTCCCCCAAATCCACCATAGCATCCATAAATGATCATGCATCTGAAAGATACCCTGTGTGAATCAAACCTGAGAATAGAAAGCAATGGCATTCCCTACCACAATAACTTTGAGAACCAAATGCCCAAGAAAGCATTCCATACTCATGATGTAGATTGAAATCTTGTTGATGAAGGCATCATGAATGCTCTACATACTCTATGAGATAAAATAGGAATTACTAAACTGCAATAGATGCAAGCAAATTATTGAAAACATAAAATAAATCTCTGCTACAAGATAACTATCAAATCTCTGCAATCCTCTTAGAAAAACCCATTTTCTCTCAATCCTTTTAGAATTTCGGGAAATGACCCACTATTTACCTAACTGGGCATATTATTCAAGTGGGTTTTTGGCAGATTTTCGAGATTTTGCTTCATTTCCTCAAAACTTATCCCGCAAATATGTTAACTAGAAAGTGGCGGGAACTCGAATGTTGACTATTGTTGCTCTATTTCAAATGTTCTAGAGTCAATAACTATACTTCAGAATGTTGTGATATTCTCCAAGAATTAAATCATGTGAAATGGAGCTTCCTTGCTTCCAACATTGTTAATAAAGAGGCTACCAAAAATATTAGGCATTGGAAAAATGTGAAGGACCTAATTCTACTTGCATTACTTGCCATATGACTATCTGATGGGATGAAGATCAACAACTAAAATCTTTTTTTCTTTAAGTTCGGAAACAAATGGCTTTGCCTCTCCATCTTGGATGATGATAGACTTATTCTTGCACATTTTCCCTATCCTTTAAAGAGGTAAATGAATATTGTACAGAATAGAACAATTGATTATGCATCCATGTTTTGTTTAAATTCTAAATTATCATTCTATTTTCTTGAATGAAGGATAGTGAGGACTCAAAATCTTTAAACTTAGCAAAATTTGCACTATAAATCTCTGCAATAAATTTTGTTTTGGAGTAGAATATACACCTATTTACTTACTTATCATACCTTTCTCAAATGTTAATCCATGGTTGTGATGATCCCTTATACATAATAGACATCAACTCATCTTGCATTGTTTTATTCCCACTAAGACAAAATAAAAACTAAGAGCAATGAATATCTCAAGAACTATTGAAAGGGAAATAAGAGCATGGACAAGAACATAAACATACTACTTCTTGTCTTGCACACCAACTCTGAATACTTATTAATTTGAGTGAAGCAATAATATGATACTGCATCCAAGTAGAAGATCCCTCCTTATTTATTGTATTCATTTGTTTCTAGACCACCCTATTCTACTTGAGAAAGATAAATCTTCACTCAAGTATAGGCATACTTCTAGTGAAGCCATGTGCGCAACAAGAATACAAACAAATTCATGTCCATATTTGAAATATAAACTCTGACATGTACTTGAACATGTAGAGCAAGTTGATCCTCTTTATGTGGTGTGAAGAACTCTTGAAGGATGAATTATTTCCTTAGCTTGAATACTGCATACTTGATTTGTATGTATTCCTCTACCATATTCAACTAATGATTGGTATCTGGACTATTTACAACATCTAATGATGTCTCTATATCAGTTATATTCTCTTTATGCTTGATCTCGTTCATATATTCTTCTTCATGTTGGACATGGAATTTTTGCTCTGTCAAGGTTTGTTCTTCTTGAATTGCAGGAATATCTCTGGATGTTGCTAAGATCTAAGAGATTTCCTTAAGTAATATTCTCCTTCTCCCAACAAATCTTGAACATGTTTGAATTGACTCTGCTGGCTAATAATCCTTGGCACATGGATTATTGCAGGGGGGGTATTTTATTTGAATTAAAACTTGCAAAGATACCATTAACATTCAATCTTGAATGCTGGAAAATTTTCAAAACACACTTTACTCACCATCTAGCACAACAAGGGCTTGGAGGAACCTATCTAGAAAAGATGCACTGGTTCTTACCTCTCATCTTACTACCCCACCTCCTCCGAATTTAAAGTTATGGAACTATCATCAGTTAGAGAAATACGCACTTCAAGGCTAACTCCTTAAGCACTTCCCTGGCAACGATGCCAAAATGTTGGGAAAACTATATAGCATAATTTAGAACATAAATTGCCAACCCGAGGGATCCTAATCTTGTGAATTAATTGGAAAAATATATGCAAAGTTGAAACTTAAAGTGCTTGAAATTATATCTAAATCACACCTCTATCCTTCAAGAGAAAAATCTGAAAATAACAAAGTTGGCATCCCTCACACTTAAGTAAAACTTCACACATCAATCACACTTTTTTTGAAAATAAACATTATCTAGCATGGTTTCATGAGCAGAGTTCTTAGACTCTCTGTGATATTCCAAACTGTTGATGTTAGTCCCAATAGAAGTTATTAGCAAATATAAGCAAATCTGAACAATTCTTCAAATAAAGTCTACAATCCTTTGGAACCAATACTATTGCAACATGGATATGTAAGCAGTATGCTAGATCCTTTGTGAGCCTTTGGACTCTTGATATTGATTCCAAAAGAAACTATCAAAAGAAATCCTCAAACAAAATGAATATCCTCTAGAATCAAATATTTTCCAACATATCTATATCAATGACGTTCTACACTCCCTACCAATCAGAGCAAATCTAATACATCTTTTGCAATATTTCGGAAATAATACTATCGAACATGCTTATGAAGTAGAGCACTAGGATCTGTGCAAACATTTGAAGTGTTGATATCAATTCCATAAAGATTATAAGCCAACACATACTTTCAATGAAAATCATAAACCACAAAGCTATAAATTATTGTGAAAACAAGAAATAGACCAATTAAACTAACACACACACAAATCTACAACTAAAAAAAGGGAAATTAAGGTAGCTTATACCAAAAGGAGGGGACCCTGCCTCCCCTGGTATATGATGCCAAGAAAGACTATGAAATTAACCTCACAATCTGCAACAAAAACTTATTTATTCCAACATGAAGAAATTACATCATGGTCTTACTCTTCAACCCCTCTCAACTTACATCCTCTACTCTAACTCTTCATCTCTAATCTCCCATATAATCTAATCTAATATGAATCACATGCTTCTATGCTCTCTTATTTATACATAATTCTCTCCTTTCATAAAAAGGAAAGGAGTTACAACTAGATCCAAGAAAAGTGGATCCACAACCAACCCAATATTGGGCTCAACTAAACTAAGACAATCAATATAGTTAAGAGTATAAAAATATTTATTCATATCCCAAATTCCTTGGTGGAAAGCTAAGGTGAATTGTTATCTCCAAGAATAAAATGCGTTGCTGCCATACATTTGCTACAAGACTAGGTGATGCAAGATCAAACAATTGTTGCAGGATGAAACAATGTTGTTGAAGGAATATGAAAATCACGGAAAACTTCCACATCCTCATATATCCTTTTAAGAATCAAACTCATACATCCCAAACAATCATTAATACATGGAATATTCATGTTTTTAACATGATTAATCCTTTTAATTTCCAAGTGAGTAAAAATGGATAATGATGGATCAAGTAGGTAAATATGTGACAATGAAGGTGTAAAGAGGTGAAATATATCAGAGAAATGATATAAATTTATAAAAAATCCTTCAAAATATGTCATATCAAAAGCTCAATAGGAATGGAAATGTATTTACAATCTCTTGGAATGGACATATGGAATTCAGTAGAGAATGGATACAAATTTCCAAAAGCAACTTCAGTTGAATCAAAAGAAATTATCGAAGATGAACACATAATCCTAGAACCGCACTAGTCGAAACAGAAGATAGAAGATCATATTAGTGGAATGCAAAAGCAAAGAATGCAATGCTATGTGAGATTGGAGATGCTAAATTTAATCACGGGGTCTTCACTTGTTGACCAATATCCTATCACGTTAGTTCATATTGTGGGTTTTAAAGTTATCAAAAATTGAACCAATATATTGCAGGTATTGGGGGGATGAGGGGTTTAAGGTGGGGGTGGGTAGGGTGGTTTATAAGGATTGAGGTATAAAAATGAGTGGGGAGGAGGTTTTAACTAGTATTGGGAGGGGGTTTCAACAAAAAGAGTTTTGGTCAATATCTCTGAAAATTAAGGGTATTCTTTAATATCCCACGATCGTACATGCTGTGTGAGATGTTCACTAAGTGAAGTCCTTGTGAATTTAATAAAGTCATGTAGTGCACTACAACAAAAGAGATTTGGGACAAACTGAAGAGCATCTATGAAGGGGATTGAAAGGTCAAAAAGGATAAATTGTATAATTTTTCTGCACAATTTGAAACATTGTGCAGATGAAAGAAGAGGATGATAATGCAACCTATTTTCTCAGGGTTGATGAGATCATGAATTCTATAAAAGGAATTGGTGCAACTATTGAAGAAGATTCAATCGTGCAGAAAACCTTGAGAACCCTGCCTTCACGATTCAACTCAAAGTTATCAGTCTTAGAAGATAGATCCAATTTGGTCAAATTGACAAAAGTGAATTACATAGAATTATCACATCCTATGAAATGAGGACAAAAAAGGATAATGACTCCAGAAAATAAGCAGGCTTTAAGGCCACAAGAAAACCCAAAAACAACAAGATGCCATGAGTGTAAGAACTCATCTGACATGTCTGATGAAGCCTAAGAATCCAACTTCATGAGAAAGCTTAAAAGGGGATAGGGAAAGTATAAAGGGAAGTTTCCCTTCAAATGCTTCAAATATGGAAGAATAGGACACTTTGCCTCCAAATGTACATTCAAGGAAAGAAAAGACGGTGAGAATGAATAAGAACTAAACTACCAAGAACAAAGGAATAAGTATCAGTAAAGCAAAGTTGGGAAAAACAAGGAATTCCCCAAGCATAGGAAGAGTATTTACACCAAGGATGATAATGGTTCATTAGAGGAAGAGGAAAACAATGATAGTAAAAATTGAGTATTGTTAATGACACTAATTCAATATCAAGACTTAGCATATGAAGGGAAATCACTAGTTAAAAGAACTCATGAAGGCACATCTAAACCATCAAAGAAATGGACTTAAAATGAGATTTATATGTCCCCACCAAAATATGAGGCTGAAGAAAGGTCAAGCTACACAAAAGAACCTTCCAATCTAGAGAATAACAATAAAAGTAAATGTCCCTATAATGGGATCTATTTAACATCTTCGAAAGATAAAGTGAAATAAAATTCAAACAATGTACAAGAGAGCTCGAAGTCTAAATATGAGGAAAGTATCGAATTGTATTGGAAAGGAGAACTTGGTAGATCGTTGGAATAATTATAGAAATCAAGAAGAAGTAATAAGGAACTAAAGGATCAATTGGAAAAATCAGAATAACTAGTCAAGTACACCAATAACATGCAAGAAGCACTAGAAAGATGAATGAATGACAACGAAAAGAACTTGTAAAACAATTGGACTGTGCAAAATACAAAATTAGGATGTCAAAGAGAAGAAGTTTGTACTGGAAGGATATCTAAAGGAATCAGAGGTAAAGAATGAAATGCTAGTAAAACAACTTGCACAAAAGGAAATAGAGGTTTCACACCTGAAAACTAAGCAGTTTGCACAAATAAGAGTAGAATCAAAATGTGTATGGATGCAAATATCCAAGCTAAATTCAATAGCAACTCGACAATTCTAGATGATATTCTGAGCAATCAGAGATCTCTAGAAGACAAAACAAGTATTGGATATAAAGAAGCAAGTGATAACATTTGCAACAAAGAAGGAGGATTTGTTCCAAGGATGCATCTTAGAGAAGGTATGATATGCCTACAAGACATGGAAAACTCAGGTATGCTAATACTTCCAGTTACAAAAATAATTTCAGTTCAGTGAAATCTTGGAGATGTAAGTATGTTGTACATATAGAAAAATATTTCCATATTGTAATATGTTATGTGTGTGACAGATTTGGGCACAAGGCTTCATATTGTTCTAAGAAAATAAAGTAGCCAAGAAGAACCATCTTGTATAAGTACTCTATAAAAGAAGAATGGAGAAAAGAGGAAAGGTGTCTTGTACAAAAGCAAAGGTAGTTTGCGCACAAAAATACATGGGTGAAGAAAGTGCCTCGAATATGCATAGAAGAAGTAAGGAACTTCAGTACATCTAAAGAAGCAAGTAATTGATGCCCCCTTGCTAACCAAGAAAAGGTCAAGTAATATCCTTGAATTCAACAAGGTATATATTACGAATTCAAGCACTGAGTTAGTAAAGTGTTGCAATTAGAGATCATTTGAAGTGTGTTATTTTAATATGATGTGCATTTGTTAGTTTATATTCAAAAATGTGTTGGATTGTCATACATGAAACAGTAAATAGAATGGTACAAGTAAGCATTACTCGAAAACCCACATGGATTGCGTAGAAACAAAATCAAAGATTTGTATTATATCCAACTAATGTTATTATAGTATGCAAAAATAGGATCCTTGAAGCTCATATTAAATCAGGCCATAGATGGCGTACAAAACATAACACGGGTTCTAGTGACCACATACAATGGAGCCGAACAAAATGAAGCAAAATATCACAACCATTCTCTTAATGCACAAACTAAATCCCATAAAATTTGAAGATGACCCATAGATGCAGCTCAAGATCGACTTCTTAATCACCACTGACAAAAATATATGGAAGACATAGTACCATATCCATTGGAGATATCCCGGTGAACTCTAATGACTGCAATGAAAGAAATAAATATGTAGTAGAGGATGAAGGATTAACAGTCGATTTTTCAACATGAATATGATACAGGAGGTCAAGAGTTTGTCTTTGTTGCTACTCTAGAAGGATGACTCGGTTGGTCAGATTTGAAAACCTCTCAAAAGTATGCAGGTTGAACTTAGTCTGGTGGTACCAACACATGAACTCTGTATCTTTGAATTGAGAATTCCATACCCTCATATCCACCCTCAACCTTCCAAAATATCCCTACTGAGACTGAATCACTAGTTGTATACTATCAATTAGACTGCTATAACCTTAAAGGTAAGAAGACATGATGGTGTCAGAAGAACAATAGATCAATAAACTCAATGGAAGATCAACCAAGGTGATGGAATTGTTAATGCATAACCAACTTATAGAGCTCAAAAGAAAATTTCTTACGTGTCAAAGAGATGTTGAAGTTAATGGATTCCTATGGTGGCCAATCCAAAGGTGATCATAAAGACATCAAAATTTATTGCATGGAGTGATGGATATTGAAAAAGGACAAAAAGCATAAATCCAGTTCATGATATCGACTTGGAGGGAATGATGTCACTTAAAATCTCTATTACGGAGGAAACATGTGTACATTTTCACATAAGGTATTGATCATATCACCTTATTACCATGCACACTGATGGATGAAATATGTGAAACCACATACTGATTTAATGATCTCCAATCAAATTTCCTCGTGTGCAAAATACAAGACAATATCATACGTTGCTCTCATTAATTAAGACGCATACAACATCAAAAATTGAAAACAGGTGTGACAAGGAAGAAATAAAGGGATTATTTATGACGTGACAATGGATCTGGCACAATAGAAGAAAAACAAAGAGGAAGTAATGAGCATGAGCGAGGGGGAGTTTATGACTAAAGAGAATCCCTTTTACATTGATGTCAAAGGGGGAGAATAAAAGGAGAATGAAAGAAAGTGAAAGATTGATCTATGCAAAAGAACAAAGAAAATAATCAAAGGCATAACCACTGGGGGAGCATTTTCGCACATAAATAAAGATCTTGTGTGCGAGAGAATCTCAAGGTAATATGGTGTTGACATCAATGTTAAAGGGGTATATTCTTGAACATGTGTTGTCATTGATGTCAAAGGACAAAAACCAACAAGACTTATGCTAAGGTATGTAATTAATAAAGGGTTGAATTCAAACACCAAATATGATACACAAAAGTATATGAAGTCTTCCTCATACAAAGTCAGCTTGAATAAATACATAGAGAAAAATTTGAAAATTCAGAGAGTGCAAAGATCCCACTATGACATGGGTCATATGTGCGCATATAAAAACCTTGAATAGGATTTTAAAAGAAGAATATGAAAACAAGGATGTGCGCAAATACCTCTATGGTACAGGACTTATGCAAGAAGACAAAAGAAGAAAATGAAAGTCAAAGATACAAGCTTGTGTGTGAAAACTCCACAAATAAAATGGCATATGTACGTCAAATCCCATAAAGTTGAATTGTGAAAAGTGGCATGTCGATGCAGATGATAACTTAATCAAGACACAAACAAGTTGGGGTGGTATTCAAGTAAAAGGACTTTAAACGAGTGGGCACATATCTTCTAATAGAGAAAGTATAAATAAGCAAGAGATGGAAGTGTGGAAGTAAGCTTGTGGACTAAAGAATCGAGGTTAATCTATTTGGGAAAGCTTCGTAGTTCTTGGGGTATCAATGGCTTGCTAATCGTAGAAGAAGAACATATGTACTAGAGACGAATTGTGCATATCAATAGAGGATGAATAGAAAGAAGAGCACAAAGTAGAAGGATAGCTGGTCTTGGGATGTGCAAAGATGCTACTTAGTAAATGACAAAGACCTCTAAATTGTAGAAGTGATTGAGTACAAAAGTGCATATATCTAAAGTTCGTAACCTAGGCAAAGAAGAAATGAAGATCGTAGATTGTTTAATTTATTTAGTGTTTGCATATATATGAAGATTATGTGATACAGAGAGATTGGATAAATCACAGATATTGTCGCACATCGTAGTTAAGGAACTAGTTTTTTTGACGTCAATAACAAAAGGAAAGACATAGACTAGAAGGGATACAATAGTTGTAGTCCAGAGTTAAGATAAAGTGCATATTTCAAGTATTGGATACTCAACTATTTCTATATGAGGGATGCAAGAAGGGGCAAGGATAAGGGAATTGGATCTTCCTTCTAGTAGGTTGTGGTAAGACTTCTCAGGGAGGAAGGAAGGAGAGAGGAAAAGGGAGTTGAAGCTTCCTTCCAGTGATATCTAGTAAAATAATTAGGGATTTTGTGCTTCCTTCCAGTGCTAGATAGTAAAACAATTAGGGGGTTGGGACCTCCTTCTAGTCGGAGCTAGTAAATACAATTTGGGAGGTTGTACTTCCATTCAATTACAGCTGAAAAAATAATTGGAGGTCATAATATTCAATGGGTTGGTGCCTAATTACTGCAATTCAGATATTGCACAAATATATAGGTCCATTTGTTCAAGTTGGAGCCTGAATTTCATAATTTGTTACTTGTGCAGATCGAAGTACAGACATGTCGGTTCCTATAATCAAGTTTGGTGCTTGTGGGTTAGGTTGGCACCTAGATGAGTTGGTGTTCATATTTGGATATTGTTCTCTCCCACTGATGTAACAATTCTTTATATATAAATATGTGTGTGTGTGTGTGTGTGTGTGTGTGCACAATTGTGTTTATTGTTGTATCAGCTGTAAAGTTTTAAGTGGTGGAAATTTGTTAAGTGAAATATTTTGAAATATGCGTTATATATTGATTCATCCCCCTCTCAGTATAAGATAAATATAGCAATTTGATGATCAACAATTAATGAGATGATGTTAGCTTCTATTAGTTTTCATAAGAATAAGGAATAATATGGAGTATCCTTTTAACATGATTACATGACTTTAAATGATTATATAAGTGATTGACTATCGTCATCCTCATGTTAATTAGATTCATATCATTGATTAAAACTTTATACTAAAGAATGTTCTTGCAATTGAAAGAAGTTGTTGGGAACTATATTATGATCAAACATTAACAAAGAAGCCTTCAATGTTTTAATATGCCTCCTTTTGAGTTAAGAATCTTAAACAATTCCATGATAAGGATTGCTAGAATCGATCTATATGTCTACTTGTGTGTAAGAATATACCAAGGTACTTTATCAATGATTTATCATGCAATGTAATCAACCTGACTAAAATATTTGGTTCTTTGACTTGTTTGGATGTGGTTTAAGAAAAAAAATTACCCCATTTCCCTAAATATCTATTGAGGATTTTGGGTTTGTTACAATCGACTACCTCCTTCTCTTCCCCGGTCCCCGGATAAGGAATTTAATGAAGAGATAGAAGAGCTTCTCAAGGATATTAATAAGGAACACAATCATCAATGGACCAATTTGACCAAGAAACTAAATACTTTAAAGATTGCTAATCAATATGTCTAGAGAAACAACAAATCTAAAGGTCAAATAATAGATAGGACCCTCAGTAGGCCTACATCCCATCTAGCACATTAATAAATTACAGAGCCATGTCAATAATTTACTTACCCACCTCTAGTCGACCACCAACCATGAAAAAAAATAACAATATTACAAAACCTCCATTCTAATAGCAAACCAATACTAAGTATTTTCAGAAATAGATAAAAATTTACAAGAATATGAAGCATTAGTTACAAAGAATACTCTAGTTTTAATAATTGGTTCTTCTATTATGGATAGGTTTGTGTAAACATACACAAGAGCCAATCCACAAGTATTGACCTGAATATGAGAAAGGCTACTATCGACCCTAAAAATTCCAAAGTATTGGATGATCATATCAAGATGGGGCAACAATGCATCAAAGAGATACAACAACATGAACTCTAGTAGCTACATGAAGCCAAGGCATCCCAAAGAGAGGGTAGTTGGTTGTCTAAGTACATGTACCATCTCTTACACTTCACACAAAATTTTTACCGCAAGTCATGGCTCCTTACTTACATCGATTGAGGAATAGCCCCATGGCCGAGAATCTTGCCCACCCATCAGAGATAACTGTCTCCAATACAAACATTCACATCGTGTTATCCAACTAGGAATAATTTCATAAGTTAATGGTTGTTTGTGTCGTCGCTATTGTACAATCTTGTTCCATTGGTGCTCTTCCTACAACGTCTACATCATAGTACTATTATTTTTATGTAATTTTGTAAATTCGTATATATCATTTTCTTATTTGGGTCGAACAAGAGTTTTGGGGTGGGGTAGATGTTGGAGGATCCCAATCGACGAGTCGACTAGGTCCTCTCGACCAACCACCTATTTGGTCGACTAGTCTAACCGAGTCAATTAAGTTGTCTGTAAATTAGTTTACATAGTTATAACCATCCAACTAATTGGATATCTTATATGTATAAGCTGGTGAGCCAGGGAAAAAAAAGATTCTTACTTCTTGAACAGTGTCATTCTATGATATAATGTAGAGGCTTGTTACTAGAATTACAATTACGATTATTCCATGTTCACTTTATGTATGAGTGCTTATATGTAATTTACATGCTTGTGATGCACTCCTGGTAATGACATGTAATCCCATATATTACAACAAATGCCAATCACACTTTAAAAAAATGCATAATTATATTGTAAATCCAATATAGTGTTATTTTATGAACTATCACTTCTCTTATACCAAATACTCCTTGTAACAAAGACATTAAAGTATCCTAGTACTATGATCATAATCTCTTAATTATAATGGGATAAGGTTAATTAATCTTTATCAAAACAATCATTTAAAAAAAAATTGAACAATAATATTTGTAAAATTTAAATAAAATTATAAATTTGAACAATAATATTTGTAAAATTTAAATAAAATTATAAATTTAAACAATAATATTTATAAAAAAATTAATAAAATATTATATAATAAATTGGTTCCTTAAACATAATCATAACTATTATAGTATTTTACAACAACTTATAATCTTAAAATTATACATTAAATAAATTTGCTTTATATCAAAATACTAAATTAATCCTTACTTCTTCATTAAATATGTACTCCTATAAAAAGAGCAACAATCTTACAACAACTTATAATCTTAAAATTATACATAAAATACACTTACTATTTAAAAAGTACTAAACAAATCCTTCACTCCTTCATTAAATAGTACTAATATTGAAAATGGCAATAATCATGTTATGAATAGGTGAAAGTCACACTAATGATATTAAATCTTAGAATTATATATTGATTAAAGTTTTAAAATTATACATTAGTTATATCTCCTATGTATCCAATCTTTCATTAAATATGCATTAAATATGTATTAATAATGAAAAGGGCAATAACCATGTTATGAATTAGTATAAACTCATATTTCATATATTCTTAAATTTATATGAATATGATAATAATAAAAGCCATGTCAATTTAAGGCAATAATAATGTTATGAATTAGTGTAAGTCATATTAAGTTGTAATGATATTAAATCTTAAAATTATAAATTGATTACAATCTTATAAGTATACAGTGATTACATCTCCCATGTATATGGGTATTAAACAAATCTTTCATTAAATATGTATTAATAATGAAAAGGGCAATAATCATGTTATGAATTAGTATAAGCTTATACTTTATATATTTTTAAATTTATATGAAAATGATAATAATAAAAGCCATGCTAATTTAAGGCAATTATCATGTTATGAATTACTATAAGTCATATAAAATCATGTTATGAATTAGTGTAAGTCATATTAATGATATTGTACATATTTCATATTTTATATATTTATAAAAAATAATAATAAAAGTCATGTCAATTTAAGTGTGAGGAAAGAAAGAAAGAAAAAAACTTTCATAATTTTATGTTTTTTTATTAAGAAAATTAAAACTTTATTATATCCTATTTTATAATTCTGTTGTTTTTTTTAATTAAGAAAATTAAAACATTTTCGTAACTTTGTAAATTAAATTAATTAAGAAAATTAAAACTTTATTATGTCATATTTAATATTTTTATGTTTATAAATTTATAATTAGTATTTTTATGAATTAGTATAAGTTATATTAATGGTATTGTACATATTTCATATTTTATATATTTTTAAATTTATATGATAATAATAATAATAGAAACCATGTCAATTTAAGTGTGATGAAAGAAAAAAGAACTTTCATAACTTTGTAATTTTCTTTTAATTAAGAAAATTAAAACTTTATTACTTGGTATTTTATAACTTAGTAAATTTTTTTAATTAAAAAATTAAAACATTATTAAGTAGTATTTCATAACTTTGTAAAAAAATTTAATTAAGAAAATTAAAGCTTAATTATGCCATATTTAATATTCTATGTTTATAAAGTTTATAATTACAAAAATAAAAATATTTTATAATAAAAAAGTAGTTTTATTTGAAAATGATTTTAAATATAAAAATAATATCCATAAATTATGAATAACTAAAAGAAAATTTATAATTTAAAAATGGATATAATTTATTTAATATTAAAAATTAAAAATTATTTGATATATAAATATTAAAAATTATTACTATCCAACAAATAATCATGATGATTAACCTTTATTGAGACCAACTTTGGTCTATCTTACCTTACCTTAAGAAGGATAATACTTGGTTTACTAAGAAGGATAATACTTGGTTTACTTTAAAATCTTGTAAATGTGCTCAAAAAGCTTTCCAAACTTATTGTAGTTTTAGCTCCAAGGGTTAGCTCAATTGGTAAGACTTGCGCACACTCTCTCTATTCTGGGGAGGTCACCGGTTCCAGCCTTGAGTCCTCTAGGATTAGGCCTTCTGCTAGGATGGCCCACTAATTGTAATAAATACTACTAAACCTAATTAAACATGATGCTCTAAGAAAAAGTAATTTTCATTTTCAAAGTTTATAAACTTACATAGATAGCAAACCCTTTTACCTATAAAGTCTTCTAACATTATTGTATCATATTTAGTAGTCAAATAATAAATAGTTATTATAAAATAATTTTTTATTTTTAAAATATGTAATTTAATCATTTGTAATGAAGAGTTTTTATTTCTAAAATATGTTATTTAATCATTTGTAATGAAAGAGTTTTTTATTTCTAAAATATGTTATTTATCAATTTAGACTGTAGTTTGAGTATGACTATTAGTAATGTAAATATAATTTTAATAATTAATGTAACTATTTATTTATTTAAATTGGAAAAAATACTCTTGGTCAACAAAATTTAAATGATAATTTCACCACTTTATTCATAATCTATTATTTAAAAATATTTTTTTAAACATGAAAAAATACAGTTGCTTACAATTCATTAAATTATGAAAGAATTTAAAGATTTATCAAAAATATTCAAACAGCTCACATCGATGTATGAGATTAATTTAAATTCCAATGGCGCTCTTGGTTGTTTTTAAATGCAATTTCTTAAAGATTAAGAGGAAAATTTTGTATAAAATTATAATTTTAAATACTCTTAAATTCAATTTCTTAAAGATTAAGAAGAAATCTTTGTATAAAATTATAATTTGAAATACTCCTGGTAAAATTTATTCGCAATTTTTAGAGAGTTTTTTTATTATTTGTTAAATAAGATTTTTTATAATAAAATTTTGTTTTTATAAGTTCTACACATTTTAAAATGATATGAATACATGAAAATTTCAAACAAATAAATAGAACTTCCATTTATGAATTAAAAAAATACCATTCAAACTATTAAAAAGTTTTCCGCTCTCTTAAATAAATACGTTCCTAGAAGCGTCCAAAAGATAAAATTAATAATCAAATATTGATTTAAATAATTAAACAATTATTGGTGAAGTCAATTATTGATTTAAATAATTAAACAACATGGAGATTATTAAAGATAAGTTGCATGAATAATGTTATTTATAATTTATTTAATAAATTATATAACAAGAAAATCCAGTTCTTAGTATAAGTTAGCATCATTTATAGTTTTGGTGTTACAGTGGTGTTATTAGCATTACTTATAATTTTGTGGTATTAAGGTGGTGATAGTAGTGCCACATATTTTTCTTGAAGGTATTGCTTTGCTGGGGAAAAACCAACCCGGTCACGATCTCCTTAGGGCATGAACAAACAGTCTGCACAAACGAACGATCTGCAACTCACGCGGTCGGCTTTCCTGCGCAGCGGTTTGGCTTCCAGGCATCATTGACCCAGAGGACTTCGATGGGCGATTTCAAAGGATTGTGGCTTCCTCTGGCCCTTTGTCGTCCAGCTTGTCAACCTCTTCTCGTTTTGTCAAGAGATCTGAAGTTCCAAGTGTCAAGCTCTCCTCTACGGCTTCAAAAAGGAAGGTTGTTACCTTATCAGGAAAAGGGTTGATTGGCTTATTCACAGGACTGTGGCCCTCCCCCAGATCTGTGGAAGTATGGCTCAATAAAAACTGGAGAGCGCTCATCCAAGGGGAAGTGCAGCAAATATTCTGCGGCAAGGGTTACTTTGCTTTCATATTTGAAAAAAAGGAGGATCGGGATCTTATCTTCAAAAATGGGCCATGTTTTATGGGGCTGAGAGGGATGTATTTTAACAAATGGGACCTCTCCTTCGACCTTGGAAAAGATATCCCTAAGGCAGTGTCGGTATGGGTGAAGCTTCCCCATATGCCACTACATTGTTGGAATGATGAAGACTTCCGTGCAATAGGCAATACCCTAGGTAAATACATAGACAAATCAGAGCCAAAAGCCCCCATGTTTTCATGTGCAAGGATCTGTGTTGAAGTCGACCTGGAGAAAGGGCTTCTGGAAGCCATCAACTTGACAATAGATGGGTGGAACCACATGCAGACCATGGACTACAAACATATACCTTTCAAATGTAAGTATTGCCACGAATATGGGCATTTTGCCAAGTCTTGCCCAAAAAATCCAGAAAAAGCTAACCCTGAGGAAGGATGGAACGTAGCCAATAAAAGAAAGGGAGCAAGAGCAGCCCCAACTCAATCTCAAAACACCGCGGCAAAGAATGCAGTCATAAATAGGTTTCAAGTGCTAGCTGATGAGGAGAAAGAAGAAGGGGAATTCATGGTTGGGGAAGAGACTAACACCTTGCAAGAGGTTGAAGCCCCAAATGTTTCTCCTTCCCATGACATGGAAGAGCAGCTGGCTCAAAGCCCTCAGGTTCGAACTCATACAAAGAAAGACTTGATTCCTCTACTAACAATGGAGGTACATGCACCTGGTCTAGGACAAAGGAAACATCAGAAGAAGTCTCAGAAAACTCCAATGAAGAACCAGAACCACTATCTAAAAAAGGAAGAAGATCCAATAAAACCCTCAGAGAACAGGAAGCAGCAAGGGAGAGAGCAGCAGGAAAATAGTCCAACCTAGATTTTTTGGTAAGAAACCCACAGGTGAACAAACACCTCCTCACCCCTGAAGAAGAAAAGAAGGAAAAGGAGAGGGCACTCCATCAACACAGGAAAGAATGAAGCTGGCCTCTTGGAATTGTCGAGGACTGGGAGGAAATCAGAAAATAGAAGTTGTTAAAAGAATATAAAAAAATGGAAGCCAACTCCTCCTCCTCATCCAAGAGACAAAAAAGACTGCAGAAGACAATCTTTCATCAATAAAGAAAATCGGGCCTAAAGGTGAAGGAAAAGCAATCAGTGCGACAGGGGCATAAGGAGGCATCCTCACATGGTGGGACAAAGATAAATTCACAATGCGTTCAGCAATAGAAAATAAGAACTGGCTCTTTGTGGAACTCGAAGACAAGGAAAGTAAGGAAACTATCTGGGTGGGGAACATTTATGGCCCTACCATTCAGGCACAAAAGAATCTTTCTGGAATTCCTTAGAAGACCAATGCACGAGGAAAAAATAATGTCCCTGTATAATTGCGAGAGACTTCAATGTTACTATATCAGCCGAAGAGCGCAGAGGAGGCACCAAAGTCAGAGATCCATTTGGAGAGAGGCTGGGGGACCTGATTTCCTATTGGGGTCTAGCAGTTATCAAGCCAAAAAATGGCAAGTTCACTTGAAATAATAAAAGGATAGGACCAAGACACATTGTAGCCAGGATTGATAGGGTGATGGTTAGTCCTCACCTTTTAAAGAATCTGGCCATCCTAGAATCAAAGATGCTTTTCTCAACTGTTTCGGATCATAAACCAATATGCTTCTCTCTATCTATTGTGGGGAAGTTGGGACCTCTTCCTTTTCAATTTAATCACCTCTGGATGGAATCGAAAGGTGTCTCTGACATCATCTATAACACCTAGAGTTGTTTTATACTGGGATCCCCAGCTTACATTTGGGAGCAAAAGTTAAAGCGTGTCAAATTTGCTCTCAAGCAATGGGCAACGAAGCACTACGAGGAGACCAATATCAGAAAGCTAGAGCTAATCAAACAGATGGAAACTTTGCACGGACACATGGAGCAAATTGAAGTTACTGAGGAGTTAATTATATAGGAAATAGAGCTTGAAAAATATTTGCAGACCACTCTCAGGCAGGAGGAGGAAAGTTCAAGGTTGCAGTCTAGGAATCTATGGCTAATCAACAAAGACCAGAATACAAAATTCCTTCAAAATCAGTGTAAGGAAAGGCAACATAGGAATACCATAAGGGAGCTCAAAAAGGATGACGGAACTTCTACCATAGACTAGGCCGAGATCATCAATGAGGTAAGGGTTTTTTTTGAAAATTTGTATAATAATGAAGAGGAACTCCTTCAAGAGGATATGGCGGAAATGGTCAAAGACATTCCCCATCTTATCAAACCTGAAGACATCGAAGACCTAGAAGCTCCCATTTTTGAAGAAGAGATTAAGAGGGCCATTTGGTCCCTCCATCCAGACAAATCCCCCAGGCCTGATGATTTCCCAATTCATTTTTATAGAATGTGTTGGCACTTCATTAAAAAAGACCTGATTCATCTCATTTCTTGGATGTCCAAAGGAAGGATGGGAGGCGCAACAAACTCTACCTTCTTGGCCTTAATCCCCAAGGAGCCTAATCCTACCTATATTAAACGTTTCAGACCTATTTCTCTATGTAATGCCTCTTATAAAATTTTCTCCAAAGCCCTATCTCTCAGGCTAAAAACTATTATCCTTTCCCTAATCTCTCCAAATTAGGGAGGTTTCATACTCGGCTGCCACATAAGTGATAACATTCTTCTAGTCCAAGAAGTAATACATTCTAGTCAAAAAAATAGGGAATCCTGAATGGCCATCAAACTTGATTTGGCCAATGCTTTTGAAAGACTAAGACATGATTTTATTTTTCTGGTTTTGGAAAAGTTTGGGTTTCCTCCCATATTTGTCAAACAAATTCAAGCTTGCATAAGATCACCTTGGATAGCCCCTCTAGTTAACGGAAGACCCTCAAATTTTTTCAAACCCAAAAGAGGGATAAGGCAGGGCTGCCCTCTATCCCCATTTCTGTACATTTTAGTTGCAGATTGTATGAGCAGAAGACTAAACAAACAGCTAGAGGAAGGAATGATTCCTGGTCTCTCCTTCAAAACAAGGATTCATCCCATCAACCATGCACTCTTTGCATATGATTCCATCTTGCTAGGAAGGGATTCCACTCAGATAGCTAGGAGTTTCCAGTAGTCTCTCAATCTTTTCCTTCTTTCCTCGGGTAGCAAGGCGAACCTGGATAAATGCCAAATCTATGGGTGGCACAGTAACATCAACACCCTCATATATATCTCCCAAATCCTCAACATTAAAGTCAATTATGACTAGAAGCACTTCAACTACTTGGGAATACCAATCACCAAAAAATATTTCTCATCGGCCATGTGGAGACCTGTAATACAAAAAATAAAAAACAAGGTTCTCTCTCTTGGTATGCACTGGCTCAATATTGCAGGGAAAGTCACTCTCATACAATCAATTTTATCCGCCTACCCCATATACATCAGCTCAATGGTTCTAGCCCCAAAGATGATCACTAACAGCGTAAGTATGTAAATAAGAAAGTTCCTCTGGCAGGGAGGCAAAGTTCAATCTAAAAAATTCCACCTTGTTAAATGGGATGTGGTTAAGACCCCAAAATTAAATGGGGGATTGGGAATTAGAGATTCGGAGCAGATGAATAAATCGTTGGGAGCTAAGCTGGTTTGGAGAATGGTTTCTGGAATTAGGGATTGGTGGAAAGAAGTTATCAGGAAAAAGTATATAAGGAATCCACGTTCCACAGTTCTCTGTCATCCTTGGGATGGGAAAGGTACTTCAATCTAGAAGCTATGTAAATCTTCTCTGACTTTAATTCAATCAGAATTCTATTGGGTCCTAGGTAATGGTAAGAAGATCAAGTTTTGGAGTGATAGAATCCTTGGTAATCCCTCCATATCTTCTCTCCCTCACATGGAGGATCTCTCTAATTGGGAAATTGGTAATGGTCTCGTTACTCTTTATGATCTATCTAGCTGGGATAGGAAAGGAAAATGGATTGGATGGAAGTTGCTGCAACCTCCCGATCATCTGAAACAAGCTGTTGATCTCTTACTTCCCCTCCTCTACAATATTTCCCCTATCAGCAAAAGCTCTAAAGTCTCCATTGGGTGGGGCAGCAATGGTACTTATACAGTTAAAGAGGGATACAAACTACTCCAAACTAATTTGGTAACCACCTTAGCAAATCTATGGAAGAAGGTTTGGAATCCAGAATACATTCCAAAAGTCAACTATTTTACATGGCTGCTAATGCACAATAAACTCCTAATGGAATACAATCTCACTAAAAGAGGTATAGAATGCCCCTCCATATGCGCCCTGTGTAAAGTAGACTTGGAATCTACCATGTACCTCTTTCTTCAATGCAAAGTCGCTGTACAAATTTGGAGGGCTATCTTGCATAACGTTTGTGATTTTTTCAAACCTCGAGACTCCCTTGAGCAACTTTGAATAGTCTGGAATAGTCTTTATCCAGGGAATCTCAAAAAAAAAAACCCATCCTAAGGCGGATGTGGAATGTCATTCCTAAGAACATATACTAGCAGATTTGGTTGGTAAGGAACAAATAAATATTCAAGGGAGAGAAGGTTAATATCAATCAGATTGCAGCAAAGATTATTGGGATGACTGCTAACAAACTAGCGACTAGAGGAATGGGATTACTAGATGCAGAAGATATCCCAGCAAAAGTATCCAAGTGGTGCAGTATTTTCTTCCAGAGGAGTTCCCCTCAGGACAAAAACTACAAAAACAGGCAGCCATGGGAAGTAAGAAAAAAATATGATGATCTCTCTCGATGGATTAAATATCAGAACACCTACTCTTTATTCTTTGATGGTGCCTCAAAAGGAAACCCAAGGAAGGAAGGTGTAGGGGGTCTTATTCTGAATCGAAGAGGACAAATAATCAATTCTTTTGCCTGGGGACTGGGGAGTAGGACTAATAATGAGGCTGAGTGGCTGGCTCTTCTACAAGGGTTGGATATGATTGATGCAAAATCCATCACTAGGCTGATAATCTTGGGGGATTCTCGCTAAGTGATCCTCAAAATGAGAACATGCTATCCCACGGGATCCATTAAATGCAAAAGGATGCACAGCGGGATTCAAAAGCTCCATAATCCAGATTTATGTGTGAACAAAATGAAATAGCAGATACAGAGTCATAATAACATACATTTTGCAAAGATAACAGAGATATAGTAAACAAGTATTCTATTAAATTGTGGAAATAAAACAGACTGTAACACAATTGCCAAAATGGTGGTAGCTATCACTGAGAAGAGATGTGGCTGCTACGCTCATCCATGCCAAGATGAATACAAAATGAGGCCAAAGGGGCCTATTTATAATAATAATGAGGGTAAGAACCCCAAAAGTCCAAAACTTAACTCTAGAAGATGAACCGTCATAAAGTTTGCGGCCCCAACATGGTAAGTTGAATAGTCAACTTCCCGAGGTCATAACTTTTGCATACGATCTTCGATTTGGACATTCGATAGCTCGTTGGAAAGGTATATTTAAGCTTTAAAACTTTTGGTCAACCATATCAATGGCTTGAATCACCACACATGACCTATTAAGGGAATATTTCACCTCTTAGTGGGGATATTAATTACATTAGAAGGATTTGAATAGTAGATATGGGTCTATGGATTATGAAAATGGTCTACAAATAAAATATTGGATTTAGACCATAAGATAAACTTCTATGCATAGAGGGCCAAGAACAACACCTCAACCCACCACAAATGACCTTTGAAATATACCCTTCACTTAATAGTGGGATGCTGATGATATTATGAAAATTTTCAAAATTATGCATGGGTCTTAGAGTTGAGAGAAAGGTTGGGGGAGAAAACCTAAAACTGAGACCATAAAGGAAGCTTCTAGTTATCTAAGGTTGAGAGAAACAACTCAAGCTACAACATATAACCTCTCAAGGGAATCGTTCTCTTTTGAGTGGGGATAAGGGAACCATTGGAATATTTTGAGTAGTAGGTATGGATTTCAAGGAATTTCACATGGTTTGGGAACTAAATTAATGTATTGATATGACTACAAATAAATATTATAGGTACTCATGGCCATAAACTATACCTCAAACCACCACCTAAGACCTCTCAAGGTTATCCTTGACTTCAAGTGGAGATAAAAGTTCCGTTAGAACATTTGGGATACTAGGTATGAGTCTATATGCCTTGAACATGATTGAGCAAGGAAAGATAGGGCTTATTCTATAAAGTAAAGTTATATGCATATATGCTAAAGAACAATTCCTTTACTAACCACACATCAACCTCTCGAGCATATACTTTCCCCAAGTATGTGTCTCAGGACCTTGTACATGGTTGTTATACAATGCCTAATACTAATCCATTAAATGCATATTAATGAAATATATTCCCAAGAATGATTCCTCGAGCTAAAATAGTACATGACCTATCAAGGGGATATTTGACCTCAAAATGGTGATGTGGACACCATTATGAATTTTTTAGCACAAGGTATTGTTCACAAGGCCTTGAACATGGTGGATGGAGGAAATCGATCCCTTAGGACCTAAACAGATATTCGGTGCTTCCAATGCTAATAATAATGCCTAGAACAAACACAAATGGCCCATCAAGGGGATCCATTCCCTTCAATATAGCATATTGGAACTGTTATGGTATTCTGAGAACTATGTGTAAGTATTGAGGCCTAAGCCAAGATAGAGTGATGAAACATTAACCTTAGTCCTAAAATGTAGCTTGTGAAACTAAAGGGCCATGAATAAACCCTTAACCTACCACACATGGCCTTATGTAGGATATTTGGCCTCTAAGTTGTAATATGGCTCCATTAGAAGGTTTTTGGCACCAAGGATGGGTAGTGGGACCATAGGAACGGATAAGAGAGGAACCCAATCCTTAGTCTCTAAAACAATCTTTTAGGTACATCCTACTTCAAGAACAACACCTTGAAACATCACACTCAATCTCCTAAGAGTATCACCTTCCTCCACGTTTGGATATTAGTAGGTAGGTCGAACAACATCACACGTGATCTCATGAGGGTATCCTTCACCACCAACTGGAGATATGGGCACCATTAGGATTTTTTGAGCACTAGGTTTAGGTGTTGAGGTATTAACCATGGTTGTTGTAGGAAGCTCATGAATTGGGATATATAGGAAACTTTTATGCCTAAATGTCTAACAATGATGTCTCCAAACACCAAAGCTAACCTCTCAAAGGGATATTTGTCCTTATAATCAAAATATGGGAAATGTTAAGAATTTTTTGAGCATTTAGTATAGGTCATGGGGCCTTAGACATGGTTAAGTAATGGAAAGTAGGCCTTAGGACTTAAAGGAAGCTTCTAGGTATCTCTAGCCAAGGATGACATGTTAAAAAACTCCAATATACCTTTCCACAGTATCTTTGGTATTGGAGTAGGGTTTTTTTATGACACAGAGAGAATATTAAGACTAATTATAGGTGCCAACACCTTGGACATGGTGGGGAGAAGAGAGTAGGACTTAGGTCCTAAAGGAAATTTTAGGCATCCTTGGTTAAGAACAATGCCTACAACCACCACACATGACCTCCCAAGAGCATATTACTCATATAAATGGGGATATTAGTGCTATTATAACTTTTTGAGAACTTGGTATCGGTCTGGGGAGCCCAACACATGCTTGAGGGAGAAAAATTGGGCCTTAATCCCTAAAAAAACCTTTTAAAAATCCATGGCCAAGAATAACAACTTGAACAAACACACATGGATTCTAGAGAGTATCTTTAGTGTTTAAGTAGGGATGTCTAGGTCATTAGATTGTTTTAAATAGTATTTTTGGTTCTTTAGGCTCTATACATAATTAATGAAGGAAACACATGCCTTATCTCGTAATGGAAGCTTTGAGGTATCCAGTGTTAGAATTGTTGTGCCATTTAGATCATCAAGTAATGAATCCAAATTATTGATGCAGTGAATAGGAATCAATTATACAAACTGAACAAATCAAATCTCACAGGAAACAGACAAGTATTGCACAGAGAATTACAGTTTTGTCTTCATTACATAATCTAGTGTTACATAGGAAAGAATTTGAATCATTAGGGATGAATTCAAATCTACCAATTGGATGTGACTATATCTGACTGCATGGATAACTAAAGATGTCTAAATCATTATCGGAGTCCAAGTAGTTAACTCTAGATGTCTAACTAAGTCACACAATCAGTTATAATCAGTTAACTCGGTCTAACTGAAGTGGTAGGTGAGAAAAATTCCTTATCCACATGCATCCATGCATAATTGGCGCTAACTGAACTGAAAGTGAACTAACTGAAGAATAACTAAGCTTAACTAGTTTCAAATCCAAGTAACTGAGGGAGGTTGGTACCGGGACTCCTAATGGCTCCTGAAATGTGGGGATTGGCCTAGGAGGCGCCTATATTAATGCATGCAAGTGCAGTTAGTGGCAGTTAAATTCTATAGGTGTTCCCAACACTCTAGTAACTGGTACATGTGGATCAATTAGGCCAAGTGGAACCAATGGTAGTAGTGGACAAAATAATTAAATAAATACTCCTAAGTTAGGTTAAAATAATCTAATAGACAGTTTGGTCAAGGGAGGATTATAAATCCTAACAACTCCCCTGAATACTAACTTGGACAACTGTGGGCCCTAGAAACAAGGCCAAAAGTCACACATATACAATCTAAAAGATAAAAAATGTTTCTTAATAAACCAAGGAATTAGGGTAAAACCTCATGGGAAACCCCCCCCCCCCCCCTCAAAATAAGTAGGAAACAGGAAAATACAAGCTATATTTAGAAGAAATAAGCTTCCTTCTTAGAAAAATAACTTGTCAAAAAAACTACTGCGAATTGCAGCACTGTGTAGGATCATGGTTCTTATGTGTAGCAGCATCCTGAAGTTGTGCATGTGAACCTCTCAATGTCCTTCTGAACTGATGAATCTATGTGTTTCTTCTAGATGGAAGAGGCAAAGAATGATCAATTTTATGCTACTATGGGCCAAGTGATTGGTCATTCACTCTCATCATGTAGCGCTTTCCTGGAAATTTGTTGCACCACTCTATAGGGAGAAAATCTAAGGGAAAGAGCCACATGCTCATTCTGATACTGGGACCTAGTTCTCATTCTGTCTTCTGGATTTCCAACACCATATCCAGCTACATCAATAAGCTTTTGACCCATATAGGCTTAGGATTTCGATTTCGAATGGATACTAAATATGGATCTAGAATCTCATGAGATTCAGTCTATATAACAGGATCATGTTGGATTTGATCCTCTTCATCTGAATCTGAAACATATAACAAATCATCATCATCAAAAGGTGGTGGAAGAGGAGTTATACCTTCTTGTGCTTCAAATGGTGGTGCATCATACAATTGATCTTCTTTAAATTGAACACTTCCCTCAATGAAGCATTTCCTAGTTGCAACCTCCATCAACTTGTATGCTTTTGCATCTTCAGCATATCACAATAGAGTGCGTTCGCTACTTTGGTATTGGAAGGCTTTCCTCTTGTCAGTGGGTATCTTGGCCCAAGATTTGGAATAAAAAACTCTCAGATGAGAGACATTGGGCTTATACCCATGTAGTGCTTCGAAAATAGTGGCCCCAACCACTGATTTATGAGGCACTATGTTATGCAAATATGAAGCACAATTTTCAGCTTCTGCCCAAAGAGAAGGAGGGAGTGTCTTACTATGGAGAAGACATGTTTCCATCTCCTTTAGTAATCTGTTCTTCATCTCAGCCACATCATTATGTTGTGGTGTGTGTGGAACTGATTGTTCCATTCGAATCCCCTCCGATTCACAGAAACACTAAAAGTCTCTTTTGATGTACTCTCCTCCTTTATCAGATCTTATGGCCTTGATTTTCTTACTGAAACTATTCTCAACCATATATTTAAAAACAAGGTCATAGGTTCAAAACTGATGGGGGGTAGGGTTGCTAATTGGCATGTTGTGACAAGGCTCAAAGGATAGGCAACCCGTAGGATAGAGGCTCACCTCGGTGGGATTCTGGACGTCTTGGCCCATGCTAAGTCACAAGTTATTGGTATATCTGGCTTGCAGGATGTTGGATATACTTTTGGGAGGTTGTTGTTCTCATGGTTAAAAAAAACCATAGCTTTAAAAACTTTAAAAGTCTCAAAAACTTCAGATTTTTTTTTCATAAAGTACACCCAGGAGTATCTAGAACAATCATCAATAAAGGTGAGGAAATACCTGCAACCATTAATGGAGTTTGTGGGCATAGGTATAGCCACATCACTATGTATCAAATCAAGTATAGAGGCAGCTCTATGTGCCTTCGCAACTTCATACCTCTTCTCTGGATGCTTAACTACCAAGCAACCATAACATACTCCATCAGAAGTTTGGATGAGAGACAAACCTTCAACCATTTTATCATTGTGGAGTTGCTAGAGATATTTAAAATTAAGATTGCCAAATCTTACCGATGTCGTTAGCATGAGACAATAAAGATGTAGGAAGTGAGACAGGTAAAAAAATGTGAGAAACCATAAGCTTTAGTAGAATGATTTGCAATACCTTTCGCTATGAGTTGTCCAATAGCCTTTTAAGTGATCTCAAATTCAGTTAGTTTTATCTCTCCACGTTAGGGGCAGAGAATATATGAGAAGCAGAGAATATATGAGAATAGTGTGCAAAAAATCATGAATCAAGCAAAGCGCACATGATGTCAATTAAGAAGATATTAATTACCATTGGCCACTGGTCCATCAAGCAATTATACCAGCTTCCAAGTCTATCTTATCGAGTGCAAATGGAAGAGGTGTTGAATCACAACATTCAAGGAGGTTGTTAAAAGATGTTACCTGCTAGATTGTTGAGAAAGATTAAAAATTTGTCATGCAAGAAGGGGATTAATGCTATTTACACACAGGTTGAAAAAATGTCAAACTAGATAACGCATAAATTAACCACAGAACAAATATCAATAAACAACGAGTGCAAAAGAATGATGGAGTCGCCTTAGCATTATCAAATCGCAGAAAGAAAAAGGAGAATTCTTTATCATTTTGCTTTTTATGATAAATTTATCACAATTTTTTGTGTTTATTCTTTTTTAAAGGTAAGCTTTGAATTGTTATGATATATATATCAATATGCAGGTTTGTCAAAAGATTTGCATGTTAAATGATAATTAAAAAATGTGGGGAGGCACTTAAAGCTAACATAAGACATTATCAATGGAACTAGACTACCTTAAAAACGTTAAATGTCATATTTACGTTACATATCACGTTTCCAACTTTTGCAAATAATGTGCAATAATATGATTGGCTACAATTGTTTCCCTACGTAATCCGTCGTCATACTTTATGGTAGGTTGTGTGACATCTTGAAACATCAACCTAATTGTACACGCGAGTCTCTACAATGGACACTACTACTAATCCTTAATATTTTTCATAACCATTGTAGATGTATTAACATAGTAAAATCATCGAATCAATATACATTTAAAAACCACAGACAAAAATATGTGATACTTGTAGATTTCCATAACCCATTGATAGTGCTACTGCTTAGTAAAAGAAATGTTGGTTGGACGGATGTTTACATGATATATGATGTGCCAACTTTACTTTTGACGTCACAAACCCTTTTGATAGATATATAAAAAGACTACAATTATGTTTCCAAACTCCAATCTTAATTAAACTTTATAAAATGACATAATGGATATTGTTGGGACTGAGGTGTCGATAGTCTATATGGTGGACTCTGTCCTCTAAGTGCATGTATCTGATTTCCCACCATTAAACATGGGTGTGGGTCTGTCCATCCTATTCTAAATATCAGGTGTTGGAAATATTAATTACTCGCTAATCCATAATTCAATCAGCCGACTCTGTCGAAGTCTGTAGCAGGTCAAAAAGAACCAGAGAATCTGACAAGATAAAGAGTTCAGAATTCTTGTATATAAGACAATAGAATTTAGTTGCTGAAGCTAAGTTTCTAGGTAAAGAGTAACTGCAGTCTTTAAATGTTAAGTCAGTTAGTTGGCAGAAATCTTCTATATAAAGGATGAATTTGTAAATAAATAAAAAATAGAGAGAAGAGACAGACAAGCAACAGAGAAGAGAAGTGTGACAACGAAGAAGAAGGAAAACTCACTAAAGAGTTTGAAGCTCAAGCTTCTGTGTTTTTACCAAGTTTGTATTTATAGCTGCAAGTTTTGTTATGTCGTCATATGAAATATAAATCCTTAATTTTATGGTTGAATGAATGTTTTAGATAGCCGCACATCTTCTCCATATTTACCTAAGTGAATGTTGTTTACATTTACTGTAAGTGAAAGACGTCAAGAAACCATGAATATTTCACTGTGTAAAAGTTCCTAGATTTACGCATAGAGGTTCAACACAAATCTTGTTTATTATTTTCTTATATGATATTGTGAGTGATTCGCAATATATTTGTGTCGTAGTTAATCCTAGGTTACCACAGTGAAAAGTGTTTTTCATATCCCTAAGTCCTTAGACTAGGAAATATAAAGTTATTGCACAGAAGTGAAAACTTGTTCGCACATGAGTTGGTCACAACCAAATTCATGTCACAGTAAAACCCAGTTGAATCCAAAGTAAAAGTCCTTCGCAGGTGAAGAGTCCATCGCAGTTACTCTTTCGCAGCAACTCTGTCGCAACGCAGTAACTCTCGCGCAGTAATTATGTTGCGCAGTAAATTCCGTCGTAAGAAAATTGAGTCACAAGTTTTGAAAAAGCAAAAAGGGGAAAACAGAAAGGTTGTGCTGCACGGTAACTCAAGTTAATTTCCGCGACCTCCGTTTTTCTTGAGATCTGGTATCAGAGCTAGTTTAGGAAAGAAATCTTGTCCTAAAAGGACAAAAGTAATTTTCTAAGGAAAGTTAAAAATTAAAAAATGGCTTCTACTTCCGGTTCAAATATGTTGAGTTTACAAACTTCGATTTTTACAGGAAAGAATTATGAATATTGGTCTATAACAATGAAGACTTTATTTAGAGGTCAAGATGTTTGGGATATTGTCCAGAATGGTTATGCAGAACCAGCAAATCAAACGGCATGTAATAATCTCTCACAAGCTGAGAAAGATATCCCAAGGGAACAAAGGAAGAAAGACGGAAAAGCTCTGTTCTACATACATCAAGCCATGCATGAAAGCATACTCCCAAGAGTAGCAGCAACAATTACTGCAGAGTAGGCATGAGACACATTGGGTACAGGTTATCAAGGTTTGGATAAGGTAAAGACTTCAAAGCTGCAAATTCTGAGAAGATATTTTGAACCTCTGTCTATGAAAGATTCAAATTCAGTAGACTCATTTTATACCAGAGTTGTTGGTTTGATAAATCAACTGAAATATCACAGAGAAACCATAACAGACCAAAGGGTGGTTGAGAAAATTCTCAGAAGTCTTCCCCCAAGATTTGAAAACTTGGTTGTAACCTTGGAAGAACACACGGACATGACAACGTTTACTATTGATGAGCTGCAAGGTTCACTCATCAATCATGAACACAGCCTCAACAAAACTCAAACATCATTGGAAGGTGCATTCACAGCACAGTCATCTATAAGACGTGGAAATGGCAGGGGGTGAAATAATTTTAGATGCAGAGGAAGAAACTTCTCAAGAGAAGGACGCAACAAAAGTCTTGCAGCTGTTGCTGGTAGAGGACAGAATCATAACACAAGTCAGCCAAGTGGTCACAGGTTTGATAAATCAAAGATTCAATGTCATTACTGTAAAAAAATTGGTCATTATGCATATGAATGCAGGAAGAAGCAATATGACCAAGGAAAGCAAAGCCAAAATCAGTCGACGAACACCGGCATTTTGTCGAGCGTAATGTTGATGGCATGCGCATCCCCAATTGAATGCAATACCATCCAAGAAAGTCCATCTAACATATGGTATTTAGATTCAGGATGTAGCAATCATGTGACTGGTAATTTAAATTTATTTTCCAGTCTAGATAATTCAGTTCAAACTGATGTTACACTTGGAAATAATGTCCAAGTCATTGTTTTGGGAAAAGGTACTGTTAGTATTTTAACCAAACCGGAGGAGCATAAGCATATGGCTGATGTTTACCATGTAGAAGGTCTGAAGCATAATTTACTGAGTATTGGACAGTTGATACAGAAAGGTTGCAGAGTTTACATGGAAGATAATCACTGTGCGATTAAAGATGTACATCCAAGCAACTAGTTGATAGCAAGAGTGCCAATGCCAAGCAATCATTTGTTTCCATTAAGTATAGTTCTAGACAATACAGAATTTGCATTCAAGGCAAAAAGTAAAAAAGAATTCATGTGCTGCGACAAGAAAGAAAAAGACAGTGTTGATTTACAGGATGCATTTCAAACAAAAGTTTAGGATGATTCCTGGCTATGGAAATTCAGATTTGGACATCTGAATTTTGGTGGACTGAAGTTGCTGCTCACAAAGAATATGGTAAAAGGATTGCCATTGATTGACAAACCAGACAGAGTTTGTGAATGATGCATCTTTGGAAAGAAGCATAGAGAGACTTTTCCAGTTGGAAAGTCATATAGAGCGCGCACACCACTTGAGATCGTGCACTCTGATATTTGTGGTCCAATACAAACAACGTCCATTGGTGGATGCAAGTATTTTGTTACTTTTATTGATGACTACTCAAAAAAAACATGGGTATATTTTTTGAAACATAAATCTAATGCATTTAGTTGTTTTCAGCAGTTCAAGGCACTCGTGGAGAACTAGAGTGGACACTACATAAAAATCCTAAGAACAGACATAGGCGATGAATATGTTTCAAATGGATTTCTAAATTTTTGCAAAAGTCATGGCATACAGAAGCAATTCACTGTGCAGTATACACCTCGGCAGAATGGTATCAAAGAGAGAAAGAATAGAACCATTATGGAAATGGCGCACAGCATTATAGCATCCAAGCATTTGCCAAATGAATATTGGGGTGAAGCACTCGCAACTGCCATATACATTATAAACCGATGTCCAACAAAGAGTGTGAAGAAAAATATTCCTCAAGAAGCATGAACAGGTATGAATCATAGTGTTTTTCATTTAAAAAATTTTGGTTGCGTCGTATATGCTCATGTGCCAGATGAGCTAAAAAATAAATTAGACAAGAAGGGACAAAAATTTATTTTTATTGGTTATTCTGAAGACACAAAAGCATACAAGTTGTATGACCCTGTCGCAAGGAAAGTAATTATTAGTCGCGACGTTCAATTCATTGAGAATGAATCATGGGATGGAACCGTTGAGAAAAATGTCAAGATTGTGTCAAATGTCGAGCATGAAGACATCACAGAAGAAGTGGTTCAAACACCACATGTAAATCAACCGATCGCAGCACCGTTGACCCCCATGACACCGCGACATGGTTTAGCACAAGGAACATCGACACAAATCGCAACTCAAGCTACACCGACAAGCACACCAAGAGGACAACAGACTGCATCAAGCAGTTCGACATCAACAAATCCAGTGAAGACAAGAGTTCTGCGTGAGATATATGAATATGGTACACTAAATTCCTTCTCTATCTTTGCATTATTTTCTCAAATAGATGATTCACTAACATTTGAGGAAGTTGTTGAAGAAAAAGTATGGGCACAAGCCATAGATGAAGAAATAGAATGCATTGAGAAAAACCAGACATGGGAACTGGTTGATGTACCAAAAGATAAAGATGTAGTTAGCGTCAAATGGATTTATAAGACCAAACAAGATGTTGATCGAAATGTGCAGAAGCACAAGGCAAGAATGGTAGCAAGAGGGTTCACACAACAACCTAGCATAGATTTCAATGAAACGTTCGCACCAATTGCACATATGGATACAATCAGAATTATTTTGGCTATCGCTGCAAAAAACAAATGGCCTATTTATCAAATGGATGTTAAGTCAGCATTTCTGAATGGTTATATGGATGAATAAGTATATGTGGAACAAACAAAAGGTTATGAAGTTCCAGGACAAGAAAACAAAGTGTACAGACTTAAGAAGGTGCTCTATGGTTTAAAGCAAGCTCAAAGAGCTTGGTACAGTCGCATTGATTCCTATCTCATTAAGAATGGATTTCATAGAAGTGAAAGTGAGCCAATGTTGTACACCAAAGTGAATGAGCAAGGTAACATGTTAATTGTTTGCCTGTATGTGGATGATTTAATATTTACTGGTGATTTTGGCATAAAAGAATTTAGAACAGTCATGGAAAGTGAATTTGAAATGACTGATTTGGGTCTCATGAAATTCTTTCTGGGCATTGAAGTCCAACAATCTGAAAGTGGTATTTTCATATCACAATCCAAGTATGCAAACACAGTTTTAAAAAGATTTAATATGTCAAAATGCAAGGCAGCCCCAACACCAGTAATAATAGGTTTAAAATTGAGCAAAGATGATGATGGATCAACTGTAGATCCTACATTGTTTAAAAGGCTTTTTGGCAGCCTTATGTATTTAACAGCGACAAGACCGGACATCATGTATGGAGTAAGTCTGATCTCAAGATTCATGGAGTCACCAAAAGACTCACATTGGCAAGCAGGTAAAAGAATTTTGAGGTATGTAAGTGGTACAAAAGATCTTGGCATAATGTATTCAACTTCAGAAAATTTTAAACTCATAGGATATACTGACAGTGACAATGGAGGAAGTGCATATGACAGGGAAAGCACATCTGGGTACACATTTCATTTTGGTACAAGTGTTGTTTCGTGGGCTTTGAAGAAACAACCCATAGTAACTCTATGTTCAACAGAAGCAGAGTATGTCGTAGCTACAAGCGCTGCAGGTCAAGCTATTTGGATGAGAAGAATGTTAAAATACCTGTCGCAGAACCAGTAAGACCCAACAACTATTTTCTGTGACAACAATTCAACCATTTCCTTGTCAAAGAATCATGTGTTTCACAAGAAAACCAAACACATTGACACAAGGTATCATTTCATAAGAAAGTTGGTGAACAACAAAGAAATTTGTTTAGAATTTTGCAGGTCTGAAGATCAACTTGCATACATCTTTACAAAACCATTGGCAAGGGATACATTTCAGTATCTTCGAAGTTATTTGGGAATGACAAGTTCTGTATAGTGAACTCTATCATGAATAGAGCATGTTTTATGCTGTGAAAACATTTTGTTATATATATATTTTTAATTACGATCTGCTCATAATTAAGGGGGAGTGTTGGAAATATTAATTACTTGCTGATCCATAATCCAATCAGCCGACTCTGTCAAAGTCTGTAGTAGGTCAGAAAGAGCTAGAGAATCTGACAAGATAAAGAGTTCATATTTCTCGTATATAAGACGGTAGAATTTAGTTGTTCAAGCTAAGTTTCTAGGTAGAGAGTAATTGCACTCTTTAAATGCTAAGTCGGTTGGTCGACATAAATCTTCTATATGAAGGATGAATTTGTAAATAAAAAAAACAAAGAGAAGAGACAGACAAGCAACAAAGAAGATAAGTGTGGCGAAGAAGAAGAAGGAAAACTCACTAAAGAGTTTGAAGCTCAAGCTTCTGTGTTTTTACCAAGTTTTTGTTTACAGGTGTAAGTTTTGTTATGCAATAATATGAAATATAAATCCTTGAGTTTATGGTTGAATGAATGTTTTAGATAGCCGCACATCTTTTCCATATTTACCTGAGTGAATGTTGTTTACATTTATTTTCAGTGAAAGACATCAAGAATCCATGAATATTTCACTCTGTAAAAGTTCCTAGATTTAGGGGCAGAGGTTCGACACAAGTCTTGTTTATTATTTTCCTATATGATATTGTGAGTGATTCACAATATAGTTGTGTCGTAGTTAATCCTAGGTTACCACAGTGAAAAGTGTTTTTCATATCCCTAAGTCCTTAGAGTAGGAAATATAAAGTTATTGCACCTAAGTGAAAACTTGTTCGCACATGAGTTGGTCGCAACCAAATTCATGTCGCAGTTACCCAGTTGAAGCCAAAGTAAAAGTCCTTTTCAGGTGAAGAGTCCATTGCATTACTCCTTCGCAGTAACTCTCGCGCAGTAAATTCTGTCGCAAGTTTTGAAAAAGTAAAAAGGGGAAAACGGAAAGGTTGTGTTGGGTGGTAACTCAAGTTAATTGTGGGGCCGCTGTTTTTCTAGAGATCAGGACATTTGTAAATTGCACCCTACATTATGTTCTATTGGTACCAAAGGTCGAGGCCATCAATGTTTACTACCCTATGACTTCCTCTTTGGCTATGATTGCTTGATGTATTGTCTTGTGTAGGGTGAATGGAAATAGGATGCAAACCTTTGAATTGATGTTGTAATTTATATTGTAAGTAAATCTTCTTACTTGTAGCTTCTTTGTACTCATATGCGGTGCATACCTTAGCACTTTCATGAATTTTATCTCATATTTCATTATCAACTAGTTTCCACACCTTTAGGAGTTGATCTCGTTCAATTGCCTTGTTATGAATTCTTGGATAAGTAGTGCTTTCTGAAATGTTTTTTAAACAGTTCACAAGATACTTTGCAATCTCGATCCGATGTTGTAGCAACATCTTCTACCACAATCGGGAATTGGGAATTTCTTTTTAGTTGCAAAATTGCCATGCATACTTTTTGGTTGGCCATTCCTTTTTCAAAGACAGTGAACAAATTTTGAATGCATGTTGGTAGCAAGGGTTGTTGTAGCTTAACCCAATTGCCAATGTTGATGTTGTTAGATGTAACTTAATTTTCAATGTTGATGTTGTTAGATGCAACCCAATTTTCAATGTTGATGTTGTTTCCTTTTGTTGTTGCAAATTAATAGTTTAATGTTATGCTGATGCAGATGCATTTGCAAACCAAACAGTACAATGTTGCTGCCAATGCCTATTGTCTACCAGCCTGGGCAGGTATCAGCTGCCATACAATTTGCTTAAAATCTTTTTAAACATGAAAAAGACACATATGCTTACTATTCACTAAATTAGGAAAAAATTTAAAGATAACAAATATTCAAACCTTGATAAATTTGTAAGCTGAACGGAAAATTCAACAAATATAAATTTTTATTCTGAAAAATACTATCGCACCTGCACCCTATGTTGAATGCAATACATCGAATTCAGAGTGGTACCACATATTCACGATACAGTACTTATGCTTGCCGGGACACGGGGGGTTTTCATAACCCTAATGGACGACGACGGGGAAGGATTGCATATCACACTTTTTATTTTTATTTTTGCGTTTCAATCATATCATCTCGCGGCGCCAACTGTTTGAAGCAGAATTACCCACTTCCCATTCGAATTCAATTCGATACGAGAAAAATTAGAAACCCTAAAATACAACACATACATAAATAGACGTCCATAGATTAGCAGTATAAATCGGGGTGGGAAAGCAAATACTGCTCGAATTTCTCGTACGTGGCATTCATGTTTTCCTCGATCCCTTTTGCTTTTCCATGGTCTAACTCACCGCCAGGAAGGGTTTCGTAGTAAGCGGTCTTAACTATAACACATCCCCCTTCTTCCTTCGCAACAACTTTGATCTCAAAGCTCAACGCACTTAGTTCCTTCCCCAGTGGCCCTCCTTCGATCAATGTGTACTTATACACCAACTTCTCATCGTCTATTGCATCCACTCGCTCCTTCAGAAAGCTGAACTCCTTCACAACTGTGGCAAGAAAATGAAAAACCATACAATTATCAGCAATTCATTTCAAATTTATGCAGCAACATCTGAATCTGATCATACGCTATTTCAATGGAGTAACAATTGGAAATGGAAGTATAATGATGTTAATGTAAGAGTAAACAGGCACCTGCTGGATTGAAGTTGAACTGCTTGATGGTGCCTACGCCTCCATCTCCCTCAAGGCAGCTTACAGAAGAGAAAATTTCAGGCACAACTTTTGGGAAGAAGTTGTGGCTGTCTTTCACCGTGGCGTTCCACACTCTCTTTGCCTCCACCTGAGACACACGTTCAGTTGTTGTACTTCCAGACACCATCTTTACTTGTCACTTCTTAAACTCTCTCAACAAAATCAATCAGAAGTAGAAGCTGCTTGTTGTAGAATACACAGGAGGAGGCTATTTATAAATAACAATCGGCCAATAATCAATCTGCGAAATTTTGCATTCACATTCAAGCAGCGATGCAATCTTGACTGATTCTCTTTTAATATTCAAAGCTCTTAGAAGTTCTGTTTTAATATTCAATCTTCAAAGGGAATCGATAAGGTAAGGCGCTGTCAGTCTGGCCCACAGTAATTGATTCCCATGTTCATCTGTATTGCTTTGGGAAGTCTTAGTGTCTCCTGCATTGTATTTTAATAAGAATGGTTCAATCAAGAAACAGATGACGATGGCGCGATAAAGATATATAATTTGCTTCTATATTGTAACAACAATTTCGTGCCAATGGATAACCGACTGAATCGCCATGTGATGTGGATAACTTGTCGATGTTAGAGGTAATTCAAAATTCCAAAATTGCAGATCTCGTGCCAAAATTCAAGCTATCGTGCAAAATGGGGATGACCGACTGAATCCCCATATGGATGACAACTTACAGAGATTAATTTAAATTCCAATGGTGCTCTTGGTTGTTTTTAAATGCAATTTCTTAAAGATTAAGAAGAAATTTTGTATTAAATTATAACTTTAAATACTCTTAAATTCAATTTATTAAAGATTAAGAAGAAATTTTGTATAAACTCATAATTTTAAATACTGTTAAGAAAATTTATTCGCAATTTTTAGAGAATTTTTTATTATTATTTGTTATATAAGATTTTTTATAATAAAATTTTGTTTTCAAGAAGGTTTACACATTTTAAAATGATATAAATACATGAAAATTTCAAACAAATAAGTAGAACTTCCATTTATGAATTAAAAAATACCATTCAAACTATTAAAAAGTTTTATGCTCTCCAAAAAAATTACATTCTAATAAACGTCCAAAAGATAAAATTAACAATCAATATTATTTTATTATTAATAAATATAAAATGTTAAAAAATCATAACCAGAGCGATTTGAAAATCTGAGAAATTATGGGTGAAGTCAAATATTGATTTAAATAATTAAACAACCTGGAGAGTATTAAAGATAAGTTGCATAAATAATGTTATTTAATAAATTAGTATAAAATTATAATTAAGAGTAGTTTTTTATTTTTATTTTTCAAAGTATGGTTAATTATGATTGATTATGATTAATTATGATTTATAATAGGGTTTGAGCTAAAAGATGAGGGACCTTTTGCAAATTCTACTTTTAGGAAACATGCTCATGATACATAAAAATACAACGTGCTCGTGTTATGTAATGCTTGGTTTGGTTAAGCTCGAGCCTAACATGTCATATGACATGTAGCTTAGGCTAAGCAAAATGCGCAGGAGTTTTATAGTTACAAAACATGCACGTGTTATGGAGAAACAAAATGTGCACCCGTTATTGAGAACCACAAAAAAATATGGTTGTAGTGCATGGCTAGGGAAATGTTCATAAAAATAATAGTTTGCATAATCAAGACTTAGGACCTATAGTAATATCTTAGCATCATCAAGAACAATATCTCAAACAACCATGCCTAACCTCCCAAGAGCATAATTTTTCTTTGTGTTGTAATATGGACACCATTAAGAGGCATTAAGAACTATGTATGAGGCATAGTCCCTTGACCATGCTTGGGGGAGGAAACTTAAGACTTATGCCCTAAAGGTAGTTTTTAAGGCTTGAGGTCTATGAAAGGTCATCGAACTTGCACATAGGACTTCCGTATGTGATATTTTTCATCTAAGATAGAATGTGCAATGCATTAGAATTCTCTTAGCTTTAGGAACATATTCGTAGACATGGTTGCGGGAGGAAACCTAGTCCTTAAGCCCTAGAGGAATCATAGACATATAGGGCCAAGAACAACACCTCGAACAAACACACATGATCTCTTAAGGGTATCCTCAACCTTTAAGTTGGTATATGCCATGATTGGGATTTCTTTAGCATTAGTTATGGAGGATAGGGTGTTAATCATGGTTGGTACAGAAAGCTTTAAATTTAGGCTGTACACCAACTTAAAGGGCTCAAGGTTTATGAACGACACCTTGAATCACCCTAAATGACCTCTCAAGTTGATAGTTTTGATTTGAATGGGGATATGGGAACCATTAGGGGTTTCTAAGCACTATGTATGTGCCTTGGGACCTTGGACATAATAATTAGGCCTTAGCCCCTAGAAGATGCTTCTAGGCATCTAGAGCCAAGAATGATGTGTTGAACAACTTCAACAGAGCCTTCCATACTAGTATCATTTACCTTGAAATGGGAATACTAATACTATTAGAAAAAATTTAGCACTAATTACAAATATTAGGCCCCTTGACATGGGTGCAGGGGAACACTTGGTCCTTAGGCATTGAAGGACATTGTGAATCATTTAGGGCCAAATTTGATGCCTCCAACCACCACACATAATGTTGAAAGTGATTCCTTTGAATCATAATGGGGATATGCATGCCATCATCATTTGTTGAGCACTAGGTATGCATCTCAAGGTTGTGGACATGGTCAGGGGAGGAAACTATGGCCTTAGGCCCTATCTAAGGTTTCTAGGCATCCAGGGATAGGAAGGATGCCTTAAAAAATCACACATGGCATCTCATAGGTATATTTGGACTATGAATATGGATGTTAGTGGAATTATGTGGTTTTAAGCAGCATGTATGGGACCTATGAGACATGATTGAGGGAATATGCTCATGCCTTAGGCAACAAAGGAATATTTGAGGCACCCATGTTAATGAAAAATTTATTAAAGCACCACACATGACCTACTCAAGGTATGCTTGGTCTTCAAGAAAATATGCACATGCCTTTAAGAGGTTTTGAGCATTAGATATGTGTAGTAAGGCCTCAACATGGCCAAGGCAAGAAATCCAAGACCTGATACCTAAAGAATATTTTTGGCATGTACGACTACACATGTTCCTTACTAACTATCCCTCTATGCCTTACTCATTGGCCCTCTCTTTCTTTGTATTTCCATCTCTCTCTATCTATATGTGTGTGTCCCTCCCTCACTCCCCTTCTCTCATAGCCTCTCTCCACCTTCTTTATACCTCCCTCACGATCCCTTCCTCCATCTCTCTATCTCTATCACTCACCCCTCCCCCCCCTCTCTATCGCTAACTCCTTTCCCTCTCTCTCCCACACAATCTCTATGTGTGTGTATCCCTCCCCATTCTCTCTATCTATATCTATGTGTGTGTACCACTCCCTCACCCCCCTCTCTCATAGCCTCTCTCCACCTTCTATATACCTACCTCACTATCACTCCCTCCATATCACTCTCTCTATCGTTCACCCCTCCCCCTCTCTCCATTTCTCCCACACAATCTCTCTCTCTCTCTCTCTCTCTCTCTCTCTCTCTCTCTGTGTCTGTGTGTCTCCTCCCTCTCTCTATATATATCTATGTGTGTGTGTCCCTCCCTCACTTCCCATCTCTCATAAACTCTCTCCACCTTCTATATACCTCGCTCACTATCCTTCCCTCCATCACTCTCTCTATTTCTCACCCCTCCCCCTCTCCCTCTCCCTCTATCGCTCACCCATCCCCCTCTCTCCCACATAATCTGTGTGTGTGTGTGTCCCTCTCTCTCATAAAATCCCTATGTCTCTCCCTCTCTTTCTAACTTCTATTTACCTCCCTCACTATTCCTCCCTCCCTTCTCCCTTAATTACCAACCCTCTATGCCCTTACCCCTCTCCCCTATCCTCTCTCTCTCTCTACTTGTATCCCTCCCTCCCTATCTCTTTTCACCCTCCCTCTCCATGCTTCTCTCTCTCACAACCTCCCTCTCTCTCCGTCGCTCAACCCTCTCTCTCTCTCTATGTCTCTCTGTCTCTCTCTCTCTACATGTGTGTCCATTCCCCCTTTCTATCCTTATGTCTAAACCCCCCCGGTCTCTCACACACACACCTTATATCCCTCCCTCACTATCTCTTTCCTTCACTCTATCTCCATCCCTCGCTAACACCCCCTCCTCCTTCTTTATCTTATTCTCTCTCACCCTCTCTCTACATCAATCTCTCTCTCTCTCTCGCTCTCTCTCTCTCTCTCTCATACTCCCTTCCTATATATTTTCTACGTATCCCTTCTCCTCAACCCCCTACCTCATTTTGACCCACATTCTTTGTTTTATCACATCTCATCCCCTCTCTTCAATTTCCTCCTCCTTTTGCCTCTGTCCTCCAACACACCTTATTCCTCCTCTAATCATCCATATCCACCTTTCCATTCACCAATTCTTTATCTCATCAAACCATCACTCACTTCCTCCCCTCCACCTTATCCCCCTTCGCCACTCAAGTCTCGGGTATTGATTCTAACCCTATAGGTCTTCAACAACTCTTATCCTCCTAATAGTGATCTCAAGCCCCACTCCCCTTCACTTGTGTAACCCATCATGTTCCCATTCCATTCATATTTATCCACTTGAATTTACAACATCCTCCTAGGACCTTGACCCTTCCCCACCCCTCTCAACTATTAACCATACTCACTCGAACTTACAACATGCTCCTAGGCACTTGACCCTTCTCCATTCCCTCTCAACTATTGACAATACCCACTTGAACTTCCAACATTCTCATAGGCCCTTGACCCTTCCACACCCCCTCTCAACTATTAACAATACATTTGATATCTTGCATATAGTGCTAGATTTTTTGCTCTACATAACATGCACGCATTATAGAACTACATAACGTGTGCACATTTTGTAGTTATATAACGCGCACATGCTTTGTAGTTCTATAACGCGCGTGCGTTTTGTAGTTCTATAACACACATGTGTTTTCAAATTCTATAAGGGAGAAAAATGTAATTTGAATTTAAACATTCAATTCACTTGCTTGCATGCCACCAATAGTCCTATATGTATTGTTTAGAGATTGCTTCGGTAATACCAAACCTGTGCTGTGGTATATGATAAACCATAGCTAATTGGTCATTTCTTCCAGTTTCTGAAGAAGATGTTGTTTACGCACTCGTTACAGTATGCTACACACAATCATTTTTTACAAAATCTTAAACATAAATAGCATTTTTTTTCTGTAGATTCTAAATATGTAATTTTTGTTTAAAAATATTATATTTTCCTTTTTTTTCAATTTATATTGTGTTCTAACTCCTTAACTCAAAAAAACATGTTGTTAGTGTTTTTTCCATAAAATTTTCAAATCTTAATAGTTTTGAAAACAAATTCTATGGTGCACTAGAAGACGCTACCCTCTAAATTCTATAAAAAACACATTTCATGATTATTTCATTAAGACCTTCAAAGGATGCACCCATAAAAGATGTACCATTTTCGAGGAATGGTCACTTAGATAATGATAAAAAAAATTAAAAATTACTATTTTTATTTTTGAAAAATAGTGCTACACTAGTGCTATATGTTATCTACATCCCTACAAAATTTTGTATCCTGAAACCATCATTTAGGCCCTCAAAGGCCGCACACACAAAAACATATGTACCTTATCCTTTGCTTAAAAAATAAAAATTGACTGTTAGAAAAAATGAAACTTGACATAGTTATAAAAAAATTCAATACATAAAATTTATATATTCTCAAACGTGATTTAATTTTCTACATTTCATATTTTTTACTCAAAGCAAGATATTTTGTGTAAGTATCTCAAAAAATACAATTAAGTTTAGGGATGCGTGATTTTTTAGTTTTCTATTGCATCTAACGTGCCAAAAGTGACCCTCATTAACTTGCACTAACCCAATGGTTAATCATGGTTGATCACTATTAACTATGTTTGATTTGGTTGATTGCCATGTATGATGGATTAGTGTGTTTGACCATTGGTAAATGTGGTTGAGTACAATAGTTTTTAATCATTGACCATGATTGACTAAGGTAGTATAGATGACCACATATTAACTATGGTTGACATGGTCGATTATGGTTGACCATTTCTAATAATGGTTTATTGATTGACCATGGTTGATTATGGTTGACCAAGTATGAACATTGTGCACTATGATTGCCAACGTTTGAATGTGTTTGACAATGATTACATGGTTAAAAATGGTTAATTATGGTTATCTATGGTTGACTTTGCTTCACCACAATAAAAACTCTATGCCTATGGCTGACAATGGTTGACTTGATTGGACATGATTTAGCATGGTTGACCATATTACTATGGTTGATCAAAGTTGACTATGGTTTATTATGGTTATGTGACATAGAAACCCTCAACTAGGTTGAATAATGTAAAATTCCTACATTCCTTAATGGTTGTGGCATATTGTGACATCCAATAACAATTATGTCACATTGAAAAATTCTCCAAGGGTTATGTTCGATTATTACAATCCCTAATGGTTATGTTTTATTACAATGATCATCTTTATTGACTTATGTAGAATTGTTTTGTTTCTCTATGGATTTTTTGTATTGTGATATTCATAAAAAGTTATAACAAAATATCTCTTAATATCTCTTCATGGGATAGTGTTTTGGATGGTACATGATGATGAAATGTTAAATATTAATCCATTTAATTCAAAAATAAATTTTAATTTTAAAAATAATTTAAAACCAAATAAAAATTTACTTTTCACTAAATATCTATTTCTTCCATTTTTTACTTAAAAAATTATTTTTTAAATGTAACAGAAAAACTAAAAATTACCTAAATAGTCATAACATCGCCGAAGAGGGGTTGGCACAAAGACATCATTTAAAAGGCATTCCATAAACAATAGAAACGTCTCGTAAAATATAGTGTTTAAGCAGAAATTGTTGGGACGCAATGTGAATTTATCCTCGATTTTTTCGCCCATTCCACTTCAATTCGACGTTAAATGTTAATTTTTTCATCAAATGTCGATTGAATAATTGAATTTAAATATCAAATATAATAATACACAGACCGATAAAAATAAGTTATAGTGTCACTCTATTTCACATATATTAAAAAAATGTTTATTTATATATCAACATTATATAGGATAATATATATATTTTAAATATTATTATGTATATAATTTTTTTATTTAAATAATAAATTATATAAATATTAATGAGAATTCACATGAACAATACATAGTTTTTATATAATACCTAAAATGGGAATTTGCTTGGTTTATCACTTAAAAAACATATTATATATAGTTTATAAACCATATAAAATCTTATATTTTTATGTTTTTTTTAATATATATAAATGAATGAATGAATTATATATATATATATAAATAAAAGTTCCTATATAATATTGAGATATGAGATAAGTTATATAATAATATTATGTTATTTAACTATATATTAGGCCCAAGTAAATAGGGATGTGTTGATTTATAATTTATTTGTGTGGATTTTTTTGAAATATTATGAAGTTCCCCTTCTTATGAAGTCTTATATATAAGACTTCCTATATACTATTGAGATATGAAATAAGTCATATAATGACATTTTGTTATTTAACTATATATTATTGCCCCAAGTAAATATGGATGTGTTGATTTGTGATCTATTTGCGTGGATCTTCTGGAAATATCTTGTGTTAGTCAAACATCGTATTATATCTCTTATGAAGTTTTGCTTCTATTGGTGATCAACAACTTGTTGCGATGTTGTCCTATGAATCAAATTCTTTCTAGTTTGTGATATTTTTGTACATTTTTTGGATCATAGTGGTGTTCCATTATGTCTAGAGTGCTTCCTTCAATCAAAAACAATTTTTGTTTCACTAAAAAAGGTTTCCATTTTACCAGATCTAGAGGTTCACTTTTTACAATTGTGCATTTTTTAAAAAAAATCTCATATTATTTCAAATTTTAGCCTTGTTTTTTAATATATTTCTAGTTTTTTACCGTTTGGGCATTTTTTTTACTATGTCCCTTTGTTGAGTGCTTTGTGTGAACTCAATAAACTAGAAATTATAATGTCCTCATTCATCAATCTGACCATTGGATGGGAGATTTATGAATTATAGGGCTCTAAATTTTTTCCCATGGGCATAATATGAAATTCATAACAATAAAAATTTGTGTCCATATGCATAAATAAAAACACAAAATAAGCTCTATCTAAACACACCCCCACATGCATATACAATTTATTCAACACAAGCATAAAATAAAATCATTGTGCATTGAAATATAAAGAAAATGTGTATCTTTAAAGAAAGAATATCCAAACAAATGGATTTGTATGAGCAATTTTCCACTCAACTATAGGCACTATATCCAATCTATACTCTTTATATTGAGAGATCACCCCCAATCTGGGCTATGAGGAAAGCAGGGTGAAGGGAACTCCTGGAGGTTTCTCTCTCTCCACCCACAACCAATTCTACTCTATATGCTTAGAAAAATGCAAAATGCTCATATAGCTCTCTACAAGGATTTCACTCAGCTCTCATAGCCTTGTCTCCAAAAATACCTACCCCACACAACACCCTTATGCGCTTAGGATTCCCCTTCATTGATCCACAGTTCCCTTAGGTGATCCATCTTGTCAGGTTCTTCTATTGTGTGCGTAGAAGAAGTCCAACCTAATATATGCTATTGGAGAACTACTTGTAGAATTAATTTGTGGCTTCTCAATCATGAAAAAGTAGTATAATTCAAAGGGTAAATGTCCCTATCTTGCCCATCCTCTATGCTCACCTACAACCATCTCTTTCTCCCTCAAAAACATAGCTCTGTCTCTAAATTCAAATTTCTAGTTTTTTCCCAATTTGAGAATTGTTAATGAATAACATAATGATTATTTGGGGTATTCTCTCCAACTGTTGGTAAAAATATGCATAATAATACAAATGGACAATAGACTCCAAAGATAAGAGAATGGTAGAAAATACAACTAGCATAAATTTTGAACATGGGATAGAGGACTCTTACAGCAATCATAGAAGTAGATTCATCCCATGCTTCCATAACTACATGAGAATACTTTCCCCACCAACCTCACACATGCATCCAGTGATTGGGTGAAATAGTAAAACGGAAGTAATTGGCTCATTTAAAGCACATGGCAGTAAATGGAAGAGTTCTAAGGTTGACACTTGACAATATATGATTTAATATTCCATAGTCCTCCTTTCCTCTTCCCTTGATAGCCCCTCTAGACTAGTTTACGTAGCCATCTTAGAACACCAGCATAATATTTACATGACATTTCGAATTGGCATGGTAATTTAATGACATGGTCCATATAAAATTATTTACATTAAACATGCCTAGTCATTCACTAGTCAGGCCTTGGCCTTGAGCTCCACACTAGGAATCCATACTAGCATATTTACATCATTTACACAATTTTTTTTAATATATTCCAAGTAAAAAACATGGGTATTACAATCCCACCCCCCTTGGAATAACACCATCCTCAGTGTTTACTCAAAATAGAAAAAAATGGATATGCCTCTTCATGGGATCCTTCAACTCCAATGTAGCCTCATAGCGACCAAAGTGCTTCTATTTCACCTTTACCAATTCAATGGCTTGTTTCCAAAGCAATGTTTCCTTCATATCAAGGATGCATAGTGAAAACCCATGCAACCTAGATATTTTTTTCATGAAAATATTTGCAATGGCATCTGTTTTATATGTGGACTTAGCTAGAATAAAATGTGTTTCCTTAGTTAATTGGTCCACCACCACCATGATCAATTAATGTTGTCTTGTTATCCTTGGAAAACCTATAATAAAATCCATGGAATTAACTTTCCATTTCCATTCTAGGATTGGAAATGGATACAATAGACTTGTTGGGTGTTGATGCCCAACCTTCACTTGTTGGAATTTCATACATTTAGAAATGTATTTCTTCATAATTCCTAGCCAAAAATATTGCTTTATGGATGTAACAATGATTTTTGATATCCTAGGTGACCTGAATATGACATTTTATGGATTTCATCCATTACAATTATCCTCAAATATGCCACATTCAAAATATATAATTTATTTTTATAGGTAAGAAGTGTGTCACTTTCCAAATGATAACCTCCATACCTATTTTCTAAATTATGTTGCTGTAAAGTTTCTTTTATTTGCACATATTAGTCATCTTCAACAACTTATTCAAGAATTTGTTGTCTCAAATCTAATTGGAAATTGATAATGGTTGCCACGTTCATTGCATGCACTTTTATGCTAAGTGCATTAGGCACTTTATTTTCTTTCAATTTTATGTGTTTGATCTCAAAATAAAGTTCACATAAAAACTATGAAGCCATCTAGCTTGACTAGAATTTAATGTTGGGTGCTCAAATAAATATTTTAGATCACAATAGTTTGTTCTCAACTCAAATTTCATGTCGATTAAATAATCCCTCCACATTTTTAATTCATGCACTATGGCAGTGATCTTTAAATCATGGGTAGAATAATTCTTTTCATTCTCATTTAATTTCCTTGATCATGACATACCACATGATTTTCTTGCATGATAAATCCTCTAATTCCCTATATGTGTCCATTCAAATTGTATTCCCTTATTTTGCAAATAAGTGATGGGGTGTGCAACCTTGGAGAATCCCTCAATGAATATCCTATAATAAACAACAAGACCCATAAAACATATCCCATCACATTATTCGGAATCAACCAATTCATGATGGCTTCAATCTTTTCAGAATTCATAGATATTTATTTCTCTAAAATAATGTGACCCAAATAATGAATTTAATTGTTATAAAAATCACATTATCTTAGCTTTGTGCATATTGGTTCTTTATTAGCATGTGCAAATCCATTCTTAAATGTTATTCATGTTCTTATTCATTCTTAGAGTAAATAAGAATGTTATCTAAAAACACCAACATAAATTTATCCAAATACTAGTTGAACATGTTATCCATGAGGCACATGAAACTAGCTAGTGCATTAGTGAGACCAAACTATACAATTGTAAGCTCAAAATGCACATACCACATTTTGAATGTTGTTTTATGGATATCTTCCTCTTTAATTTGGACTACTAGTACCCAAACCTCAATTCAATCTTTGATAATACTTTTTCCCCTCTCATTTGATCAAAGAGATCATCAATTTGAGGAAAAGGGTATTTTCTCTTCACTACAACTTTGCTCATATTCCTATAATCAATACATGCCCTGAGCATGCCATCTTTATTCTTCACAAATAGCATGGGTGCTCCCCATGGGGAAACACTTAAACTGGTATATTTATATTCCAACAACTTTTGCAATTGCATTTTTATCTCTAACAATTCTAGTGTATTCATTTTGCAAGGTTCCTTAAACACTAGTGTATCTCCTGGCACAAGATCAATTATGAAATCAATGTCCCTCTTTGGATGAATTTCTATCACTTCATTGGGAAACACATCACTTAACTCTTGCAAGACTTGACAATCCTCCAACTTCATAACTCCATTTTATGTTATACATCGTACTAGAAAATACCTTTGGAATTTATGTTCACTACCCTTGGGTTTCCTTCTTCATAAATGCACTCAAAGGTCTTGTTGTAGTAGTCAAGGTTAACTTTGCACATTTCTAACCAGTTCATTCTAATGAGAGATCATAGGAGTGTTGATGCCTGGAAAATTCCAGGTATCGACAGTAGGGATTCTCTCCAATAACTGTTCCCAATTAGATCATTTATCGTTTGGAATGGGGAATCCGTCTAGTTAGAGCCCCGATTACTGTAGAATTAAAGGAAATTTTAAATATATTTTACCGATTGCGGCCTAGTCCACCATTTATGTAATTTTATGTTTTATGAATGATATGCAAGTGCCTAGATTAAATGCAAGTGATAGTGGGTAAGAACCTCGCTAGAGATGCATAGGTCTTCCCTACCTCTTACCACTCCTGGCCCACAGTCACTCTATGAAAGAAAATAACAACTAATCTATATCTATACTAAACTATTCCCAGGGAGCAATATTAATAATAATATGAGTAATGTACTGCATTTTTTGCACATAGAATTTTAAATATAGCCAACAAATTCTGAATACATAAATACAACAGAGAAATAACATAAAGATAGCTCTGTAAATTTAAATCATTCATCACTCATTCATCGCATAAGATTCATAACATAAAATGGAATCATTCATAACACATAAATAGTTTAGCGGGTTTAGAACAATCTCACAAATTGTACAACATGCTAAAAAAGAAATAATTCCTTATCCAGAGATCTACACAACATGCTTTGAAACTCATGCAGTCCTCTCTCCAGCAAAATTCAATCCTCTTTATTATAAAAACAAGTAGTTCTCCTTACAAAAATATTCATCATATGAGAACCAGAAAAAGTCACTTTTCTATTCTACTCTACCTTTACTTATACATTTACAACATGAATTTTGGTTATCCATGCCCTTTGGGCTTCCTAACTCTTCGTTTACAAAATTTCATCCTCTAGTGTGCTCACTAGGAAACAAGGAATAAATACAAAGTATTACATAAAATAGTCAACTGGCTCCAGCACACACGCAGCTAGTTCATGCTTGGACAATTGGGATTCTATCTCCCTTACTTTAGGTGAGTTCTGAATCAGTAACTCCTCAAAAATATGCTTGTGAACAGAAGCTTGTACAATCCAGACTCCAATGGATTCTTCACTGATGCATTCGATCTTAGCTATTCTTTCTTCCCCTGCCTGCAACCTGTCCTGAAGGTTCTTTAAATGCTGATATCTAGCCGAGAAATCTTGATCTTGCTTATCTGCTAAAACCTGGCATCTATTGTGAGTTGAACACATTCTTTTGTAGAACTCGGTACAATTTTCCATGGTTTTATCAATGGCTGTGTTCAACCTTACTGTTGCTTTACTGTCGAAATTTAATATTGCCGATTCCATCTTTAGACCTCCTGCAGTGTTCTGAGGCATGTTCGCCAGAAAAGGTCGAATTGTCTCCTATCCAAGTCAATTGGCTCTGCACTAGTTCTTCCACTTTTGATAACTTCTTCCAGAACTCTGATGAACTGTGTGCTATCTCCTTTAATCTAGCCTCTATTTGTTGGATTCTATACATTTCTCTTTCCAACTTCTCTTGAATCTGATTTATTTCCTTTTGCAACAAAGGTGCTTGATTTCGGAAAGGAGCAACATCAAGTTGTATTTCGTTTTCCTCCTTGAGTTGCTTATCTAGCAAACTATTCTGAATTTCTAATTCTTCAACTCTTTTGTTAGTTGTGTCCTTCTGCTTTTCTACCTCTAAAACCTTTCTTTCAAGATCCTTTTTCTCTCCTTTAGTGATGTTAGCTTGCAGTACTAAGGAATATTTGTCTGATTCCAAAATTTGATATGCTTCTTTAAGTCTCTCCAACTCTGTGAGAATGTCATCATGCTTCCTTTTCAGGATTTTCCCTTCTCCTCTTTCTTTCCTTAGGGTTTCCTTCATTTGGGACATTTTTTTCTCCTTATACCATTCAATATCCTCAACCAATTTTCCAACATTATTTGCGTTGGTGAGATCTGATGCTACACCTGCCATAGAAAGGAGTTTAGGATCTTTATTCGTCCCATGCAAAACTGTCTTCTATGTTACCATAATCTCTACAGACTGATCTCCTATGTCCACCATTTTCTCTAATATCATCAGAATCCTCTTCTTGTTTTTAACAAAGAAAATTGTATTGAGGTCGGCAACTTCCTGCTCACGTGATGGAATGAAAGGTATTAATTAAAACTATACCAAGGGAGCTGGATTCCCAGACACTATGCTACTTGATGGGACAAATGAATCCACAGGATTATCATGGGCCTATCCCTACTCCGGATTTTCCCAATATTGGTCCTCCTCCTCCTTCCACTTAAGTTCCTCTACTACTTTTTCTACTTCTTCTCTTGCTCGATTAGCCACTGCCTCTACTCTTCTTCTTCCTTCTATCATTGTGCCCCCTCTACTTCCTATAACAATCTGCGGGCTTCCTCTTCCCTTTTTCTTACAACTTCTTCTTCCTTCTTTTGTTGTTCAGCAATGCCTCTACTGCTTCCTTTGCCTCCCATGGTCATTATTTTCTTCTTGAATATTATACTTAAGGCTGTCATGTTGCAGGTGTTGAGGTATATCTCTTCATCCTTATCCCAGTAATTTTTGTCTTCAAAACACACTCCTACCGATGCACAATAATTCACAATTTTGTGTGTTGAATCATTTCTATGAAAACTTTTCTCTCCAAAATGAAAGTTCTCTAATTCTTTAACAAATTCTGGTGCACTCTTCACCTTGGTAAACTTATAAATAGCTATGCAGAAAGGGAGTGGTGGGTGTATAACCTTCTTCATATCAAATAAGAAACTTTGGATCCTGTCTATGTAGAGCTAAATCACCAATTCTTTATGAATAACATAGTCAGTATCATACTTTGGCAATAATGAGGGGGCTTTCGATCCTCCGTACATTCTTAAGTATAGACCTTCCTCCGAGAAGTAGTAATTCCCATTATCACTCACTGTCTCCAATGCTCTTTCAGACATGCAATTGCACTATGTGAGGAAGATCGGCTTGTATAGTGGCATTAAGAAATCTTCAAAGATAATCTTGTAGAAACTATAGTACTTGTGTTCCCAGAAGATCTGATATGCAGAATATACAGGGGTCTTGGTCTTCTCCCATTTGAAATTTAGTGTTGGGAACTGGTGGGTGCACATAATGCAATCAATCATGAAAGAGCTCATATAAAAATCTGACTTCCTTTGTGTCAAACCCCCAAGTGATGGACTTATGCATGAGGATAAAATGTTTGCTACTATATCAGCCCAGTTGAAGATGGTACCCTTTGTAGCTACAAAATAAATCACTGGTACCCAGCTTATCTTATAAAACTTTCCATTCGCTCAGTCTAAAATCCAATTTAACATCAAAGCTAGAATTCGGTAAGGGGTATGTAAGTTTGTAGTTTCATATTCTCCAGAAGGATTTATGCAGAACTGCTTCCCATGAACCATCATTTTTCTTACACAATCGAAAACATCCAAGTATAGCTCCTTCATCCACTTTTATTTCAAATAGATCTAAGGTGTAGGTAGCTTACATGCTTGAGCTACATATGCCGGGTTGGAGGAAGCAAAACCTTGTCCATTAATGTTTGACATAATAATATTAGTTATATCTTCCCTTGGAAGAATCCAACCAATTACCTTGACACATGGGAAGAGTTCGGTACGTGTAGACACCTTCAAGATAATTGACTTCTTTATGTTTGCATATATTGGTATGTCTTCTAAACCTGTATCTAGGACATCCTGGTCCTTGATCATCTGATAGATCTGACCCCATCTGGATTTGGGCTCAACTCCAGTGAAAGCTTTAGTATCTTCGTAGATAATCTCCAGCTTTGTCATGATTTCCACCTCTCGATCGTCCCCCGTAGTCTGGACCTTCTTATTTCCTTTTTTAGGCATGGTTCTATACAAAAATTGAGGCTGCCAAAAACCATAAAACAATGTCTTAGATCCATTTCAATATCCTAATATTGCTTTGTGACAAATACAACAACTAAATATGAGATTGCAAACAACCAAAAATAGCATGAGGTCATATTTAACCAAAGAGCTTTACCATGTCATCCCGTTACATTTCAACAAACTTCATGACACTGGGGAGAACAACCTCTAGATACCAAGTCAAACAAGTCTACATCTGAATAGAGCCGAGCAGCGGGCCTTTTCATGCAAAGTTGTCACCCAGGGAGCAAGATTAATACTAATAGAGTCGAGCATCGGGCCCTTTCATTCAAAGTTGTTACCCAGGGAACAATATTAATACTAGTATGAGTAATGTACTGCATCATTTGCACATAGAATTTTACATATAGCCGACAAATTCAGAATACATGAATACAACAAAGAAATAACACAAAGATAGCTCTATGAAGTTAAAGCATTCATCACTCATTCATTGCACGAGATTCATAACATAAAATGAAATCATTCATAACACAAAAATAGTTCAGCGGCTTTAGAACGATCTCACAAATTGTACAACATGCTAAAACATAAATAATTCCTTATTCAGCTATCTACACAACATGCTTTGAAACTCATGCAGTCCTCTCTTCAGCAAAATCCAGTCCTCTTTATTATAAAAATAAGTAGTTATCCTTACAAAAAGCTTCAGCATATGAGAGCCAGAAAAAAAGTCCCTTTTCTATTCTACTCTACCTTTACTTATACATTTACAACATGAATTTTGGCTATCCATTCCCTTTGGGCTTCCCTAACTCTTCGTTTACAAAATTCCGTCTTCTAGTGTGCTCACTAGGGAAAAAGGAATAAATACAAAATATTACATAAAATCCACCACTTGTGAATAAAACAAATATCATAAGTTGTCCCAGTTAGTTTCTTAATAAAAACATCCCATGCTTGAGCCTCTTCACTAATGATACGATAGTCAACTGGCTCCAGCACACGTGCAACTAGTTCATGCTTGGACAACTGGGATTCTATTTCCCTTACTTTAGGTGAGTTGTGAATCAATAACTCCTCAAAAATATGCTTGTGTACATAAGATTGTACAATCTAGACTCCAATGGATTCTTCACTAATGCATTCGATCTTACCTATGTTTTCTTCCCCTACCTGGAACCTGTCCTGAAGGTTCTTTAAATGTTGATCTCTGGCTGGGAAATCTTGATCTTGAGTATCTGCTGAAACTTGGATTCTATTGTTATTTGAACACATTCTTTTGTAGAACTTAGTAAAATTTTCCACAATTTTATCAATGGTTGTGTTCAACCTTACTACTGCTTTGTTGCCAAAATTTAATATTGCCAATTCCATCTTTAGACCTCCTGCAGTCTTCTAAGAAATGTTCGCCGAAAAGGTCGAATTGGATCCTATCCAAGTCAATTGGATATGCACTAGTTCTGCCACCTTCTGATAACTTCTTCCTGCACTCTGATGAATTGTGTGCTATCTCCTTTAATCTAGACTCTATCTATTAGATTCTATACATTTCTCCTACGAACTTCACTTGGATCTGATTTATTTCCTTTTGCAGCAAAGATACTTGATTTCTGAAAGGAACAACATCAAGTTGTCTTTCATTTTCCGCCTTGAGTTGCTTATCTAGCAAACTGTTCTGAATCTCTAATTCTTCAACTCTTTTGTCAACTATGTCCTTCTGCTTTTCTAACTCTAAAACCTTTCTTTCAAGATCCTTTTTCTATCCTTCAATGATGTTAGCTGACAGTACTAAGGCATATTTGTGTGATTCCAAAATTTGATATGCTTCTTTAAGTCTCTCTAACTCTGTGAGAATGTCATTGTTCTTCCTTTTCAAGATTTTCCCTTCTCCTCTTTCTTTCGTTAGGGTTTCCTTCATATAGGACATTTTCTCCTTATACTGATCAATATCCTCAACCAATTTGCCAACATTATCTACGTTGTCGAGAGATGATACTACACCTGCCATCGCAAGGAGTTTAGGATCTTTATTTGTCCCATGCAAAATTGTCTTCTCTATTACCATAATATTTATAGATTGATCTCCTGCGTCCACCCTTTTCTTTGATCTCATCACAATTCTTTGATCTCATCACAATCCTCTTCTTGATTTTATCAAAGAAAATCATATTGAGGTCAACCACTGCTTGCTCACAGGGTGGAATGAAAGGTATTAATTCAAGCTCTACCAAGGGAGCTGGATTCCTAGACACTATGCTACTTGATGGGACAAATGAATCCACGAGAATATCATAGGCCTCTCCCTGCTCCATATTTTCTCAATCTCATTCCTCCTCCTCCTTTCGCTTAAGTTCCTCAACTACTTTTCTTGCTACTTTTCTTACTCGATCAGCCACTTCCTTCTGTATTCTTTCACTCTCCTCCCTATGCCTATTCTCTTCTTACTCCTTCTGTCATTGCTCTTCTTCATCCCTCTATCATTGTTCCTCCTCTACTAATCTCTGCTCTGCTTCCTGTAACAATCTGCGAGCTTCCTCTTCCATTTTTCTTACAGCTTCTTCTTCTTTCTTTTTTTGTTCAACAATGTTGTTATTGCTTCCTTTGCCTCGCACAGTGGTGATTTTCTTCTTGAATCTTCTGCTCAAGGCTTTCTTGTTGTAGGAGTTGTGGTATATCTCTTCATCCTTATCCTAGTAATTTGTGTATTCAAAATGAACTCCTATTGTCTTACAATAATTCGCAATCTTGTGAGCTGAATCATTTCCGTGAAAACTTTTCTCTCCAAAATGAAAGTTCTCTAATTCATTCACAAATTCTAGTGCACTCTTCACCTTGGTAAACTTATAACTACCTATGCAGAAAGGGAGTGGTGGGTGTATAAACTTATTCATATCAAATAAGAAATTTTTGATCTCATCTATGTAGAGATTCCTCACCACTCACAACAGAATTTGAGCCCAAAATGCGGCGGATACCATGTCTAAAATTCGACAATAACCTGTCGGGTATTCAACAACCTCAATTTTTTTTGTCGTCGGTGGCATAACGTTGGATATTCAACACCAAGCCACAGTCGTCAAATTTCCTATGCTAAGTCCGTCAGATTTCCTACAGCAAGGCCGTCAGGTTTCCTACGGCAAGGCTATTGAATTTCCTACGACAATGTTGTCGGATGAGGGCCCCAAGATGTCGAAAATGCGACAACAATCTACCGTCAGAGCCACAACAACTTCATCAGATTGACATGAAATCCGAAAACAAATGTTAGGCATTGAACGTCGGATAACCGACGAGGTACTCTATATTAATAAATAAAAAAATGTATTCATAGTTAAAACTTGTTCACCAATTATGTCAATGACTATCATAATGTTATTGTGTGTGTTCCTAATTCAAATTAAGGTTTTAACACGACCTTACTATGATTGGGTCGGGGTTTTTTATCAAATACTTCATAAACATATTGTTGTAGAATGATGCTAAAATAAGTATGAATGTAAAAGTCCATTGTTTTTAATAGTGTGAGTTTATATTTTATGCTCCAATTGATAACGTCAATTATTACTATTGATTATTTCATATTACATTGGTTCTCAACTTGTAACTATCATATTTCAATGTGGTGACATTCAATAGTAATTTTGTCATAAACATTACAAAATTGCATAATGGATCAATTGCCCAATTTCGATGAGGAAATGGATCATATGGATCCTGGTATGCCCCAGAAACACAAGCTCATCTTTCCATACACATTTTCAAATAGTAAAACGTGTTTCAAGGCCCTACTATGTGTGCTGCATTTCAGGCTATTTCTGTACATGGTAAACCTTAGCTCCACGTTTCCTACAACATTACAATTTTCTTCCCCAAATGCCCACTTTTAATACCATGTAGTGCAAGACCCAATGTCTCAGTTCAAAGCTACACAATGGATTCACTAAACTAAAACAGCAAATGTATTCAATGAGTGAATTCAATAATAGCAAGCTTAAAACTTAATACAAACATTTAATTAAGCAATTATGTCCAACTCCACAGTAAAATGCAAAAACCTGAAAATAACAACTCCAATGATATTAACTTTAAATTTTAAACCAAAAACATTTACAAAAGTGTTTTGTAGTTTTAGGTAGCTTATCTATTAAAACTACAATTATAAACATTACATGTTCAATAATATTGACAGAAACCATGGAAACCCCAATAGCAGCACCATGTTTATTGAAATGGGGACTAGCATTAACCTTCCAGATCATATGTTCTTTGTTCGCCAGCTGAATTGCTACATCTTCTATTTGAGGTTTTCCAGTTTCATTGAAAATGACTAGTAAATTCTATCTTTTAGATTTCCTCCTGATAAAAACAATTGTTAATTTCTTGTTCTAGATAATGATGTCTATATCTCCACTCTAGTTGATAAACACTTGTTATCAACCTCACTACTTCTTCCAATAAAGATGTAAATTTTTCTATTTGTTCCTCATTTTTAGTTGTCACAACTTTAACGGATTTTACTTCCCTTTTTTGTTTTGGAAAATTCTTCTAACTATTTGTACTAACATTCCCTCAACATGTTTTACAATTGATAGAAATTTATTGTTTTCCTCCAGTTCTCCTTCCCCTCCCCTCCTCTGTAATGGTTTTGAATCACTTTCATTGATGTAGATTTAGCCATATCTAGGTTCTGAACATGCATGGTTATCATTGGCTCGAAACAACTCTACCTGGAAAATTAGTTATTTTGAACAAATAGTGAGTAGAATATGGTGGCATCCCTAAGACTCTAACTGCACCAAGAGTAGTGACTAGAGGTGCTCAGCTCTATTAAAAAAAAAGAAATAGATTAATAGA
>LPNX010256447.1:0-60707 GCA_001517045.1 Pseudotsuga menziesii | reverse complement strand
GGATGATGTCATCTACTAGAATGTAATTGGTTGATTTTTATAGTACATTTTGGTCCTTTTGAGGCCCATTTTTGACCTCAAATTCTCTCTAATGAAAATTTAATGAGTTACTAGTACCTAATCAGGTCCAAAAAGATGTTTGAAACTTCCTTAAGATTTTACAGAAACTAGAACCATAAACCGTTTTCTATTCTAACAAAGGAGTTACCAGAGTTGGGGGTCGACCAACTATGGTTCTGAAATTATTGATTCTATCCATAGATTAATTGTGAATACCAATATCCATTGACATGTTAAGAAGCAAAGTACAATAATTGCCAATACATGCCACATGCAGAACAAGATAAACTGGTTCTCCTAGAGAGATACTTCTATAAAATTAGTCTTCAACAAAAAACACAAACCGGCCTCTGGACTTGGTTCATGCCATGGATGTAAGGGACAGATTTAAATTGACCATTTGTTGACTAGGCTTAGTAGTGGTACCATAGGGTGTCTATGATGAAATGGGCATGTAGCTAGATAAATGGTACTATAAAGGTTCCTGGCATTGAAAAGCGAATATAACCAGCCCAGTAGTGCTAAGGTAAGGATGCCCAACATGAAAGCGGCATGAATCTAAATCAGTAGTACATAAGGGTGTCTAGCATGAAAAGAGCATGTCAATAATTGGTCGTGGACCATGGTGCAGTAAGGATACCGAGTATGAAAAGGGCATGTAGCTAAGTTGGTAATAATAAGGTAAGAGTACCAGGCATAAAAAGGGCATGTAGGCGAATGGGAATAACAAGGAAAGAATACTCAGTCAAAAAAGAGCATGTAAGTAAGTGAGATAGAAAAACGAGATGTAACTCAGTGGGAGAGCTACCAATCAATTGGGGCAGGTCTAGCCTGTCCAACTTTTCAACATATTCATTTGTCTGAAGTTAATTAATTTAGACAAAACATATCATAGTTACCCTGGATAGAAATTTTTGATGTTTTGTTTTTGACCATGGTAGAAACAACCAATGATATTAAGAGCCACTGGATGGAGAGACTACATATAGTACTTGATCTATAGCTAACATAGTAACAACACTTGAAACATGCAAATAGAAAATGAAGTCCCCATGGATAGAAATTTACCCAGCACCACCACAGGTATCTTAATAAATTCAAAATTCTTGAAAGCGTTAAGGAAAACCATAACGACTAACAATTTTTTCAAAACACTCTAATATATAAACTTATGAACATATTATAGTACAAGAAAATAGATCAGGAGACCCTGTTTCTCATTCTATTCTAGTTTTATTTCCTATCTTGACATTGTTATTACATTGTGAATCATTTTATATACATGGCAAGATAGACACATATTTTATCCCATGAAACCCTCTAGTCCCATTTCTGGTAACATTGTACAGATAGATTGATATGAATTGTGATTGAGAATGCCAAATTAGTGACAAATTACCATATAAACGGTCAAAATACCACACAAATCCTGCACTAAGCATCCCATTAACAACATCATTAACAGTAATGAATGTTGATTATCAGATCAACTGCTATTGATACCAAAAATATCTCAAAACTCAAGGCCAAAAGTAGTGCAATAGCTGAGAGTGGAAAGACATACAAAGACCCCGTAGCCTTTCTGACAATGGTGATGTTCTCAAGATCAACCGTAACATGAGCAAGGGCCTTTGGAAGATGAATTACTCCTGGAGGATCTCTGAGAATTATTCTATCTTTCATCCAAAGAAATGTAGTCACAAATTGGACAAGACTCCAAAACTGTACACCATACCAGAAACATCACACCCCATAATTCCTGCAAGGTCCCTATTACATTCCATCTGGGCAATTTGCTTCACCTATATCTGTTAACATGTGGTATAGTGGGCATGGATTCAGGATGACAAGATTTTCTAGTGGAATCCAAGAATAGGGACATGAGAGATGTGAAATCTCCTATGCAGTGATGTATTTTAAGAATGAAATTCACCTCAGCTTCTACTGATTTGTAATTCAACACATGGATTTTCCATAAAGGAAAGGAGGGGTCGAGAGGTAGGGCAGTAGATAATGAGCCTGTATACTTCTCAACAAAATCAAAACCCTGGGTATAGGAGACACTGATATTGGGTACTATAACATTATTAGCTATATCAACATCCTTCCTAATCCATTGCTGATGCCCTTTTCTGTATCTCTTCCGCATCCACAAATAAACCATAATCTCAAGTCATCATTCCAAATCAAACTTTCCATGGAATTTATTTAAAAACATACACTTAAACAAAAAACTGTAACATTTGTAGTTTTCTAGAATTTGACAGAAGAAAGAACCAAAGATAGAGCACGCAGAGAAGAGGAAAATGATCCACTCTATCAAGGACATTGTAGCATAAACCTGCATCATATCTGAGCATATTCTAGAAAATGATTGGGTCAAAAGATCACTTGTCTTAGGAAGAACAACGATGAACTTATCCCAGATGGCAGAATAGGTCTTGGAAGCATGGGTTACATTTAAATAACTTTTCCTAAATAGCAAGGATAGTCATAGTTTAGTCTCTTATACTACATCTTCGACTGTCCTCCACTACTGCTTTCAAGAACAAGATCTGAATCAGCAGAAAGGAAGAATATATTTGGTTATAAAGAGGAATATTTTGACATCTTATAGTACATGTAGGGCTGATAGAATATGAACGTGAGAAGCTCAATAGATATGGTTATTACTTTTTTGAAATATATCAATAGCACCCAACTTTATCCTCCTCAATACACCTCACTAAATGCTCAAGTCTGGAAACCTGCTCCTACAAGAGACCGTTGCAAGGATCACTCTCAACTTCAAGACATGTTCTAGCCTTTGTATCAATGAATGTTCTAAGTCTGAAATCCATGTTTGTTTCACTTCCAAAATATGTTTTCTGCATATGATCACATTGATCATGTCAACCATGTCAAGGCTGCAATGGAGGCCTGCCAAAAGGTCACTCCAACCAAGGTTTGGTCTACGAAGAGAGACATGCTTGATGATGGCATCTCTAAAGAACAACTATTTAATGTTCTCCACAAGATGGACAGGAAGTCCTTTTGGCTCAATGGTTTTCCTTTTGAATTTTCCAAAATGATGTGGAATGTTGTTGGGTATGACCTACTAAAGATGGTTAGGGAGGTCTTCCTTTCTGGAAGGATGGGTGACTTCTAGAATCAAGGATTGATCAAGTTGATACCCAAGAATGCTGTGAAGGACACTGTTGAATGTATCTTATAAGATTCTAGCAAAGACCCTTGCTTTGAGAGACTAGAAGGTAGCTGCAAATATTTTCCAGCTTGAGTAAATCAACTTCATTTAGGACAAATTCATCTTGGATACTATTTGCACAGCATGGGAATCCATGGAATTGGCTAGAGAAACTGGTCAGGAAACTTTTTTTATTGAAGATTGATTCTAATGTAGCCTACAACAAGTTGGATTAGGAATTTATCCTCCATATGTTGGCATGGCTTGGGTTTGGCATGGGGTTTGTTGGAATGATCAAATCACTTTTCAGTAACGCGTCAAACTTTGTTTCTGTGACTAGGAAACTATTGAATAGGATTGCATTACTCTAGTTAATCAAACAAATAGATACACAGAATAATCAAATTGTTCCAAAGAAGAATTCTACTTTCTCACCCAATAAAAGAACAATGGCAGTATTCACAAGAATTATGAGTACAGTGAGCCCTGTGGTTGCCACTTCAAGCAGTACCCCGTGTAACTTTGGACCTCATATAAAAATGGGAAAAACAACAGAAATTCTTTATTTTTTATGTTGTTAGCAACAAATTTGGGGAAAACAAAATCAAAATGAAACAGAGTTTATCAACTATTCTCCATAATATCTACCACAAAAGGAAAGAGATAGCTTCTATGAATGTGAAGAATCTTTATAATGTAAACAATGATAGCATATACTAATGTAACTAACATAAGCATACAACAAGAGTAATCTACAGTTATGAATTCAATGGATATTCTCCATCTATTGCACAAATTTATTTTTCACCGCAGAGAATTTTGAATATGAATTCTCAATACAATAAATTTGGCAAATAAAAGCTCGCTTATAATTACATTGCATAAGAATATTTAAAAGTTAAAATATAATAGTTCTAACTTCTAAGTCAACCATGAGGACTGTAATGCACCTCAGTTTATGTACCCTAAAATGAGGATCAATCTAACTAGTGTTGCGATGGCTAGGTATGTGATCCGTCGGACCTCAACTTATGTGCATTTAAAAGTTTATGTAAAGAATGCGTTCAACAGGTTGATTAATGGAACAACATTGACAGAAATTAAATGCTTAGAATAGGACTAAAAAACAACACTGATAAACAGATATAAAAGAGAAACACAGAATCAGAGAGTCACAAACAGAAGTTGATAACGGAGTTCACCCCCCTTCACTGGGCTACGTCTCCGGGTCCCTCTCCAATGGGTACCGATCCAATTAATCTCTTTAGAATGGTACAAAAATGGTTCTAGAATCAACTTCAACAACTACGAACAGAATGTTGTACAAAGTCTTTAAGACCTCTCTTCTAGAAATTACAATTAGCATTCAAAAGACAAAGGAAGCTAAAATATAACAGAGAATGTTGACTTCTATAGCACAGCATCAGGACACTTCACAGCAAAATCTCTCTAAGCTTCTCATAACAGAGAAACAATGCTCTGCACTCTAAAACAATCAAATTCAGCAGCTGTACAAACAGAATGCTGGACAGAAAGTCCTCAAGACACCTCTCTGGAAATTACAATCTGGTCTTCAAAAGCAAATAAGCCAAATTATAACAGAGTATGGTTGACTTCTGCCTACAAACAGCAATCTAGATAAATTACAGCTGAACTCTTGCAAGATTCTCCTAACAAAAAGTGATCCCTCCAATGTGGCCAAAAACGCATTTATATAAGCATTCAGTCCCAGGGTAAGTAACGGTTTGACAGCTGTTATCATCACAGCTGTTATATTTTTCATTATCGTTACAATCATATGCTAAAACTGAACCATCCAGTCCCACCAAATCACTGCACAAGCGTTATGTTGCCACAACGTTCCATATCCCCGAACCGTTGCAACCAACTCCACGCACATATGCCGACTCACAACACGTTGCAATGACCTGCAACTGGGCTATGCCACGTAATGTAACTGTTTGATGCCACCACCAACTCCACAAAAGTCATAGCATAGGAGGACTTCGCCATATACCCGATCTGCTGTCACAGCATACAAATGTCGCAGCATGTGAGGTCTTCGCCACATACTTGATCTGCTGTCGCAGCATGTGAGGTCTTCGCCACATACCCGATCCGCTGTCGTAGCATGTGAGTAACCTCCCCGAACCATTCGATGTTCAACTTGACTATGCGCAAACTGCGCAGCCCCTTGTGATAACTGCGCAGCCCATAACTGCGCGGCCCTTGCGATAACTGCGCAACCCCTAACTGCGTGCCATGCGATAACTGCGCGGCCCTTGTGATAACTGCGTGGCCCTTGCACTATGTTTAGCATATGAGTTAAAAACATATGTTATGTTCTTCGAACCATAGATTAGCAACCATTGTACCATATTGGATCAGTGTAATTTTGGAAGATGAATAATCCACCGGATCATTCCTCCCCATTGGAGAGCTTTTGGACCACCAAAAGCCTGAATCATTCTGCAAGTAAGTGAGGATATAGCTTCCTCACCTTTCCAATCTCCATACATCCTTTCCATCTTTCCTTAGTGATCTGCAACCAAACTTGCTTTTCAACTTCAAAAGGATGATGGTTTTCATGTCTGGCTTTGCAAATTTCCTGGCTCGTCTCCTGCAGTTCTTGCACTATTTGCTGCACTGCTTTCCTTGCGTCATGATGTCCAACTCTAACATCTTTTGTGGCCGCATTAGAGGAAATTTCAACTCAAAATGGGCCTTTTAACTTTTATTCAAATTCCATGTCATCATGTGTTAGCCAATGAAATTGCTTTAAATTTGAAATACTGTATAGGTCTTAAACACTTTTTTAATATAAATTTGGGGATAGGTATCATAAAAAAAACTACTTTTTTTGTTTATATTTTTGACATATCTCCCCGTGTTTTTACTCAAATTTCGATCGGGAGAGCTCGTTGGATGCAGAATTAAATTCTGCATCCAACGAGTACCCACTCGGCATACTTTTGATGGACCCTACTACCCCAAAAACAAGAAATACCTGAAAAAATGGAATGATGATGTCATCATTCCATTTTTTCAGGTATTTCTTGTTTTTGGGGTAGCGGGGTCCGTCAAAAGTATTCCGAGTGGGTACTTATTGGATGCAGAATTTAATTCCACATCCAACGAGCTCTCTCGATCGAAATTTGAGTAAAAACACGGGGAGATATGTCAAAAATATAAACAAAAAAGTAGTTTTTTTCTTTTCTTCCTCCAAAATTAATAAATATTATTTTAACTATTATTTTATTAGTTCATTTTAGGAGGCCCATTTTGAGTTGAAATTTGCTCTAATCGGAAAGAAAAGTCCACATGTGACCTCAACATATAACAAAAACAAGCCTCAAAAGGAGACTTAATGCACTGCATGTGCTACAACTGTTCATCCCAATCCTTAGGATGTTTATCCCAATAAGTCTGGAGAAATTGAATGACTATTCTACTGACTACCCATGTTTGCCCAATAATATGTGAACAATACATTGTGCTCTTTTCAAGATTAGTGTCCCTAAGACTCCATAAAACTGACCAAAATTGCCCCAATATCTGGAAGTCCCAAACATGTACAATAGTCATAGGAAGCCCAACATGAACCCCAATATATTGAAAGCACAAACTAATCGGTAGTCCCCCATTAAAGTCCCTTACAGCATTTTTACAAGGACGAGAGGAAGCAACAATAGGTGTGTACAATCCCAACCCTTTATCAATAGATTTGCACATCACACAATTCCTTACATAAGCATAAACAATATTTTGAATAATCATCAGATTCATGCCAAAATTTGGGAAAGGCATGCTTTGCTGCAACTGCACTTCATGTTTCTCTATCTTTACCTCAGATCCCAATTGCTGTGATCTTAATGTCATCACCTGAATCAGATCCCAAGTCTTGAATTAGGGCTGCAGTAGCTGCTTGATTATCCTTATCTTTGTTTTTATTTCCTCCATACTTCTTTGGCCTTAACTCCGGATGAAGTTTCCAACACTTAGATACATCATGTCCCTTCTGACAATGTGAGCATGTGGGTTTTTCACCCTCTTTCATGATGGTAGCTGTTTCCTTTCCCTTATCTTTGCTTTTATCTTTGTTGTCAGATTTAGATGACTTCTTCATAAATGAATTATCATCATGCTTACCCCTAGCTTCTAAATGTGTAGCTTGAACACATACATCATCCAAATTACTGGGGTTAAACATCAACAAAGTATGTCGTAAATAAGAATGCATGCCACCAATATATTTAAGAAGAGTTTCTTGCGTATCCAATGCAACATTCAATGCAATAGCCCTCTTTCTAAATTCATGAGTATATTCTTGAATGCTTTGTCCTTTAGCTTGTCTAAAAGTTTGCCAGCTCATTATTAATTGCTGCATATGACCTAAAGGATAAAATTGCTTCCTTAATACTTCAATGAATTCATTCCAAACTGAAATAATTTTACCATTCTTTCGAAGATCTTGCTGAACCTTTCTCTCCCACCAAGTAAGAGCCATACCACTCATCCTCAAAGTGGCCAATTGAATCCTGGAAGGGTCATCATTAATGCCCTGCACCCTGTAATATACTTCAAGCTGCTTGATCCAATTGTCTAACTTTTCAACATCTAAATCTCCATCATAAATTGGTAATTCAAACTTTATATCCAATTTGAAATATGGCATATTAGCATTTGCATTATTCGAATGAGAAGTATGAGAAGAAGAGAAAGTTTGAGTAGTTTCAAGAGGATCACCATCACCTCCTACTCCTTTACCCTTTCCTTCCTCCTTCACTTCTGCATCTTTGGATGAAGATCCCTCTTCTTTCTTCTTCCTTTCTGCTTGCTCATCGAGTAGAATTTCCATCATGGCTTTCATGCTCATAAAATCCTCCAAAAACCCAATCTCTGAAATAACAGGTTTTTCCCGTTCTGTATGTCCTTCTTCTTCCCCTCATGGAGAAGACATGGTTCTTGAGAATGTTCTCCTTGAGATTGGCTCGATTAATTCTCCTTCACCAAGTTTTAACCTAGACCTGGTAAGCATTCACAACCTTGCACCAGCAGTTAACCTGCTCTGATACCATAATATGATCTGTCGGACCTCAACTTATGTGCATTTAAAATTTTATGTAAAGAATGCGTTCAACAAGTTGATTAATGGAACAACATTGACAGAAATTAAATGCTCAGAACATGACTGAAAAATAACACTGATAAACATATATAAAAGAGAAACACAAAATCAGAGAGTCACAAACAGAAGTTGATAACGGAGTTCACCCCCCTTCACTGGGCTACATCTCCGGGTCCCTCTCCATTGGGTACTGATCCAATTAATCTCTTTAGAATGGTACAAAAATGGTTCTAGAATCAACTTCAGGAACTGCGAACAGAATGCTGTACAAAGTCTTTAAGACCTCTCTTCTAGAAATTAAATACAGAAGAAAAGATTTAAACTCTAACTCAAAAGCACATTTGTTTTCTTAAGAAGCTGAGTCTTGAAGAGAACGCAAAAAGTTTTGACAAAAGTAATCATACACATAAGAAAATGAAACAAAAAGAAGCAAATAGAAGAATGATGGAACCCCTCACAAACCCCTTTTGCATAGTCCTAAGGATTAATAATGTAGTTGGTGTATCATGCACAAAAAGTGACCCCGTAATGGTACTTGGGCTATTAGTTAATTTTTGCAATGGAAAACCTAGAAATGCCCATCTTTTCTCATGTGTACATCATTTTCTGGGTTCTATATCAAGACAACTGTTATTCCAACTTATCTATTCTCAAATTTTGCTCTTTGTGTTCATAGAGGCTAATTCTAAGTTGTGCTGATATCTTGTCATGCCATGTTGCTAGTTGCAATTATAGGTATTAGATTTAGATGATTACAACTTCCATCTTCGCTAGACTTCCATTTTGAAATTGTTTATATTTGAGGTAAGAACAATCAAGTTGTTGATTCTCCTTCATACAAATATGAAGAGAATGTATTGTTCTACTATGCACCCTAGACTGTTGATTTTCATGACTATTGTCCAATAACACTTCTCTACAACTCCTCCCATACTAGAAGAGTCCAGAAGGCTCATCCCACCATAAATCTCCAAGGGAGAAACTTAGTGTACGCTGACTAGATGTTTCTTCAATATTCTTCTACCCTTCAAAAAAAGGTTCTCATCGAAGTTGAAGGGACACCACCAAACTTCCCTTTCCAACCAGCCAAAGGATGAAAGTTAACCTCACAGAGTTCACATGCAATTGTGAAATCAGCTAGTGATAAAAATTTGAAACCAAAGGCAAAAGCATGAATGAGGCAAGAATGTGTTTTTCCCCTAGTATTGTGCTACTTATAGTAGTCTCATATAAATTTATGTACTCTATATACAAAATTTGCATAGAAAAGGGAAGGAAATCCATTTCCTTTGTGTAGAAAATATAAGTTCAAGTTCCACCTCCTCTTTGTGGATAGTACCCAGCCTAAGGAGGGGATGATCCCCATTCATTATTAACTCTTAGATATCACAACCATGAAATCTATTTTGGATATGTCTAGTAACTGAGGCTATTGCAACCACTACAAATTCCTTACCAAATATGGAAAGATGTAACAATAGAGTTTATTATCGGATTTTAGATATCCAACAACACAAACCATGTTTCTAGTCCCCGATCTAACCATATATGTGCAATTTCTACTAATTTAGACCACATTTTCCGAATCCAAATTGGCTACTACCTACATGAATCAAATACACAAGTTGCATGCATTTTCAAAGACAACTGTTTGCAACATATGCAAGTTCACAAATACAAATAGGGAGGGAGTTATTCTGCCTTATTGTAAGAGAATTCAACATAATACAACCTACAGTCACCAAACAAATGACAACACAAAAATTGTTAACAAATGCCTTGAACAATATCTCTGTTGCTATGCTGGTGATAACCCAAAGAAATAGTTTTACTAGCTCCATTATCAGAATATCAAGACAATATAATCACTCTTCCACGATACTTATATTTCTATCTATGATTCTCTATGGGTCTCTACCTCAATGATTGACCTCCTCAAAGCTCTGTCTAAGTTACCAGATGCACAAGACTTCAGAATGCAAGCCATTGGAATTTTGAAAAACCTGAGTGTTACTCTAATTCTCAAACAAGAATGAAGCGAAAAAAACCCATACCCTAAGAACATCCCTAATATGTTGGGGACTTCGTTGGAGACTTGGGGACTTGTTGCTCATACACAAAACGTCCCCAACAGATTTCAGGGACTTTTGGGAATATTTTGGAGACATTCCAAGTAGATTTTACAGATGTCCCAAGCAGATTTTGGAGGTGTTCCGAGCATGTATCTTCAGTTTTGACAATAGACATTGATGATTGAACAATATGATTATTTATCTCCTTCATAATTTTCATATTATTCTAAGTCTAAATCTGAATCTATACAAATTGCAGCTCAAAATATGGGTTGTGTATGATGGATTTTGATTTAGGTTTCTAGTGATGTAACTATTGCCTTTTCAGCAATATCATTACAAGCAGCAAAGCCTCCATGTCAACAACCAAAGAAATGCAACAACTCAAAGGTTTGATCCTTCTGGGTATTACTTCTCATTTTTAGGGTCATCTTGGCTTTTACAAATTGTACATAAGTGTCCGAGAGTTATTCAAGTCCAACTCTTCCCCAATCCCAACCTCAATAACTATGAAAACAATTGGATAGTAAAGACTTGGATTGGGTGCTAAACATTTGAATAAATTTCTATTAGTATCGTTCTTAATCTAAAATTAAAAAGATGAATCTAATCTTTTTACAAATTGCAAGCATGTATATCCCAAAGTGTTTTGTATCGGTTTTCAACACAGGAATACAAATCTACAGAATCCATTGAGAATATTAATTTGTCACAGTGGTCTAGGAACTGAAAACACAGTCTCACAAAGAATACAGACAAATATGCATAAAATTGGCAAAATGGTGCTGCAATGGAAGTAGCAGCTCTGTATAATCAAATGAAAGAATGATGATACAATACAATGATCATGCAAGATGCATGAATGCCAAGACAATTCAAATTCCCAAGGAGGTCATTCGAATTGAATGAGTGAGTCTAGCTTAACTAACTGTAAGCCACAGTGAACACATAAGTTAACCACTGATCAAAACCCTAATTGACTCAACTGAGTCCTAACTGAATTCAGAGAGCAATGAATGACTAATTCTAACTGAAAGTATCTCAAACACATGTCACTGCATGCCAACCAACAAGTGGTAGTGCATCAATAACTCCAATGAACCCCAATGAGGTTAATTGAAGTCTAACTGACCATCAGAGGTGGTTGGAGATGCCCCTGTTGACTCCAATTCATTAAATATTAATTAAATAATAAAGTTAATGAATGGAGGTGCCTTCACTTCTCTGTTTAACTGATTGTAACCATCAGTTATCAATTAAGTGCATTTATGACACTCTGATCACCCCCGGAGTGCTCCAATTAGCCTCCCGGAATGAAGGAGAAGGATTAGTTGGCCTCCTTGACTGAAAGTAGGCGTGGGTGTGCTCATGTTGATGTCATACAATGCTCCTTTGATGTCAATTAATTCAATAAAACTTAGGCTAGTGGTTTAACTAGGCCAAATTGACCAAAATAAGTGTGTATGGTGGTAAATGTCTCCAACACCCCCCCTTAAGCTATACTCAGGAGAAATAGAAAACATAAAGTGCATAAGAATGCTAGGGCACCAAAAACAAATTCCATAGATCACCCTGGACAATACTGAAACTCAAACAATGCTCAAAACAAACTAAGTGAGGAAAAGAGGGAAAACCCAGTGGGAAAAAACCCCCCTGAAGCTGAACATTGAAAGTAGTTGGATCACCCTGATGAACTCACCCCCAATAGTGAACGGAGGTAAGTGAACTTATTTTCTAAAAATCTCTTGGTGAAGATGTTTGCAATCTACTCATCAGTTGGGCAGTATTGCAGAATGATGGTCCTGTCATGCACTAGCTCCCTGATATAGTGCATGTATATCTCTACATGCCTGGTCCTCTGCCTGTAACTGGATCTATGGATATATTAATATCACTTTGATTGTCACAAAAGAGGATAGTGGACAAAGTAATACCAAGATCAAACTCTGAAAGAATTCCTTGCAACCAAACAGCTTGGATGCAAGCATTCACTGCTCCTCGATACTCGGCCTCTACTAAAGACAATGCTATGGCGGCCTACTTTTTGCTAGACCACCAAATGGGGCCACCACCAAACATGAAGACATATCCGAAATTAGGCTTTTGATCAATAGAATCACCCGCCCAATCGAAATCTATGTACCCAACCAGCTCTAGCTCGAAGTCTGCAGCATAGTGAATGTCATAGGTCCTGATTCCCTGAATATACTGGAGGATCCTCTTGGATGCATTCCAATGAAGATAATGGGGCTTCTACAAGTATCTTGATACAACATTCATAGCATAACAAATATCAGGCTAAGAATGAGTCAAGTACAACAAGCTACCAATCAGATGTCGATAAATAGTGCAGTCCGTGGGAGGTGTGCTTTTTCCTTCTTCAAGGCTGATCCCTGAAAGGAATGGGAATGGAGAAGCCTTACATTCAGCCATGTTAAACTTGAATAACAGGTATGATATGTATTTGGACTGAGTGACCATTATCCCATCAGAATTTTTCTCAATTTCGAGCCCCAAAAATTGTTTTAAGAGCCCCAAATCGCTCATTTCAAATGCATTGTGGAGAGCAGTTTTGATGACTAAAATAGAAGCAACTGTGCTACCTGTGATGAGTAATTCATCAACATATAAAAAAATAATAATCAAATTACCATCAGACTGTCATATATACACATTTGGATCTGATTTACACCTTTGTAAGTTTTGCGAGAGAAGGAAGGCATCCATCTTGGAATACCACTCTCTTGGGGCCTGTTTTAACCCGTATAGTGACTTCTTTAGCTTGCTAACCAAAGATGGCTTAGAAATGTAGCCCTCATTTTGCTTCATGTATATTTCCTCATGAATATCTCCATGCAGAAAGGCTGACTTAACATCCATATGATGCACTTCCTAGTGCTTAGATGTTGAAATTGCTAAAACTAGGCGGATGGAGTCCATTTTTGCAACCGGTGCAAAAGTCTCATGGTAGTCCACACCTTGGACCTGGGAGAAACCTTTTGCTACAAGCCTTGCCTTATCTTTTTAGGTGATTCCATCAACAGCAACCTTAGTCTGAAACACCCACTTGCATTGAACCAATTTCCTCCCTAGAGGAAGAGAAACTAGATCCCAAGTAGTGTTTTTCTTAAGAGAATTCATCTCTTCATCCATTGCAACTTGCCATCTCATATACTTCTGAGCATGGTAGTAAGACTTAGCATTTGAAATGATCATCAAATAACAATATTCAGACATAAAATAATCAGGACAAGAGAGCGCAATACCTGCTCTTTGGAAATCGGACCGGGTTCTCCTTGGATCATCCGGATTTCCAATGTTATCTCCTGCAGAGGAGAGTGTCTGTCGGGCCCAAGTTGGGAGATGATTTTGTACTTCAGGTTCTGATTCAGCATCTGATGTTTGCTATACACTGATATCATAAATCAAAGGATGCAAATCAGGGTCATCACCCCCAATTACATCATCCAAATATTTAGTAGAATAGGAAGGAAGTTCAACAGTTTTTTCCTTCACTAGTTCTACCTCCTGAAGAGGCTCATCGAACTTGACACTCATTTCAATGATGATCTATTTTCTCTTGATAAATAGCTCCTTGAAACCTTTAAATTCATCAGGATATCTGATAAACAAACATTCTATGATTTGCGGTTGCAAAGCCCTCCTTTTATCAAGTGGATTCAGGCCCATGCAGTGGACCCAAACACCCGCAGATTCGACACATCCGGCTTGTGTCCGAAGTATGCTTCGAAAGGGGTATTCCTTTTCACAGATGAGTGTGGCACTATGTTTTGAATATATGTTGCAGCATGCATGGTTTCAGCCCACAAATTTACAGCCAATTTCTTTGATTCCAACATACAAGTGGTCATCTCCTTGAGAGACCGATTCTTCCTCTCTGCTACACCGTTCTACTGAGGAGTGTAGGGAACTGAATGATGGACCTGAATACCACTTTGGGAGCATATATGTAGTAAATCATTACTTACATACTCCCCACCATTATCAGATCTCAAGATCTTTATCTTTTGGCAAAATCCATTCTCAATCCAGACCTTCAATTTAGTGAATTTTTCCAAGACTTCTGACTTCTTTTTGATAAAAAAGACCCATGTGTATTTGGAAAAGTCATTAATGAAATTCAGAACGTACCTTGATCCATTCATGGATGTTATAGGCATGGGAATACTGATATCAGAATGTATCAGTCCCAATATGCATGATGCTCGGCTTGCCTTCCCCCGATCGAACGTATGCTCGGGGTGCTTTCCAACAACACAGCCCTTGCAAATTTCAGTCGTAGCTTTGATGACCGAGAGGCCTTCAACCATAGAATTATTCTATAATTGTTGCAAGTATGTGAAGTTTAGATGGCCAAACCTCTCACGCCACAGTATACTAATTTCATTTCCATGACTCAGCAATGCGGTGGGCTTTGCATCTGCCACAAAATGGGAGATCTCGTAATCTTTTGCATGATGGTTTGCAAGGCCTTTTGCTACAGTTTTTCTGGATGCAAGTTCTGTGATCTATACATCATCCGGGATAAAGGAGACTCTCTTGGGCACTCCCATATGTTTCATTTGATAAACACTTAGGAGGTTTGACGCAAGAGATGGTACATACAGAACATTGGAAAAATAACCATACTCAAGATCTACAGTACCTTGTCCTTCGGATGTGATTGAGGAGTCATCTCTCATGTGGATGGGAATGGATTTGCCAATCTCCAAAGATGAGAAGGATTCTCCTTTAGCCATCATGTGGTTCGAAGCTCCATAATCTATCAAGAGTGCTTTGGACTTCGAAGTGCTTGCCATGAGGGCATGACCTCTTTCATGTTGTGGTTCTCGATCTTGTTGATCTCTCCTCTGAAAGATTTCCGGAAGATTGATGTGATTTCTCTCAAGGAGAGAGGTAGCTTCATCAAGTTTCTTTTTCATGCAGGCATGTTCAGGGCAGAATCCCTTCCCGCAATATGAACACTTGACTTTTTCCTTTCCATGAAGCCCTTTTCCTTTGTTCTTCTTTGAGTTGGAAGACTCTTCATGCTGCTGGTTTTCAACTTTAGCCTTAGGAGATTCCAATTTGGTTTTTGGGTTCTTGTGCTGCTTTTCTTTACCCTTCAGATCTTTGGGCCCTGAGACATGGAGGGATTGATCACAGGAGGATCTGATGATCCCCATCTAGACAAGCTTATCATGTTCACTTGTTAGGGACTCAATGAAGGGATTGAGTGAAGGCATATTCCATCCATGGGTTGTGAGCTTCCCCACATGGAATGTAGAGACAAACACCGAATAATCAGCTCCAATTTTGGAGAGTATGGCAAGGATGAGCTGATCATCCTCCTTCTCCACCTTACATTGCTTCAACAGTAAGACAATGTGCTTGAACTTTGTGAAAAAATCATTTAAGGTCTCGAAATTGGAAGGATGGAGAGACATCAAATCATTCTCAAGCTAGTATACTCTCAAATCATCCTATTTTACATACAGGGTTTCTAATTTGTCCCAAATTTCCTTTGGAGTCTTCAATCCTGAGAGATGGAAAAGAAGATCCTGGGAAACAGAGAGGCACAAGAATCCGATTGCTTCATCTTTCTTGTTCAAGAATGTATCTTTGTCTGTCACAGAAGCAGGCTCTTCTTTAGTGTCCATAGTGACCCTATAGAGTCCTCTGGCATGTAGCTGGATCTCCATGTCTCCTTTCCATGAATGGAAATTGAACGGAGTCAAGAGTTATACGGAAGAATCCATCTTAAACTGTTGGGGCGAATGCTTTCACCAGTTAAAAACCTGCAAATCACAACAAAAGGGGTACCGTAAGGTCAGACAGCCTGCACATGTTAGGCTTTCATCACACCCAACATAGTTGATCAAGCAAGCTTGATCAACAATTTCTTTACTTGGGGTATTAAGTGGTAAGCCTTGGCTTCTGGTGCAGTGCTAGAATTTTGAGATTTTGCTCAATTTTTCATGCAAGATCTATCAAAAACCTTGTTTTTGAGAGATCTAAGCTTTGTCTAGCCGTGAGCTCTGATACCATATTAATTTGTCATAATGGTCTAGGAACTGAAAACACAGTCTCACAAAGAATACAGACAAATATGCATAAAATTGGCAAAATGGTGCTGCAATGTAAGTAGCAGCTCTGTATAATCAAATGAAAGAATAATGATACAATTCAATGATCATGCAAGATGCATGAATTCCAAGACAATTCGAATTCCCAAGGAGGTCATTCAAATTGAATGAGTGAGTCTAGCTTAACTGACTGTAAGCCACAGTGAACACACAAGTTAACCACTGATCAAAACCCTAATTGACTCAACTGAGTCCTAACTGAAGTCGGAGTGCGATGAATGACTGAGTCTAACTGAAAGTAGCTCAGACACATGTTACTACGTGCCAACCAACAAGTGGTAGCGCATCAATAACTCCAATGAAACCCGATGAGGTTAACTGAAGTCTAACTAACCATCAGAGGTGGTTGGAGGCGCCCTTGTTGACTCCAGTTCATTAAATATTAATTAAATAATCAATTTAATGAATGGAGGCACCTTCATTGCTCTATTTAACTGATTGTAACCATCAGTTATAAATTAAGTGCATTTATGACACTCAGATCACCCCCAGAGTGCTCCAATTAGCCTCCCTAAATGAAGGAGAAGGATTAGTTGGCCTCCTTGACTGAAGGTAGGCATGGGTGTGCTCATGTTGATGTCATACAGTGCTCCTCTGATGTCAATTAAGTCAATAAAACTTAGGATAGTGGTTTGACTAGGCCAAATTGACCAAAATAAGTGTGTATGGTAGTAAATGTCTCCAACAGAGTGTAACGTCCCCGACCCTCCGACCGATCAAGAGGATGCTACTAAACACTAAAACATACGAGCATCTAGCCCCATGAAAAAGACATACATACATATAATGCTGAAGCATGATACTTAAATACACAAAACATCTTACGAAGCATTAATCATTCATATACAATTCATCATTCAACATGTACATCAGCATTCATCAATGGTAATTATAATTGCAGACACAAGTTAGGAAAGAATACTGATCTTATAGAGAACTTGTTCCGCAACCAGCTACGTCACTGCAACATTCCACCCAACCATAGGCCACGTGCTCTTTAATCTCTCAGCAATGCTGCCACCCCCGAGTTGAGCATGATTTCCCAAGGAGTAAGGAACTAGCAGGCTTACACATAGCCACGGGAAACGACACCACCAGGATGCATAGTTCAGCTAAGCCAACACCATTGGGTTTATCAGGCGAACAACGAATCAACCAAGCCAACACAGTTGGGTTTATCAATCCATCCAGGAGCTGGGAAAGGCTAGTTGCTAAACTAGTGAGCTCATTGAAGAGCTAAGGACACCCACACCAAAACTATCCTGACTTCTTGGACACCCACACACACCCAAAATAAGGAAATCAGTCATTTCTTTGCAATGCAGTCCCTCAGACCTTGATCTCCCTTCCATTTCTATTCAGGGGTTGTGGAGAAGAAAGCCAGCACACTAGCTTTGTCTGTGTGGTTCCCAAACCACCAGGTTTATCAAGCACCTCAGGCCCTCATTCACCACTCCAATGCAGTCCAAGGAAAAAACCACTGCATGTATGCAGCCAAATAGCTATTCAAGCTTTAACAGGGGAAAAACATAGTCCAACAGCCATGGAAAATAACCGCCCATGAGAAACCCTGATCCCACAACACACAATTCCCACTGTAGTCGCTGGGAAACTTACACAGACCAAAAAATGGGAAAAGTACAAACTCCCAAACTATGCATGATGGAAAAAGACATAGCCAAAGCACAAAACTGTGAATGAAATCATGACCACGATTCCACGATGGAATAACAGATCACTACACAGTCTGATAACGGTGGAAAAAGACACAAACTCCCTGCGTGAACCTGAGGATGAACACCACCGCAGACTACCTCTCCGCAAGCAAAGGATGAACCAACTCGTAAGCTAGCAATCGGTGAGGAATAAAGAGAATGAACCCTAATCAATGAATTGCATCCCCCTTTTAACTCCGCTCAGTGTGAGGGAACTGAACAGTCGGTGGTGGGGGAGAGTGGCAGAACAATCAGCAATTGCGCGTGGAGAGAGTGCAGGCATGGGCGTAGTGGTTTTCCTGCCAGCAATTAGATGCCTCAACTAAAAATAGAATGAACAGGGTGGTGACACATGGCTTTTCCCCCCCATGGCTCAAGGTTTAACATTCCCCCTCCTCCTCCTTAGGAATCATGCCCCTTCTCACTTTAGTTGAAGTGAACATAGTTGGTTGGGTTCATTTAATTAAAATGCACATTTACATGATGCTACAACTTAATATGTATGTCGCATATCTCAATATACCATCGGTAAGAGTTCCAATCACTGAAACACAACACAGCCGAATCGATGGTGGGGCTTTTTCCTTCAGCTCCACACCACAATTCATTGCAATATATACATCACATACATAAATGCAAACGGAGTCAAAATCGGGGTGTTACACAGAGAAGAGAATGTTTTTAACCCAATCATGGCAAGGAAGCCCTAAGATGCATGGTTGTGTTTGATAAACAAACACCAGTGTTCTACAAATACATCATGAGATTCTGGTTTTCAAATTACCTATCATAGATCTGTCAGACAGAAACATTAACCTGTATGAAGAAACAAATACAAAATACCTCGATCTGATGAGCTTCTAGTTTTCAAATTACCTATCAACTGCATAAATACCTCGATCAGTACAATTAGACACCCTGCTCATATAAAATACTTCCAGCTTTGAGCACTTTGAAAGAGCCATCAAACCTCTATCACCTAAATGCATGCTTTCAATTTGCAATTCTACCAGATGTTGCGAATGTCCAGTGCTGCTTTCCAAAATCTAATCCCAATACCCATAATTCCATGAAAAAGTTAGCATCCTTACACACTTGATGCTCGATAATAGTGGGGCAAACAACTGACCATTATAAATATCTTTAAGACACAATATTTGTATCTTACCTTTCCCTAGGCCTATTCTTTCTATTTGACCATCTAATCTTCTGAGCCTTTATCCTGTAAGATCTTCCAGTTCATTGCAATTCTTAAGTATTCAGTTTAAACCCTTTCCTCCAAATCCACATGAACCGCAAGAAAATTTCTGAATAGGACCACATTCAAGTGAGAAGGACTCTATAACCTCATCAGTAATCTCAATGCATCCCTTCAATTTGATCTTCTTAAGATGAGTGAAAATATTTTCGATAACAGTGAAATCCTTGTTGTCAATAATGGGAAATTTTCTGGAGCATTTCAGAGCCAGAACAGTCACATGTTCAAATCTCATGATCAGGTGCGAGAGCAGGTGGGAAATATCAGCTCGATCCTGGAGAACAAGACGTTTCCTGTTTTTCAATTCAATATGATGCCATCTACTATAGACTAGGGAACAAATATTTTGATCTTCATTTGCAAGCTTCTAGAAAATTAAGGCCAAGCATTCATCTGGTAAACATAGACTGAGATCCTATTCTGGATCAAAAACAAACTGTTCAACCTCGCTATTCTCCAGAAAAAAACCCAGTGATGGAGGAGATAAAGAAGAGTTGGACTGACCCATCATACCTAAGAGCTCAATCAAACAATCTTCAATTAGCTTAGGAATAACTTCTAGGGTAAAAAACAACAAGCAGATGAACAAACTTAATCTTAAATTTGGGTTAACAAGTTCTTGATAGCCCAACAAAGTAAAACTAGATTTTTTCAAAAAAAGACTTGGGGGAAGTGGTCTTGGTGGCCCAACCAGAAATAATTTTAGGAGTGAATTTTATCCCAATGGGATATTTTTCCATGTTTTTCTCCCAAAAAAGATTTGCCATTTTGCATTTTTTGAAGCCCTGTTTCACCCAATTTTAATGGGGTAAAAAATTTTCACCCTAAAAATTGCCAAATTATTATATAAACGATATAAAATCCTTGGAAATTGAAATATTTTTTGAAAAATATTGCCAATCATTTTATAGTTGGCGTTTTAAGAATTGGCAATATTCACGAACATTTATACACTTTTAAATAAGTATGGTTCCTTAAAATCATCCCTGGGCCCAACAAAAGAATTGAGGAAGTGTTCTTCTGCCCAGAAAGTAACGCAGTGGTTGAAATGCAAACTCGACGATTACAATGCCATCAGTAACGTAGTGGTTGAAATGAAAACCTAATATGAAGCTTCTAGATATAAAAAACTGGGTGATTCCAATGCCATCAGTAATGCAATGGTTGAAATTCAAACCTAATATGAAGCCTCCGCATTTTAGACGAGTTACCTATCAAACATAGATTCAAATACAAAAAAGTCAATTCATTGATCACCATCTTTCTCCTAAAGAATTGAAACTTAACCACAATACGAACCTGCAACAGAAGAATTGGAGAGTCTGTGAGGGGATCCAATACTTGAGCGTTATTTATAAATTCAAGAGCACGAGGAATAGGTGGAGACAGATCCCAAAAGTCTGCCAAGGAAATATCTACACCGGCCTCTACGAGAAGAACCCCTTGAGCAGTGCAGTCAACTATAATCTTACCCTTGTCAGCATTTCTTAATCTTCCAGCGAAGGGATATTAATCCACCAGAAGGGATAGTAATCTGCCCAGAAGCCCTGTGCACAATGCACTCAATGTGCTTATAGAACAGAAACCTGGAAGTCTCCCCGTGCAACTTGGGCTTGTTGTAGGACTTCTTGAGAAGATTCCACTTGTATTTTCACTAGAATCAACTGTAATGCGCTGTAGGAAGAATTAACAACATCGGTGATTTGGCCCTAATGGGTTTTCCCCAATCAGCCCTGACTGACATTGAAGCACATGTCTTCGAACTTGAGGAGCAAAACAACAATGATGGTGTTGGGCCATAGCACCTCCTCTGGGATCTGGAGGAGGAATCTGTCATGTATTCGCACAGTCGATGTCAAGGGTCCCTGTCCTTCTTGCTCATTTCTCTTAATCTATGCACAATCAAGGTCGAGGGTTCAAATGGCCCAGTCAAGGTCAGTTCAAATGGCCCAGTGTAGATCAAGGGCTCAAATGGCCAAAAGTATTTCATTATGTTTTGTTTTATTTCTTATAGTAATTTTTTTATTTGTTTTACAATACGTAACAAGTAATGATGAAAATATTGCTCCCATTAATGGCCACAAAGGTTTCCATCTAATTTCAAGAATTCTCTTAAATATAGTCTAATGGGAGTAAATATTAACATGATGAATTTCTTTTTATAAAGAATGATCAATTGTTTCTCTAGTGAATTCATTGTAAATTTTGAATTTTTGGAATAGTACATCTGGTCATCAAATATCCTACGCATAGCCGTCGAATATCCTACACCTGGTCATCGAATATCCTACGCATAGTCATCGAATATCATAGTCATCGAATATCCTACGCCCTAGTGTCGAAAATCCGATGACATAGCCGTCGCAAAACCTATGCCCTAGAGTCAGAAATTCAACGACGCTAAAAGAATTTAAAAGGCTCAGTACTTTTCATCATTTATGTCCGACCCATCCATACGATACGTCGGATGTCGTTGGATTCTATTGTCGGATTTCGGGTTCAAATCCTATTGTGACTTCTTTATGAATAACATAGTCAGTAGCATACTTTGGCTATAAGGAGGGGGATTTCGATACTCTGTACATTATTAAGTACATACCTTCCTCCGAGAAGTAGTAATTCTTATTATCAGTCACTGTTTCCAATTCTCTTTCAAACATGCAATTACATTCTGTGAGGAATATCATCTTGTATAGTGGCATTAAGAAATCTTCACAGATACTCTTGTAGAAACTATAGTACTTGTGTGCCCAGAAGATCTGATATTCAGAATATACAGGGGTCTTGGTATTATCCCATTTGCAATTTAGTGTTGGGAACTAGTGGGTGCACAAAATGCAATCAATCAAGAAAGAGCTCATATAAAACTCTGACTTCCTCTATGTCAAACCCCCAAGTGTTGCACTTATGCATGAGGATAAATTGTTTGCTACTATATCATTCCAGTTGAAGGTGGTACCCTTTGCAGCTACAAAATAAATCACCGGTACCCAGCTTATCTTATAAAACTTTCCATTCGCTCGACCGAAAATCTGGTTTAACATCAAAGCTAGAAGCCAGTATGGGGTACGAAAGTTTTCAGTTTCATATTCTCCAAAAGGCTTTATGCAAAACTTCTTCCCATGAACCATCATTTTCCTTACACAATCGAAAACATCCACTTTTCTGTCAAATAGATCTGAGGTGTAGGTATCTTACATGCGTGGGCTACATATGCTGGGCTGTAGGCAGCAAAACCTTATCCATTAATGTTTGACATAATCATCTTAGTTTTATCTCCCCTTGGAAGAATTCAGCCGATTACCTCGACACATGGGAAGAGTTCGGGACATGTAAACACCTTCATGATAGCTGACTTCTTTATGTTTGCATATATTGGTATGCCTTATAAACCCATAACTTGGACAACCTAGTCATTGATCATGTGATAGATCTAACCCCATCTGAATTTGGGCTCAACTTCAGTGAAAGCTTTAGTATCTTCGTAGATAATCTTTAGATTTGTTATGATCTCCATCTCTGGATCGTACACCATATTCTATACCTTCTTCTTTCCTTTTTAAGGCATGGTTCTATACAAAAATTAAGGCATTAAAAAACCATAAAACAATGTCTCAGATTCATTTCAATATCCTAATATGCATGTATGACAAATACAACAACTAAATCTGAGATTGCAAACAACCAAAAACATCATGAGGTCATATTTAACCAAAGAGATTTACCATGTCATCCTGAAACATTTCAACAAACTTTGTGACACCAGGGAGAACAACCTGTGGCTACCAAGTCAAACAAGTCTACAACTGAATAGAGCCGAGTAGCAGACCTTTTCATGTGCTAGGCTTAAAACGACAAATACCCTAGCTTCTGCCAAAAATGTCCTACCCAACTTGCGACTGGGAAAATGCTCCGACTCAAAGAACCAGGGATTTCATATGGAAGTAAACCGAAACTAATCACGGCTCACTATCCTCGATAAAAGGGTGAGTTTAACCTAGGCTCTGGGAAGAGAAACTTCCCTAACCTACCTTGGCCCCTAATGATACCATCTCTGATCGTGCGTTGATGATGAGAACGGGGAATGACGCAGGTGACGAAACACTCACCTGGCCATGACCTCGCTACTGCACCATACTTACATGACAGTCATCATGGTGAGGCAGAGGGGACGATTGGTGCGGGGCAGGTAAGGGAAACCTACAACATTGCTAGCAAGGAGTAGAGCACCAAAGTTTGTACATGGGAGAACATGAGGTGCTATGAAGGTCTTCTAAACCTAAGCTCAAAATAAAATCTCCTATGGTCCTCGAATAAATAACTATGAGGATGTGAAAACCCTAATCCGGCAAGACCACTCAAGATTTTTACCACAAGAATAGTAGAAAAGAATTACTAAGCAAAGATTTGAATCCTACCTGGAAAAACGGGAATGACTGTTGGTAAGTGCAACCCTCATGTAGGTGGCGAAATCCACACAATGGTTGATAGCTCCGCACATCAACGAACACAAATGCTACAATGGACAAAATAAATAACCGTAATACAACCCCCGATGGCTTAAATAGGCACAGTCATGAGAAGGTTAATTAATGGCCCACGAGTGAAACACCATTGGCGCCAACTAAAACTTCACATTGTCAATGAACTAAGAGTGTAATCGATGGATTCGGGTGGAAGCCTGGGATATATCCAATGTTCATCGGATGGACTCAGGCCTTCCCTACCGAGAAGATATTGTGATCCCATAACGATAAGGACTTGAAATCCATCGGTCGCTAAAACATTGTTCATCCGTGCGGTATCAGTTTAACCCTTGGGAAGACATCAGTTAAAAACACACAGGGAATTCGACAACATTGACAAAGACCTCCAAAGAGGCCCATCGGAAAAATTATAGAAAGTTTCTTATGCAGGGGGAGGATAAGGAAATGAAACTTCTTGTGATATCGTTGATAAGTTTCAAAAAGATGACCCAATGCATCGGAGAGGCTATCAACAAGCCATCAGAAAAAAACTCAAAATATTTCTCTGATAACATCGGCCCCGAAGTATGAGTCTATCCGATGAATCGAAAAACTCACGTGAGTTTTCCGGAAGAGACAAAGGATGCAAAGCATCAGCAGGTTTAAAGAGTATCTCCTCCACTACATCGGCTCAACTTAGAAGAGTTCATTTGATACGGTGGGTGGAAAAGCTAAGTTCCAACCTAAGAATTTTCTCTATTTGTGAACAAAGACTAAGTTAGGGAAAGGGTAGTCTAGGAAAGCTTAGAAACTAGAAAACAAAGGGGGGGCCTAAAACATGAAAAATTTTGGGGTAGTGGTTGCAGCAGAAGCAAGGACCAAGTGGAAAACATTCAAGTTTTCCCAAATGAATTGTCCATCCATTTCTAAGGCACATTTCTCCACATTTCACCAAATTTTCTCTTGGTCCTAATGGCTAGTTGAACTAGCCATGATTTACTATGCTTTCTTTAATTAAAGGAACAATTATCAACCATTTTAGCAATTATATAACTATGAGTACATCCAGGATCAATCAAAATAGAAAGAGATTGCTTAACAATCTTACCTTAAACCTTAACCACAATTAATTGATGTTTTGTTTGGATGTCATCTAGTGTTGAATAGATTCTAGGAACATTCCTTTCTACTTAACCCATAGTTTTGGCCTCTTAGATGATGTGAACTTGCTTGACACCTCCATTTAGATGTGGATAGTTTCTAAGCATGTCATCCTCTCCACATCCTCGACATTGAAGTGCCTCTCTTGGTTATCTTGGATCTCTTCGCTCTCTTGGATTGTCTACCATCATCCTAGTTGGCTTTGTCACACCCTGTAGTGGATTCCTTTACTAATTTATGAAATGAGGTGGCTTGAACCGCTTCTTTCTTTGTACAAACTATTCCTTCTTCATTTTGTTGAAATGAATAACTCTTGATTCATTTTATTCCTTGGCAAATGCCTTTATTTATACATTGCATATGGTGGTTGTGATTCCACTTCCAACCAGCCTCTTCAACTTCCTACATGACTATTCACATTCAAAATATATTTACAACATTTAAATAACGTATGGAACCATAATATGAGGATTAGGTATCCAAGATTCCCCCTCTTAATCTGAAGGGATCTTTGTGAGTTTGAGCATGGTTCTAAATCTTTCAAACTGTTTTCATCCAAGTGCTTTGGTGAAGATGTCAAAAATTTGCTCATTTGTGGAACAATGTCGTAGATGAACTGTCTTGGCATGTACATGATGTCGAATCAATTGGTACTTTTTGTTGATGTGCTTGGTTCGATCATGGAATCTAGGATTCTTGGCCAACTTGATTGCAAAAGTGTTTCCAATCAATAAGGGAGTGGAATTTTCTTGCTTCTCCTACAAATATTCAAGTATCTTCCTGGGCCACAATCTCCTTTGTTGCTTTTGGAGCTACCACATATTCTGCTTATGTTGTCGAATCTGATGGAACTGACTATTTGTGCGATCTCCAAGAAATAGTTGTTGATACAAGAATCATTATGTATCAAGAAGTGGATACTCCTATCTCTTTGTTGCCATCAAAATCTGAATCAATGTACCCAATGAGTTTGAATTCTTCCACCTTAGTGTACTTGATTCCAAATCCTTGAGTCCCCTTCAAGTATCTTAGAACTCTTTTTATTGCAGACCAATGTCCTTCACAAGGCTTGTCCATGTATATGGAAAGAATGTAAAAAACATAAGAAATATATGGTCTGGTAGTTGTAAGGTAAATAAGGCTTCCTACAAGCTATCGGTATTTTGTTGCATCCTCAAATTATTTTCCTTCACTTGATGCGAGCTTCAACTTTTGTTCCATTGGAGTTGACAAAGGGTTGCATTCTGTCATGCAAAATTCGTTCAACAATTCTTCAACATATTTTATATGAATATATACTTAGGATGTTGAGTCACTTCAATTCCTAAGTAATAATGAAGATGTCCCAAATTAGTCATTTCAAAACACTTTTTCAAATCTTTCTTTATGGTTGCTATACAATATTCATTGTTCCCTGTCATTAAAAGGTAATCTACATATGCTACAAGAAATACAATAGATCTTCCAACTTTCTTCACAAATAATGTTGCATCATCAAGATTATAATGCTTGAAATTTATCTTTAGAATATGCTCGGTTAGATTTTCATACCATGCTCGTGGTGCTTATTTTTAGCCATACAAGGATTTGACTGTCTTGCATACCTGTTTTTTTGTCCCTTCACAACAAATACTTCTGGTTGAGAAATGAAGACATTTTCTTTCAAGTCTCCATTCAAGAAAGTTGTTTTACCTCTATTTGGTGGACTTTCCATCCATTTTTTGTTTCCATGGAGAGAAAATTGCAAATGGTAGCCAATTTTGTTGTGGGGGAGAATGTTTCTTCATAGTCAATTCCTTCTTTTTTTGCATATCCTTTCACCTCAACCCTTTCTTTTTGCTTGTTAAGTGGTCCATCTAATTTGTATTTGTTCTTATATACCCACTTGCATCCAGTTGGTTTGGTTCCAGCTGGAGGGTCAACCAGCTTCCAAGTTCCATTCTTTATGAGTGCATCATATTCATTTTTCATAGCTTCTTTCCATTCATCACATTTAGCATCTTCTATAAATGAAGTTGGTTCAAAGTTAGCAAATAAATTCAATTCACAATCAAATGAGACATCCATGTCATCACCCGAGTTATATGCTTCTCCTCCATCATCTTCTCTTGTTGAATTTAGTGTTCTTGTCTTACAAACTTCTTCTAGATGGACACTTTCAAATGTCTTTATGGACGATTTCGGAATCTTCTTTGATGGTCCAGGATTATCAGCTAGAGGTGCTTCATTCTCTTCAAGGTTCAATCTTACAATCTTTACAATAACATAATCTAGTTCACGTGAAGTGGTGGGAACTTCTTCTTCATGAGTTTCATCATGAGTGGTGTTGGTGCTTCGAAAGGAAATTCCAAAGATTGATCCTGATCCAATATCGGGATTCCCCTTCAAGGTTTGGAATTTGATTATCACATTCATGATATGTCTTTAGATGGAAAAAATTATATAGACGATCAAGATGCCTTTCAATAGACTTGTCATTTTTATTAGTTTCAAGAAAAATGACATCTTTGGAAACAACAAATTTCTTATTTATACCTCATCATAAAAATAGAATGCCTTGGAAGTGTCTGAATACTCCAAGAAAATACATCTTCGACTTCTAGTACCAAGTTTGTTTCTTTATTCATTTGGTATTAAGGCATAATAGGTGGAACCAAAAACTCTAAGATTCCTAACTGAAGAAAGGTGTCCAAACCACAATTCATGTGGAGTCTTGTCTTCAATAGCATGAGATGGACTTATATTTCTTATATATGTTGCACATACTACTACATCACCCCAAAACATCAGTTTAACATTCTTGAAAAACATCATTGATCTTGCCATATTCATTAATGTTCTATTGATCCTTTATGCAACACCATTTTGTTGAGGATTATAAGGAACTGAAGTTTGATGTTTAGTCCCATGTTTGTACAAATAATATTCAAATGCATTAGATGTATATTATTTACCATTATCTGAATGAGGTGTAACAATATGTGGTTGTGCTCGATTCTCTATACATGCCTGAAAGTTCTTAAATGTTTGAAATGCTTCAGAATTTATCTTCAATAAATATACCCAACACATTCTTGAATAATCATCAACAAAGGTCATCAAGTACTTATTAGCATTTGTAGAAGGAATTGGCATGGGAAAACCTAATTCAAAATGAATCAGTTCTAACTTTCTACATGCTCTGAGTTTAGACTCTTGAAAAGGATGCTTACTAAGTTTTTCTTAAGATACATGTATCACATTTGTTCCTTTCCTTAGGAATAGTAGGTAAACCATATACACCATTTTTTCTTAACAAACGAAGACTGTTATAATTCAAGTGGCAAATCTTGCATGCCACAATACATTGAATAACAGATTACCCTCTTCAAGTTGGTACATATAGGTAAATTTTTGAATTGTTGCAAAACATCCCATCAACTTTAGCAACTTTCCATCTTCATACCTAGTCATAATGACCCTATTGTCATAGGACTTCCTTATCTCTACAATTCCAACAAACGTGTCAATGGAATGGCCTTGCTATTGAATCTATACCAAGCACAACAAGATTCTATGCAACTCTAGAAGATAGAGAAAAAAATTTAACAAAAAATCAGGAAACCGGGCAGCTTGAGCCTCATTGAACCAATCCCCCTTGGTTTGATGCCATATTTGTCTCCAAAGTACACTATTCCATTTGCAATGTCATTTAGTTCTTCAAAATAGTATTTTCTGAAATCTATATGAGAAGTTTCACCTATATCAAGGAACCAACAATCTTTGAAATATGAAAGAGAGTTTATTTCATTAATACCAAGATTATAGTGTGCAACCATAGATTGAGTTGAATCAAGGGCTTTACCATCCTCTTGATTCATGTATTCTTTATTCTAATTGTGTCTACCTTTGATGGACTCCTAAGGATCCCAACATTGATCTGCTACATGTCCATTCTTTCCACAACACTTGCACTTCATATCTAATCTTTTGCTTTAGTTGTTTCTGTCCCCTTGCCTCTGCAATTTCTTCTTCCTCATCCTGTATTGATGCAATCTCCCTTGGAAGGGTATCTGGATTCATTCTTTGTTTTCTTAACAAAGAAAAGGGATTCTTCAATAGGCTCGCTTGATTTCTTGATATTTTTGGACCATTATGGATATGTGTCCTTGCTAGTAAAGACATCACCAACAATAAATACAAAAGAGTGCATCTTCAATATGAAACCTGCAACTTATAAAATACTTGAAAGAAATTTATAGAATGCAGGTTTAAGTTCCTACTCCTTTACAAGTTACAAAATGATTATGCAACTTATTACACAATTTTGCAACTTATTACAAATAATTATGAAGTTGTTTAAAATAGTTCTACAACACTATCTAGGTAGCTTCAGAGTACTATTACATTCAATATCCTTATTTCTTATGAGATTTTAGGCATGAATTTACACTTTGTTCAATGGTTACAAAAAAAATATTGTAGGAGAATAGTGTAGCTCGCAGCAGTATACTTCACAGTTTGATTGCAACAGCAATATTCTTCACACCCAAAGGAAAACAGCTCCAGGTCTAGATGGACACGGGACGCATCTCCATGCACATAAAAGTTAGAAACAGAGTATGAAAAAACAGAGCACAAGAATAGATGGGAAAACCACTCTTACGGAGAGTATCTCAATCCGTTTTTATTAAGTGAAACTCAGAGAAAACGGTTACAACAACCTCAGTAGAAATAGGATCTGCAATAAATAAACTATAGTTTGACTATCTGTCTTATTAATTCTCCATTACTTCAAGTCTTCCCCTTAATGGAGAATGGATTAACAGCTACACCTAACATTTCCCTAAACAATTCAAATTTGATCTTTCCGAGAGGCTTTGTGAAAATGTCAGCAGTATTTTCACAAGTATTACAATATATGAGATCTATTTCATTGGATTGTAGCTTCTCTCTAACAAAATGATACTGAGCATCAACATGCTTTGTCTTTGCATGAAAGATGGGATTATTTTCCAACTTGATTGTACTTTAGTTATCACATTTGATTACTGTAGGTTCCTTTTGTTCTTTTCCGACATCTTGAAGAAGTCTTCTCAGCCAAAAAGCTTCACAGGTAGCTACACACAGGGCCTTGTATTCTGCTTCAGTAGAGGACAGAGATACAGTAGGCTGCTTTTTACTGCTCCATGAAACAACTCCAGATCCTATGCTAAATGCATATCCAGTGGTTGATCTTCGATCATCCGGATTCCCAGCCCAATCAGAATCTGAATAACCTGTCAACTCAACAACAGAAGCATCAGTATATTTAATACCAAAGTCAAGTGTTCCTCTTAGATACCTGAGTACCGTCTTTGCTGCATTCCAATGGCTTTCTTGAGGTTTTTCCATAAACTGACTTAGCATACTCACAAAATATGCAATGTCGGGTCTAGTTGTGGTGAGATAATTCAAACTACCCACCATCTGTCTATACATTGTAGCATTCACCTCCTTTGAATCATCAGCACAAGAGAGTTTCACATTCTGCTGCATGGGAACAGTAGATGATTTACACTGATCCATTTTAAATCTCTGAAGTACATCTCTGACATACTTACTTTGACAAACAAATGTTTGACCTGCATTCCTCCAAACTTCAAGACCTAGACAGTAATGAAGCTCACCCAGATCTTTCATATCAAAAACTTGTGACAGCTGCACCTTGATTTCATCAATCAGATTCTCTGCATTTCCTGTAATTATTAAGTCATCAACATATACAGAAATCAATACTATATACCCCTGCTCATCACATTTGATATAGAGATTTGGATCACTCTTGCTCCTCATAAATCTCTGTTGAAGAAATAAAGAGTCTATCTTCTCATACCATGACCTAGGTGCCTGTTTTAATCCATACAATGCTTTCTTTAACTTACACACTAAGTGTTCTTGCCCTTTTTCCACAAACCCTTCAGGTTGAGTAAGGTACACCTCCTCTTTTAACTCACCATTCAAGAAGGCAGATTTAACATCTAATTGGTTTAGCTTCCAATCATACTTTGTAGCTAAGGCAATTAATAATATGATAGTATTCAATTTAGCTACAAGTGTAAATGTTTCAGCATAGTCAATACCTTCTATTTGTGAGTATCCCTTTGCCACCAATCTAGCCTTATATTTGTCTATGCTACCATCTGATTTAAACTTGGGTTTGTATATCCATTTGCATTCTATTGGCTTTTTATGTTTAGGCAATTCAGCCAATTCCCAGGTATTGTTTTGCATTATTGATTCATATTCCTCCTCCATTGCATTTCTCCATTCATCATGTGCATTGGCTTCATCAAAACTAATGGGTTCTATGACATTCAAAATGCTACTCATAAGGGCATAGTCTTTGTACCTTTCAGGAGCTCGAACCTGTCTTGAAGATCTTCTTAGCTGTTGATTACCTTCCTCTTCGCTGTGTGAACTTTTGTCTTCATCACTAGTTGAGCTTGGACTGTTTGTATCACTGAATCCCTCTTGATGTTGCTGCTGTTCCTGTATGTTTGGCTGCTGTAATACAGTTTGTTGTTCTTGTGTAACCCCTTCATCAAGAATTGGTTCATCAAGAATTTTATGCCATTCCTCATGGCTTTGGTTGTTGTTCTCTGAAATTTCGGTTTCCTGTTCATGGAAGAGTACATCTCTACTTGCAAATACCTTGTGAGTAGAAGGATCAAACAATTTATATGCTTTGAATTGAGAACAGTAACCTATGAAGATACATTTAATGGCTTTAGCATCCAGTTTCTTCCTATTTTCCTTTGGAATATGTGCAAAAGCCGTACACCCAAAAACTTTCAAATTCTGAACTACTGGTTTGAAACCATACAAAGCTTCAAAAGGAGTAATATTATCAAGAATCCTAGTTGGACTTCTATTCTTTAGGTAAACAGCAATATTTATGGCTTCATCCCAGAAGGTATTTGAGAGACTCTTACCTTTCATCATACTGCGTGCACACTCTACCAAGGTTCTGTTTTTCCTTTCAGCAACTCCATTCTGCTGTGGAGTGCTGGGTACTGTAAACTGCTGTACTATTCCATTATCTTTGCAATATTTGTTGAATTCCCCTGATTTATACTGTCCCCCTTGATCTGAACGAAGGATTTTAATGGATTTTTCTGTCTGTTTTTCAACCATGTTTCGGAATTCCTTAAAGTACTCAAAAACATCACTCTTTTTTATAAGAAAGTAAACCTATGTGTATCTTGTGCAATCATCAATAAATAGCAGAAAATAAAATGCACCTCCTAAGGATCTAGTCTGCATAGGCCCGCAAACATCACTATGCACAAGATCTAACACATCTCTTTTTTTCTTATCAGGATTAGAAGGAAATTCATTTCTGTGCATCTTTCCTAATGCACATCCTTCACAAGGAATGTTCACATTTTTTAACATGGGAAGTCCTTCAACCATATTATGCTTCAATAATAACAATAAATCTTGATGATTGATGTGGCCGTACCTTTGATGCCAAAGACTCTCTGTTGGCATGATTGTAGAAGTTAATGCGTAATGCTCTTTACTAGTAACATCAAGCTTGTATAGGCCTCCTACTCTGACTCCCTTTGCAAGAGTTTTGTGTTGGTCCAGTAAGTCCTTCACTATGCAGTAGTTTTTGAAGAATTCAACCTTCAAATTCTGATCTGTAATAGTAGACACAGATATCAGATTTTTCTTTATCCCTGGCACATACACCACATTACGAATGTGACGAACACTAACATTTGGCAATGTCACTAGAATATCTCCGTATCCCTTGATCTGATCAGCACGGTCATCACCAAGATATATACTAGCACCATTCTGTGTTTTTTTATAGTTAGTATACCACTTCTTATTACAAGTCATATGCACTGATGCTCCGGAGTCAACAAACCAAGCATCAATATCATCAATTTCAGTAGATAAAGCAGCATTAGACACAAACAGTCTAAGATCCCTTGAGTCAAAGTTTGGCGTTTCAGAAATCTTATCAGTAATTTCATCTCTAGCCATAAACAGTTTTAGATCATGTGGTGAAGAGTCTTCAGCAAAATGACCTGAATGTTTTCTAGGTTGTCTATTCCTAGCCTCATCATTCTTTTTCTTATAACAGTCTTTAATAAGATTTCCAGGTCGACCACAATAAAAACAACTTTTTGACTCATTCCTGTTAGATGGCATACCTTGATTCGGTCTTTGAGGAGCTCTACTCTGTGATGACCTGCCTCCTCTGCCTCTTTCTCCTCATCTCCCTCTCGAAGATCTCTTATTTGACCACAATGCCAAACCTGATTCTTGAGGCTTAAAGTTCCCACGCCTCTCTTCTTCTTGCAACAAAATACCTGTCAGCTCTTCAAAAGTAGGAGGTTTCTCCCTTGCTGCGAGACCTGTTATAAACATATGGTAGTCCTCTAGCATACCATTCAATGTAATTGTTACGAGATCAATGCTGGAGACCTTTTCTCTTATGTCTCCTAGCTTATCTTTCACTTCTTTGAGACGACCCAAGAATAAACTAGCAGACTCATTTGCATCCATCTTCATGCCTAGCAATTTAGTTTTTAAGAAAAGCAGACGGTTTGTATTGCTAGTTTCATACAGATCTTTAAGTGTTGTCCATGTTTCAGCAAAAGTTTTAGCTTCTCTGATATGTGGAATAATACTATCTTTAACAGACATTCGTAACAGTACCTTGGCTTTGTTCTCGCGCTTATCCCAGTCTTGAATTTGTGCTGCTGTTCCACCCGCAGCTGCTACAGGTTTTGCTTCATCTCCATTGGTGATTGTCCAGACACCATAGCCTTCCATCAAGGTCTGCATTTTGAATTTCCAGTTTATGAAATTCGAGCCATCCAATTTGTTGGCCTCATTGAGATAGGCCTTTGCCAATGGATTTGACATCTCAGCAATGAAATCCCAGCGCAGGCTTCTTCTCAGCTTGGACGGGCCTCTTCAGATATGGGTTTTCTCAGAACTATCTGGGTTTTCTTCAGATCTGTGCCCTGACAGCAAAAATTTACCAAATTAAATTTATCAAATCGTAGCCAAAAAAATTATACCTCCACGCTGGTAGCTGGTTGCCAATGGTGAAGCCAATGCTCAGGTTGTTTACAGAATGGTGAGCAGACAGCAGACAACACAGCGATTAAATCTGCAAGGTCAACCCAACAGGATTTTTGTGCTCCACATGGCAGGCGGGATGACAAGCTCCACTTTACACAAGCCTGTCTATCTTCTCCACGGTTTCTCTTTCACGCGGCAGCAATATTCAGAATTTTTGCAGCAATCTTCAGATTTGCACAGGGTGCTCTCTGTCGATAGCAGAAATCGTTGATCTCCATGGCTACTACACGCTTCTCCAGATGGCAGCTCCTCTCCACGCTTCTCACAGTAAAATCGTAGCAGCTCTTTCAACGCTTGGGCTTAGCACTCACCTGGTGCTTTGATACCAAGTTAGAAACAGAGTATGCAAAAACAGAGCACAAGAAGAGATGGGAAAACCACTCTTACCTAGAGTATCTCAATCCGTCCGTTTTTATTAAGTGAAACTCAGAGAAAACGGTTACAACAACCTCAGCAGAAATAGGATCTGCAATAAATAAACTATAGTTCGACTATCTGTCTTATTAATTCTCCATTACTTCAAGTTATACCCGAGTGAGTTACGTCACTCACTTTTAGGCTTAGTCTTCACTTGTTCCATAAGCAATCATGCGGTGGGGAGACAACCAGTTCTCAGGTACAATATTCAAGTGGATGTGAATAACTTCAAGACAATGGAAGGAAGTCATAACAATATTCAAAGACGAGATTCAAAATCACAGCATATTTTATCCAACGCGTTAGCAGTCATAACAAATACACATATCCAGCGGTCACGAGATCAAATACATATCAACTGCATCAACTTATCGTTCATGTCTTCAATCTTCACACAAATGAAAAGCATGAGTCTTCATCGTTCTTCAACAAACATGCAACAACAAGGCTTCTTCAACCTCTATTGGTCGTATCAATCTTCTTTCACAGGTTCAGAAAGTGCAGGAACAATTCACAAGATAGATAATCTCTTCAGTAAAAGAAGAAGTGGATCCTACTATATGTCCAACACATCAAATTCAAGGGTCATTATAGTCACGGCTCATCAATATCGCATAAATAGATTCAAACTCAATGATTCACTATTGTAATAATCATGGGCCTCACAGCATTACTCATACATCACACTCGGGTTCATAGAGTAACCACATCATACACAGCTCTTACATAAGCCACGGCCTCATCAAATACACAGTAATTCACCAGAAGGAAAGGCAAATCTGCTTCATAAAATACAAAGTACTCCACGCAACATATACACCATTCATGAACAAAAATCATTAGCTTCTTTTATTCAACGCATATAAAAATATTCGTAGACTTTCCAATTTAAACTTCCATGCAAATAACTAGGGTGGAGATTAGGGTTTTTGTATTCCAACAAGAAACAAATTAAATTCAAGTGATTGAATAAAAGCTTGTTTCTTCAACAAGGATTCTCATCATCTTCACAATTTTACTCCACGCGCTTGACAAAGGAATGGATCTTCAGAGTTATACACTCTCTCTCTCTGCACCAATGATCTTCCGTCGCCGATCTTGAAAGAGTTTGTAGGAGCAGAATGGCTCTAGACTAAAAATGGATTTAGTCCTCAACTCATTCTAGATATCTACAAAATGGTCGCAACACTTAGTCTTTCATAGCAGCTCTCAAAAATAAACCTTCATTTGAAATCGCAGCTCACACAACACTGCTTCATAATTCTTCCCGTGTTCAAATAGAAAAGACACAAATTATTTAATGAACAAGCTATGGAGGGGAAGTGTAGTGCATGACTCTATTACTACAGGATTGGAGAATGTCTCTGCAAGTAAATGAGTAGGAGAACGATGGGACTACGGGAAATACACACAACAACATACTCGGAATATGACTCCTTTTATTTTTTATTTTTATTTTTCCATCATAGTACCTCTCGCGCAGGTACTTTTTCTAGAAGTACTTTTTGAAATGCTTCCACACAATATTCCTCTCATTGATATTCTTCACTTACTTAGGGTGATGCCACCATACAGAGGTCCTTCCATTCAGATTGATTATGGTTACTTTTGTGTTCATGTTTCTTGAGTAGTCTTGGACTCAGAAATATTTCTTCATCCCAAGAATCCAAGCCTTAGCTTCTTGTCCATATTTTATTTCACCATGAAATGTAGGAGGTTTCCTTCCTACATTCTATGGATGTGATTTGTTCTTGAAAGTTTTGTTATTCCCATGAAATGAAAATATTGAACCTTCAATGGATTCTTTAGAGTCATATGACTCACTAGAAGAGATAACTAGAGTATAAACCATATCTCTAGAAACTATTATTGAGCTATGGGTCCTCTTGTGAGATTTCCTACTTGAGATACCCCACTATTTTCCTAATTTGGTGAGTGCATATCCAAATTAATATTCCTATTAATGTTGTTAATCTTTGGATCATAGTTGCATTCAATTGGGTTTTTTTTTCCTAGACTCCCATCATCCTCTCATTATCTTCTCTATGACTTTGCAATTCCACTCTTAGGCTTCTCATAGTTATTGCAATGTCTTAGGGAGTTATTTGATTTCTTCATCCATTGGATTTCTCTATGCATTCTCAGCCTGAATATTTTCTCCCATGACATCTATTTTATCTGCATAAGAATCTTGTGCATCATCCATGATGATGGTCTTCTTGGCCCAACTAAGATAGAGGATTTCAAATTATACCAATTGAATACTAACCCTTAACTATTATTATTATGATATTGAATCAACAAAATTAGTCATATAAAAACATTTATTATCTTCATGTGTTCCTAAAAATTTACAAAATTAAATTCTCGACATTGTAGAAACTACCCCTTGTTGACAATTTTTTCAAATCAAGGCTACAAGGACTTTTTTATTCGAATCTCAAAAACATATAAAATCTGATTTTAGATCATGATTGTTCAATCTTGTTCCCCTATGGGTAATTTTTGCAATTGTTACATTCAAGCTTCATTTTGGTCTTACACTTGAAAGTTGTAGCCTTCCAAAATTGGTAATTTTTCCCAATTCTGCACTTTTTCTATAGGTGCAATTAGCCCCAGAGACCAACTTCAACCACCTGTAGAAGAAAATATAGAAAAAACTAGAATTTTTTTTGTATATCATGTGTTGATTCTACTGTATAGAAAGGATCACTCTAGAACTTTTAGATCTATGATCTGATACTTCAGTCAACTTCTATAAAATTCTTGTATTGACTACTTTTCACTTTTTCACCTTTTTCCAAACATGGAATGTTTTTAATAAAAATAGCGATCTCCCAAACTAGGAATTTCTGTAAAAAAATCTTCGAACCAAAGTTCTCTATTTTGATGAGTATGTAAAATGTATAGTTTAAAAAATGTTATGGTTTCAACATATAGGGTCACTTTTACCTCCTACAATCCTTTTGGAATCCCCAAAAAGTGCTCCGGAATAGCGGATTTTGGCCTTATTTAGCAATATGACTATACACCTTTTGGAATTTGGCCCAAAGCCTCAATATTTATATTCATTCTTGGTTCATGACTATACCATAGCAATTTTGGTCTTCAATAATTGAGAATGAAGAGATAAAGAAGGTGCGGGATCAGGAATTACCTGAGAGGGGAAATTTGACCAAGTTCCTAACAATAGCATGTACAAGTCTTCAGTAATTGAGAATGCATAGATAAAGAAGGTTCAGGAATTACTTGAGAGAGGGAACATTCTACCAAGTTCCTCTCCGTGTGGTCATCAATTGTTTTAGTGCCAAAGAAGGATGGCACATGGCACATGTGCATGGTATATAGGGAACTAAACAGAATTACAATTAAGAACATGAATCCTCTTCCTTGAATTGATGATTTATTGGAACCACTTAAGAATGCAATTTTTTCACTAATTTAGACTTGCAAAGTGGCTATCATCAAATTCAAATTCATGAAAATGATATATGGACGACTACTTTCAAAACTAAACATGGATTGTATGAATGGATGGTAATGCCCTTTGGGATTTTAATGCACCCACCACACTTCTGAGGGTGATGAATGATGTTTTTAGGCCCTTTATTGATTATTTTGGCATAGTATACCTAGATGATAATCTTATTTTTAATTGTACTTGAGAAGAGCATGTCAAGCATGTAAAACAAGTATTGGATGTACTTGTAAGGGGGAAATTGTACTTAAATATGTCCAAATGTGAGTTTGGAAAGACATCTATAGTTTATCTAGATTACATTATAGGGGGTTCTGAACTGAGGATTGATCCCTCTAAAGTGTAGGTCATTGTGAATTGGCCTAAGCCGAATAATGTAACCGATGTAGTGTTTTTTTTGGGAGCATCCCAATACTAGAGGAATTTCATTATGAACTTCTCCTTCATAGCTTCTCCATTACATGCTTAAAAAGTGTGAACAAAGTCTTTCAGTGGGAAGGCAAAGAACAAAAATGCTTCAACACTCTGAAAGAAAAGAGTCAACATAGCTCCAGTACTTGGGCTGTCGAATCTACAATAGCCATTTGAGATAGAAACTTATTCTAGTGGTTATGCCATGGAGGAAGTCTTAATGCAACATAAAAAACCAATATGCTATCACTCTGAAACGTTCTCTAAAGCAATAATAAACTATCCTACCTATGATAAATAATTGTATGCATTTAGTACAAAGTGTAAAGAAGTGGAAACATTACCTAATGGATAAAAAAACAATCATACATATTGATCATAAACCAGTGCAATATCTTTCATCACAAACTAAGCTACAACATGTTAAATAAATCCATACGCAGGAGCAAGCTTGGTGGGTGTGGAGCTGCATTTAGTTTTTCATGTTTTCGACGTTTCGATCTCTACTATGATATCATCATCACGAGACCAAGCTTCCATTAGTCTCCTGATGATGATCTCATAGTAGAGATCGAAATGTCAAGAACACGAAAAATTGAACGCAACTCCACACCCACTAAGATACAACAATCAAGGCATTTAAGGTGGATGGGTTTCCTACAAAAAATTCATTTGGTTATTAAGTACAAGAAAGGAATTCGGAACAAATTTGTAGATATGTCATCTAGACCTCCAATAAGTGCTTCTATTGTCATTCAAAAAGTCCTTTGGTACCTTCAAGTTATGTTGAACAATATACTAAGGATGAATACTTTAAAGAAGTATATGAATCACTAATTCAAGGCTCCAAAATGAATAAATCGATTATCATATTCATGAAAAGTTGTATTATCTTGGAAAAAATTGTATTTCACAAAGTGAAAGGGTGCATGTGATAAGAGAATCTCATACTTCTCTCATTTCAAGACATTTTGGTGTAGGGAAAACTATACCACAATTGCAAAATTGTCATTGGCCTCGAATGAAGGATACCGTGTCTAATTATGTAAAATAATGTGTTATGTGTGCAACAAGTAAGCCAAGTAATAGAAATTTAGGCTTGTACACTCCACTTCTAGTTCCTTCTCGTCCTTGGGAAAGTGTGTCAATCGACTTTGTAGGAGGATTAACAATGTCGAGAAAGGCACATGATTACTTATATGTTGTTGTTGATAGGTTCAACAAAATGTGCATTCTAATTCCTTGTAAGAAGCAGGTCACAACTAAGTTGATTGCTCATTTGTTTTTTCAACATGTATGGGTTCATTTTGGGTTACCTACTTCTATCATATCTGATTGAGATTCTCGCTTTCTTGGGAAATTTTGGTCATCTCTATGGGAACTTATGGAAACAAAGTTAAAGAAAAGAACATTATTCCATCCATAAACTAACGAGAAAAACTGAAGTGGTCAACCAGACCATTATACATCTTCTTCGAGGGTATTGTTCCAAGCATCCTAAGATTTGGGATGAACAGTTTCATTATGTTCAACATGCCTACAACAAATCCATGCACTCTCCAACACAGAAGTATACATTTGAGACATGTTTTGGGTATTTTCCAAAGTCTCCCTTAGACTTTGTTTTTGGGAAATATTCAGTGGAATGTGGACAAGTCAATGCAAATAAAGCTTTGAATTTTATTCAGCAAATCCATTTGGTTCATCAAACAGTGCAGGAATAGTTGGAATCAAGTTAGACCAAGTATAAAGGACATGACAAGCATCATGTGGATCATCACTTTCAATCTAGTGATCAAGTTTGGCTTCATATTAGCAAAGACTGACTCCAAGGTGAAGGCAGAAAGTTGAAACCAATTAGGTATGAACCTTTTACAATTTTGGATCAAGTTGGTAACAATGTTTTTCAATTAAATTTTCCTCCTTACATCCAAAAGCATTATGTTGTTAATCTGGAAAACTTAAAATTGTATGAGCCTCCTATAATTGTGGACCAAGATGTACAGGTTCAAGTACCTTATGTTGATGAATTTGCTCCTGGCTACCTCAATGAACTTGAGGAAGATGTCATACTTGATCAGAAGGTCAGATCTTCACAAAGAGGTGATGTGGAATTTCTTCATGTGGAGCTTAAGGGAATGCATCAAAGTAAAGCACGATGGCTAGAAACTCGAAGAGTGAGGGAATTGTACCCTCACCTATTTTATGAATAATTCCATAAAGCTTGCTAGTGGGAAGGCTTGATTTAGGAGGATCTCCAAGATCGATTAAAATAAATTCTTCAAAAGATGAACATAAGCTTACAGATGCTTAGAGATCATCAATAGATTTCTCGCAACTTGAGTTTCATGAGAAATGGCCTTTGGACATGAATGTTATTGAGTTCTAAAAATACGGAAAAACATGTAAAAATGGTTTAAAATGGTATAAAAAGGGTCCACATGGCACATCCATAGGGTGCCACATGGCATGTACAATCAACATACAGGTTCCACGAGGCATCACCATAGGGTTCCATGTGGTCGAGATGGTGACATAGAAGTTGGATTGGACCAATAAATGGTATACATGTGAACCAATCAGGGCCTACCTTGTGGTAGCCCTGTTGGAACTTTGTTGGGAAATTACCAAAAGTTACGGAGTCGAAGAGGATTGAACCCATGACATCCTATCTTCCTAAACCTCCACTAAATCTTCCTAGACAGGATTTCCCATGATGTTTCTTAACCGTATGGGAGTTAACTTTTATTTAAAGTTGATAGTATTTTTGGTTGGAAAAATGCGTGGGGCCAAGGGCTTATCCCTCGATCCCATTGTAATGTATAGCCAACACCAAGGCTCTACACCTCGAACAATATGCCAACAAGAACACGAAGATCCAAGGGTTAAACAATCCACAACATAATCCATATGTCATTGCAACAAGCCACATCACAACCATGTGCCAATGAACCAACAACCATATATATATATATATATATATATATATATATATCACGTTAAAAGGGGAGGAGCATGAGTCCTGCGAGTTTCACCCCGAGACATCTATTCCCCATTTCAACTTGTTACCAATGGACCACGATCCATTCCATTGGTGCATATCAACATAATAACATTAACATTTTGATATGTATCTTTTGCCAAAAAAGGGCGCGTGTGGCCACCATTTCGAGCCCCAAAAATGTTATTTAAACCATCATTTTTAACCACGAAAGAACACACAAAATGCCAAAATTTTGGATGCATCCCGAGGCGGGTACAATGGGCAACATTCCCAATAAATGCACAAGTTTCGAGGTGGAATCCATACGATTTTGTAAAGCAAAAGCAGGATTTTTCACTATTTTCGTTCCAGAGGAGGCCTCAAGAAAAGATAGTCGATTTTATACTCATTTTTCTCAAAATTTCAAGAGGACCAGATTGGTACAGTATGTTTCTGAGTTTGACTTATAGAACTCATAATTTTTTCCAGTACTCATGTATGTAATATTTTGAAGACTGAATAAAATCAACCCTCTCATTGGAAGTGGCCCAAAGACATAGACCAAGAGGCGTGAACTCCGTTATCATTTGTTGTCTACAAATATCATGGTTTGAATACTTGTTTATTTCCTTATGTGGTTTGATTAAGCATTTAAATTGATAATTTTAAAGTCTTTTTATAAGGTTAATAATTCAATTTTCACATGCAATTTATATGGTTAAAACGATCCTAAAATTTTGAGATCAATACATAGCAGGTTTAGTTTTGTTATTTTTGGAACACAATATCGCGGTAATTTTATGAACCTAGGGGTAGTCAAATTGTGTTGAAGTTATTTGTTGTTACTTTTTTCTTGTAGGTTGTTATTTCTTGTTACTTGTCCAGAAGATGCAATTGTTTGTTTTGTAGGTGTTGATTTGGTATTTTAGCTGTGATTGATAAGTGTTGTTGTGACTAAGTGCAACACTCCCCTACCTTCCTTCAAAAAAATGGGGTGGATGGGGCTTAAAATACTCTTCTTTTGGAAAAGATCTGGCTTCCTCTCCTTGTGGCATTTTATTAACAAACCCAGTCTCTCGCATGATATACTTATTAATAAATATTTGTTGTCATGCTTTGTATTGGATTAGTTCAGGAAGGATCACAAGTCGATCATAGTTGTTTCCAATAAGTGGAAATCCATATATTGATCAAAAGTTTTGTTACCATAAATGTAACGGCTAGAGTCATTTCTTTGTAAAAACAACCTAGAAATGAGAACCTGGCGAGAAATGTTGTTTCCTACAAATGTTCCCATTTTTAATCACATGAAATTGTTTCCTATGCAACAACCATCGTTTCTTAGGGTCGTTTTTGAAATTTTGACCTAAAAAATGGGAAACATGAAACATACGACCAAGGCATGATGTTTTTTGGAAGTGTTTTCTTTTTTAGAATGATAAGGTGCTCTATTTTCCATTTCTCCCTTAGCCCTACCCTATTTCTCACCCTGGATGAGAGGGTGGTGCATATGTCCTGTTTCTCACCCTTATAATCCTATAGCATGAGGATGTAGCTAAATACCTCCTCGTCCTTGTTATTTCCAGTCACCAAACTCTTAAAATCCTAAATAGTACAATTTCAATCTTTTACTCTCCTACGAGGCATTGTTGTGAATGAAATTGGTGCATTCTACAACGTGCTCCAAGAGATTCTGATTCAAAAATATATGCAGGTTCCATACATATAACAGTAATTTCAAACTAGCCTTAATCCTTGGAATTCATAATTTTAGTCGTTAGTTTTCGGTCCACAAATGTAATTTATACAATCCATTTAATGATATTAAAACAAAAATAAAACCTTGACTGCAATTTAGAGCAACTCTAATACACGCAAAGGATTATATACTATGGTAGAAATCGAGTTAATGGATTAGCTTATTTAGAAGTTGGAATTTTATTGTTTAATGTTTCTCTTCCTAGTGTGAGTAATTTCATCACCCTTCCAGATCCAATCTAGTATGGAGGTTTGTTATGCGTGTCAGTGTCGGCAAAGCCTCCACTATGTCTCTTCAATAACTTTTCACAATCCAATTACATAAACCCTACAGCAGATGGACCAGTAAGTTGGAGGAGTATCAATTATTTTTATGGATATTTTGAGGATGCATTCAATGATTGGAACCAAGGAAGACATGAGACTTCTGCTATACATTATTCCACTATTAGGTCAGCAAGATGGATTTGGACTGAAGTCTGACACCCTCCAGTGTATGATGGAGTATCAAACCTACATTTTTTCCACAATAGTATGGAGCAGAAGGTTCCGGGTGAACAAAGGATTCCTACTTTGGATATTGTTTTGAACGCTACTCCAACTATATAGTGGGCGACGCATAAGGAAGTTCTAACGACTTGGGGAAAGGCCACTACTTTTCCATGAAGGCTAGATTCGAAGCTCCTAAAGAACATATGGTTTCACATAAATATAAAATCACTTTCATTGTTGCAGCCTATAGGGAATACACTGATTTGAAATATCACATCAGCAGTTGTGCATCCAGATGGATTTCAGAATATGTACATACTCAACTTTGGGTCCATTAGTTTATTCACACTTCGAGTCATGTTCCTTGAGCCAGTGGAACACTCCAAAATTTGAGCTTATCCAAGAACACCAAACGATTCACAAATAGAACTGAAATTTCCTTGGTGATCCGCAAGAAATTTTGCCCTAGGATCATTGCATGATTGTCTAGTGGAGCAACTTCTAATTCTAACCTATGTTTGCTTGATTATGATCATGCCACTGAACAGGACACAAAGTAACAACAAATAACTGCATTTTGGATCTCTGTAGATTTGAATCTCGTGTTTTTCTATGACAAAAAGTTGTATAGAATTTTACCGTTTGTGTAGTAGGCTTAAGTTAGGAATAATAGTTGGTTCATCCTTATTTCAATTGACAAAACCCAAGAATAAATTTGAAATTTGATTACTAAAACTCTTGTCTAATATTATTTCACCATCTTTCTTTAACGTCGCTAGTAGAATTCCATTTCTTAAGATGGAGAATGCAATACATATTGGCATGGGTTAACAACTTGCAAACTAAAACCTAATCACCAAATGGTAAATTAATTAATATAGTTAAATATGATTCAAACGAGATCGCTTTGAAATGCTCAAATATTAGTTTTTGTTTAGACTTTGAGGCTAATGTTTTGAAATTCTTTCATGGAAGATTATGATGAGCTCAAATGACTTATGACTTTATCAAAATTCCGGGTTTCGTTGTCCATTAAACCAGAACATTTTTTGCTCAAAAATGTTTTATTTTGTAGGTTACATTTCAATTATTACATAATAACAATGCAAATTATTAAGTCAACCCCAGCTATCCAACCCTAAAATCCAATCAGAAACATAAAGAGAACCTAGAATCACTACTATAAATAGAATCAAGTGCCTCTCTATCTCCTTAAAATAAACTAAAGAAACTAAACTCCTAATACTTTCTCTATCTAACAAATAGAGAACCTCAAATCTAGAAACGCAAAATGCTAAATGAGGAAGGTTTTTAAATCTTCTATCCTCCCAATTAAATAAACATGGATGGTTGTTTATTTAAAGATGTGTGCAATCAATCAAGACCTTGTTTATTCTATACCATGAGCTTACTCCTTCCCGGACCATCACTACCTACTACCTAAATGGACTTCTGGTACTATAAATTTAGACACTAACTTAGTCCCATGCAATCATGGCATAAAGATAGGATTCCTTGCTGATCTAACTAAGTATCTCATTCGTGCATGTAGAACAAAATAAATGGGATACTACACCTATCTAATAAACTGAACTTGGAATGGGTGGGTTTGTGTGACCCATCTAGCAATAAAGATAATAATGTATTTTAATTCATACCATATATTTACCTCGATGTATCCAGATCCATCCATTTGTCACCGGAATGTATAAAATGTTGAAATCCATTAATTTCTATGCCAAATTTAAGTAATAAATATTGAGAAAGTTCAAAACCAAAATTCCAATTCATTTATTTAATTTCAACATTAATTTTGTCACAAGCTTATATTAGAATTGTTTTACATATATTTATTGTCATGTTTTTAAAACATAGAACATGTTAGTTATTTATCCGTTTTAATTTTAAATACTAATAGTGTACGCATATATATATCCATTGATGGCTATGTTTCTGCAACAAATTTTTTTCTTGTGAATTATATGAAGTTTTGAGAAACAATGGAAGAATCATAATGCATATGTATTCATCACTAAGAAGCGTGGAGAGGAGAAGAAAAATGGAGCCTCCTATAAAAATGAATGTTGATAGATAAAATAATTTGAAATGAATGTTTATTAATAAAATAATTTATTTTATCAAACATTAGAGAAATAAATAAATGTCGATTGATAAAATAATATGAAATCCATATAAATGAATGTTGAAAAGTTGAAAATCCTCACTACTACAAAATTGCTAGTTTATGTAAGTTAATAATTGTAAAAGCAATCCATATTTTTTTATCAAAGTTAACTTTACCTACAAAGGCATGTAAAGGACATTGCCACCACGTGGCTCATGTTTATGTGAAATAGTGAAGACCTCCCCAACTTATTTATTCAATGCAAATTTATTGTTATAGTATGGCATGATGTTATTGGGGATCTCAATATTCGAGTACTTGGGCAATGCATGAGTGAGCCTAATGGTTAAGAGCATGCATTTCTTCTTAGGAGGTCACAGGTTTAAATCCAGAGGGGATAGTATATATACACCTTTATAGATTTTAGCAATTAAATCACTGCGTGATGTCTCGCTTGGCTAGTGTTCTTGTAGACATTTGATTTAGTATTGTACTTTCACTCTTAAAATTTTCTCATATACAGAATATTCCATTAGCTACGATGCTGACTTGTTGAAGAACAATCTTCAAGGACCTGATTAAATCTATGTTGAGCTTTTATATTTTGAAAGGAATTTTGAGTAAGGTTGATGTAATTGCAAATAGAATGTCTCTTATAAATGATATAGACTAGTGAAATTTTTTTCCAAAGCTAACATGGACAAAGAGGCAATATTTTGGCTAAGATATAAAGTAGAAAGAGATGATTAAATATCTTGTATGACTGTGCCCATGATAACTTTGAAATGTGCTTTGCTTTCTTCTTGTAAATATAAGTATTTTTTTTAATTAATTATATATTAGGCATAGTTGGAAGCATCTTAGAGATTTTCTTAATAACTTTGAACATGTAGTTTTGTTGCTAGTATTTGGTTAGACCATGATACTATGTATGACTTTCATAATTTCACAACTTCTTTTCACTTAAAAAGGAGCTAGGACTAGTGCAAAGGACTTGTTGGAATGGGTCTGAATTTTCAGATTCAATATATTCAATATTAAATATTTATCATTTTATAGTATTGTATTATTATTATATTTATATTGTAAACATACTTTTCATATTTGATTTTTCATTCCACCCATTTATTAGACGACAAAACTTAAAAGACCAATTTCAAAGTCTACATGAATCATAATCTTTTATTAGTCCCTGCCCTCTGCTAGCAGGGACTCTATGAACTGCCTTACCGTCATTTCAATTAGCTAACACGTAAATCTAATCAACTTTCAGACTAATTATCTTAATTTTTTTCATTTCAGACTATGACTAAGACTTTTAAAGGACTAATCAAAATGAATTGTACTTTATATCAACCAATTACAAACTTTGGCCTCTTATTTGGTCTCATCACGAGGTTGTTCATACAAAAACCTTATGTTAAAATGTACATTGGTGGGTAGTGACCACGTAGTTTTTTATCAAACCTGTGATGCTATAGTAATCTCTAGCATTACTTCTCTAACATTAAATGTAATCTTTCTTTCCTTCTCTAATGTACTCTTCTATGTGGCAATTGTGTCAATGTGATGCCAGATTGAAAAGAAGTTGTCAATCATTATGCATCCGCTTGACATACCACCTCCCACTGCCTTAAACTTCCACAGTACTCCTCCCATCGCCTTTAACTTCCACACCCTTCTAGCACCAGCAACATCAAAACCCAATCTTTCATCCATTAAGCTTAATGTGGATCACCATAGCTTGAACCTTGAATATGTTATTGCTAATAAGCTTTCAGAAATGGCTGCTTCATTTTAACCATAGAACGTGCCCCATGTACATCCGCCATTTAGAACGCATAACAAGAGTGGATATAGCCTAAAAAGCAAAAGAAACACAACAACTAATGAAAAAAAACCAATCAACTGCTACAACCTTGAGGTAACCTCGTTTCCATTGTTACTCTTCTTACCATTCTTGTCCCTAATGCCGCCTCAACAGCTCCAAGGGTAGTTTTTTGTTTTAGAAATACAACGTCGCATAGAATTTAAAAAGTTATGAATAATATTCAAACCTAATGAATTGTTGTACGTGATAACCATTTAAAAAGTAATGAAAAATATTCAAACCTAATGAATTTTGTACCTGATAAGCTTAACGTCAATTTTTTTTATAATAAAAAAATCGCACGGAATATAAAACTTATGAAAAATAGTCAAACCTAATAGATTTTGTACTCGATAACCTGAACGTAAAATTCAACAAAATTAAAAAATTAAATTACAAAAAATCTTTGCTGCCATATCACTACGTTAAATGCACCTAACGTTGAATGTAATGCATGGAATTCTAGAGTGGAATCACACATATTCACCATAAATCATGGGCATCAAAATTAAAACGTAAAATTCAACAAAATTAAAAAATTAAATTACAAAAAATCTTTGCTGCCAGATCACTACGTTAAATGCACCTAACGTTGAATGTAATGCATGGAATTCTAGAGTGGAATCACACATATTCACCATAAATCATGGGCATCAAAATTAAAACGAAAAAGTAAAAACTGAGATTGTAATGAACAGCATTTATTTATTTCATTTGGATAACTGTTTCTATAATTAATAGATTATAACTGCAACATAACTGTTTAGCTATAAGCTATAAGCTAAATTATTCTTTGATCAATTGAAAGCATTAATTTTCAACAGCTACAATAAAAGAAACTTAAAATAAAATATTGATTGACAATAACATATTTAAAAGAAAAAAGTTTTATCAACTAGATTTTCTTCTCTACATATTCAGACTCTCTCGAACTCCATCATGTTGTCTCATCTGATAAAGGTAGCATCCCTGAGTTGGATTCCCAAGTTCCCTGATTCCACCTCTCTCACTCAATCACAGATTTGTAGAAGTAACCTTACCAAAAGTGAGAGATCCTTCACTAAACCACAACTAGGAATTAATTGGACAACAATCCATATTGAGTTACACTCTATTAACTCCTTCATGTAATAAAGAAGAAATCTAATTGTTTAGAATATAAATTGTCTTGGTTTTATTGTTATCATCAATTACAACAACAATCTATCTTTACATATCTATTATTTATTGCCAAAAATATATGCATGCTATATTTTGTAAATAAAACTAAGTCAACTCCAGATTTTAATTTGACAGACGGGTTACAAAGATTTCTCACAGCAACTCCAGCAACTCTAGCTTTTAATTTGACAGATAAGTCATAATAATAGATAATAATTTCCCTTCGTCCTGTGCATAACAACGATTTTCCCATCTCAGCAATGGCAAGGCAGTTTGAAAGGCCTGGTCACACAGGAGATTTCCAGCACTCCAGTGCTAGATACACCAATTTCTGTGCTGGTTGTCAATAATTTACAGATTACTTTTGAATGACAAAGGTTATGGACAACAACTTTAATCCCTGTAGACAAGGTTATTCTATCTATCTTAACGAGCATGATTATAAGAAGCTAATTTTCCAGCCACTCTAGTAAGATTCACGGCTGTGTAAACTCTGATAGCATGTTAATAAATTATGGGTACTAAGATTAAAATGAAAAAATAAAATCTAAACTAAAAACTCAAATTTGAGGGTACCCCAATCATATTGAAACCAACACTTATTTATTACATTACATTGAACAACATTTACATAACTAATTAATTATAACTGTAACATGATCGTTTAGTTACAAGGTAAACTATTATTTGATCCGCGTTAATCTTCAACAAAATATAGACGTCGAACGATTAGCAGTATAAGCTGGGGTTAGAGAGGAGATACTGCTCGATCTTCTCGAACATGGCATTCATGTTTTCCTTTATCTCTTTTGTTTTTCCTTCGTCCAACTCAGCACCAGAAAGGGTTTCGTAGTTGGCGGTCCTAACTACAACACATCCCCCTTCTTCCCTTGCAACCAATTTGTTCTCAAAGCTCAAGGAAATCAGCTTGTTCCCCAGCGGCCCTCCTTCGATCAATGTATACTTATACACCAACTTCTCATCGTCAATTTCATCTACTCGCTCCTTGATGTAGCTGAACTCCTTGATAGCTGTGACAAGAAAATGAAAAAACAATACAGCAATTTATTCAAAAATTTTGATGGGCTATTTCAATGGAGTATTACTAAGAAGAGGTGCAATTTACAGAAGAAAGATGTGTAACTCTTTCAGTGCTCATCTTAGAGTTGCATTTTGTGAGATTTAATCTCTCGGTGCTTGGTAAATCTTTCTGGATGAATCTATACTAGTATATCAATAAAATGTCAAGTTCTAAGCTAGATCACTTAGAAAAGCAAAAAAGTTAATTATCTCAATAAAGATATACAATACCACCTGTTGGATTGAAGTTGAATTGCTTGATGGTGCCTACGCCTCCATCTCCTTCCAAGCAGGTGGCAGAGGAGAAAATTTCAGGCACAACTTTTGGGAAGAAGTTGTGGTTGTCTTTCACAGTGGCGTTCCACAGTCTCTTTGCCTCTACATGAAACACACGTTCAGTTGTTGTAGTCCCAGCCACCATCTTTACTTATTAGCTCTTAAACTCTGTCAAGTGCTTGTTGTAGAATACAAAGGAGGATTCTATTTATAGATAGTATTCGGCCTAAAAACAATCTGCAAATTTTTGCGTTCACATTCAAGCAGAGATGCAATCTTGACTCTATTTTAGTATTCAATCTTCTGGAACTTTAAAGGGAATCGATAAAATTAAGTTGTTGCAAGTCTAGTCCACAATAATTAATTCACATGTTCATCTGTATTGCCTTTGTGAAGTCTTACTGCCGACTGGACCTGTCCCTTGCATTGCATTTTAATAGGAATGGTTCAATGAAGAAATGGAGGGCAATAGCGCGATAAAGATATATAATATGCTTTTATATTCGTAACAATAATTTCATGCCAAAAATGTCAATGAATAGCCCACTGAATCGCCATGTGATGTGGAAAACTTGCAGCTCACGTCGATGTTCTGTGACTCAAAATTCCAACTCTCGTTCAAAAATGTCAATGCCGGATAACTGACTGAATACCCAGAGTGCTCACATCAATTTAGTTAAAAAAAAAAAAAATTTAAATCATAATAAAACTTCATTTTTATTGAAGTTCTGCCCTATTAAGAAAAAAACACTCCTCGCAAGGTTCTTTGAATCAAAAAGATCAATTAATTAATAATGAATATAATCAATTATTTACTAAAATGTAAAAAGTTCAAATTTTCTGCTCAGTAAAAAATATTGACAAGGGTAATAAGACATATTTGAGGATTTTAGATATGAAATAAAATAATAAAACAATTTGTAATTGAGACTTTTAGAGATGAAGTCAAATATGAAATAAAACAATTTATAAAGATACTTTATGAAATAATTATAAGGATATTAAGATATATTTGAGAATTTTAGAGACAAAGTAAAATATGGAATAAAATAATAAAACAATTTGTAAAGATTTTTTTATGAAATATTTATAAGTGGTTGATATGAGTTAATTCATGTTATTTTTATTTTTTTAATTAATAGTGTTGATTGATATATATTAATCACTTTTAATTATGTGGTTGTGTTATTTGACAACTAATTATTCATACATATGAATTTAATAAATTAAAATATGTATAATATTCATTAATTATACTTGACTATGGTTGATAGTGGTTGGTTATAATGTTTGATCATGATTGATGACGGTTAACCATGGTTGATGATTGTAGTGAATGGTTGACCATGGTTAACTATGTTTGACTTTGGTTGATTGTTGTGTATGATGGATGAATGTCCATGACCATGAGTGAATGTGGCTGACCATGGTTGACCATGCTTGACTAAGATTGATTATGGTTGACTATGATAGATCCACATATTGACTATGGTTCACATGGTTGATTGTGATTAACCATGTGTAATGACGGTTTTCTATGATAGACCTAGTTGATTATGGTTAACTAGGTATGATTATTGTGGACCATGAGGGAAAATGTTTGAACTTGTTTGAGAATGGTTGATATGGATGACCATGGTGGAGCAAGGTTGGCTATGGTCAAACATGGTTAACTATGGTTCGTTATGGTTGACCAAAATATGTGTGACTATAGTTGACCATGGTTGACTTGGTTGGATATTATTGACCATGTTTGACCATATTACTATGGTTAACCAAGGTTGACTATGGTTTTCTATGCTTATGTTACATGGCAACCTTCATATTAGTTGTCTTATGTAAAATTACTATGTTCCTCAATGGTCGTGTCACAATGTGATGTCTACCAAGAGTTATGTCACATTGAGACATGCTAAAGGGTTATGTTCAATTACGAGAATGCCTTTAATTGTTTTGTTGCATTGCAATGATCATATTTATTGGCTCATGTTGAATTGTTTTATTCCTCAATGTTTTTTCTATATTATGACATTCATTAAGGGTTATATGGCTTTATGACATGCCTTAAGGGTTAAGTTTCATTGTGATGTTGTTGAAAAGTTATGATTCATTTTGATATTCATGTTAGTCAACTTGCGTGGAATTTCTATGTTCATCATGAGTTATGTCAAATTTGTGATGTTCCTTAATGGTTATGTCACATTTTAGTGTTCATATTGGTGGACTAATGCTAAATTACAATGTTCCTCAAAAGTTATGTCGCATTGAGATGTTCATGATGGGTTATGTTGGATTACAATGTTATGCAATGGTTTATCATGGTTGACTATTGTGGAATACAATGGAACAAGCCTGGCTATGGATGATTTTGATTGACCATTGTTAACTTTGTGACATGAAGAGGTTGACTTAATATCATGTCACATTTAGACATAAAAATGTTGACTTCAAAATTGTGTCACATTGCCACATAATGGGTGACCATAACATTATATCACATTTGGAGAATAAGGCAATGACTTACACATTGTGACACAAAGAGGTTGATAATATGGTTATGTCATGCCATTGGAATGTCCATCTTATTTGACTTATGATGAACTACTACCTTCCTCAATGGTTATGTTGCATTTACATGTTCATTAAGGGTTTTGTTGCAATGTGGTGTTCCTCAAAGGTTATGTTATATTGTGACATTCCTCAAGGGTTATATTTCTTAAATGTGACATGTTCATTGTAGTTCATTTATGTCGAAGTATAAACTTTCTCTATGTATTATCACATTGCAACACGAATTAAATGCCACACTATGACATCCCTAAAGTGTCATGTTGGATTACAACATTCATAAATAGTTATATTACATTATGACAATCCTATCAATTGAATTACATCAAATTGCTACATTATTCAATGGTTTTTGTCAGATTATAGCATTCATATAGATTAAATTATATCAAGTTGCTACTTCTTTAACGGCTATGTCACAATATAATATTTAGAAAAAACTCTTGAAAGAGATAAATATTTCTATCATAAGGGTGTGTTCTTCCTAATCTTCCAAATATTGGGCAGATCGAGAATATTTGGTAATCAACTTAAGTTAAAACCACAATGATGATAGGTTTTTTCCCAGAAGAAACATAATTCTTCCTTGTTATTCAATATTGAATCAAATGTAACTAGTTACATCACCATGATATTAATATATCATTTCATTATTGTGTCAAAGTTAGATCTCATGAGCATACAATGCCAAATATAAGAAAATTAAGGATCACTGGAATCACCATCCACCAGCCAGCTTTAACAAGTAAGAACAATCCAAACATGTCCATAGAGGAGACATAAAGAGCCCAGATCAGTTTATCCAAGGAAGTGCTCGAGGAAGTGCCCTTCCACCAAGTGATAGCAATCTGTAAGCCCAGTTACTAATTCTTTTTTCAAAAATATTAATGATCCATTTCGAATCATTAGTGTGATACCCAAGAGGTTTGAGACGGTACCTGAGGTATTTTCAATCTATAGATAGTAGATCCATTTTGTAGGGAAGAATGGAGGAAATGAGATCCCTAGTCTCCACATCCACATCTTTGTACAAGGAGGAGGATTTTTCTAAACTAATGGACATGCCTGTAGCTGAACAAAGAACAAAAGAGATCAAGAGCTTCTTAATAAGATTTCCATTCTTCCAGTATCCCAATCCCAAACAATATAACATCATCAACAAAGAGCAGATTTGTAATAGATAGGCTAGATGAGACTTTGATCCCTTTGATATTTCCTTTCTTCCGAGCATCAATAATGATAAGAATAAGACTTTCAATTACAATGACAATAGGTTTATATAAACAAACTCCTTGACTAGTTTAAAGGTAGTCCACAAGCTATGCATCTATAAACTAAACATTTTTATTATGAATAATAATTTTGAGTGTGTCTAATAAAACTTTATTTTCTTACCAATGTGATAACTTGAAATAAAAAATTCAAATAATCAACGAAAAATTCTACTAAACCACCTCGAAAAATATGATAACTTTCTTTTCTGGTTGCACTGTTATCGCTAACTTCTGCGGAACTGCATGTGCAGTTTCAACATTCTCCTTCGTTTCTACTTCTTTGCCCAAAATAGATTCTTCCACCTGTTCACTATTAAATGACTCCAAGGTTTATGTACATTCATCGACAACTTCCTTGACTTCCCCTTATACCTGCGCAAATTTTTTTGTGAGCCAAAAGTCTTCATATTGTATTGGCTCAAGCCTGTTGGCTATATTTTATCGTTCATCTCGGATCTTGCTTACTTCCAGCTTCTTCTTTATATACTCTCCCATTTTGACCATCTTTTCTGCGACTAGAAAGGTATTCAAGCTATATTGCATTTTTTTGTGTCTCTTGCGCAATTTGAATCTTTTGATCTACCTCCTGCAATTGTTCGTTTGTGACCAACTTTCCCCATAGCTGAGCACTTTCTTCATGTAACTTTTCACACTTTAACTCCAAGGTCCTAATATTGCTAGTTGCAATATCCATTCTTTCTTGTTTGTTTTCACGCTATGCTCTGACCTCTAGCAAAGTCCCGGCTATTGCTTTGTTGCAAGATCCTTGATCTTAATGCGAAGGCCTTGAATGAATTTACCTATCTTTGTTACCTTTTCTTATAGAGAAATGTGCTTTTCTATGTGTAATTATGGTCTTGTGTTACATTCTTCTTCAACTTCCTTCTACAGTTTTGAATTATTCTGCTTAATTTCTTCTACGTCCTCTTTTATCTTAATTCCTTTTATAGTTGATTCTTCTATTTTTGTTCCAACTCTAATGTCCTTTGCGCAGTTTTATCTCTCTCTATTTGCATTTTTAGACATTTCTCCTTAAATGTTTTCTTTTCTTCTTGGATTGTATACTAATCAGTTATGATAGCCTCATGTCGCCCTTAAATTTCCTAGGCAATGAATGTATATAATTCATGTAGCTCGTCCATAGGTTAACGTGACAAGATCATCTCTATGGGGCTTACTGTGAATGTTGACTCTTGCATTTCTTGCATTGGAAATACAAGTGTTGCTGTCAAAATCTTCAAACTTGGTTGTGGCTCTGTTGCAACCTTCATTTGTGTAGCTAAGTATGTCTACTTTCTACGCAAGTGTGTACGTGATTATGTTTGTGCACTCTCATGTCCTTCTTCATTATTAATCATCATTATCGGCTACTTTATTATCACAAACTCTTCTTCGATTTTTATAAGGATCTCCTCCTTGTTTGTAACAAGATCTTCCATTTCCTCCTTTGTGGCTATCTTCTCCATAACTTCCTCAGTGACATTTTTTATTTCCCATCCAAATTCATCCATATCATCTTTTGTCAAAAGAAAATTAGAACTAGGTTTGGAGGTTTTTCTCTTCTCTCTTGATGATTCTTTTGATTGCTCATTTTCTGTCATTTTCTTGGTATGTGCCTTCTGCTATGTGATTTCTAGGGAAACGTCTACATTTTCAGTTTCCTTCTCTACTCTGTAAGTTTCCTTTTCTGCATTTTCAGTTTCTCTGTGAACTTATTATGTGGTGTGTTGTTTTGTTGTTTATATTTCTTATGTGGCGCAACTTCTTGTTCTTATTCTTCTATCGGTGTAATCTGGCACGGCATATCCCAATCATTTACTATCTGAGCAATGTAATATTCTAAACATATAAACATGGTAGTTAGACATTGCTCATGGGGATCTCTTTTAGCTTTTATACAAATATGATGCATTCATGCTTTAAAGTGTGCAATTTCCTTATATAGGTCAATTGGTCAACTATATGAGGTTGTATGTGTAGTTTCTTATTTATAATAGCCCTAATATCCACATTGTATAGAAAAAAATCAATGTTGTTGTCTATTTGTCAGCACTTGTTGTTTGTAAACCACAAATTTGCATACCTTCCTACTAAGAATGGTTTCTTATTTCTGTCAAAGAATTGATTGTCTATGGGATCCTTCTAGCCCACTGGCACAAAGCATATCAATAACCAAGTGTAATGGAAATGCGTGCCTTTTTCTTTCATTTCTTGATAGTCAACCAAAAACTTGTTCCAAAGGAACGTCGACAAGTTCATTTGTACTCCCTCCTCACATTGTGTTGTGGATACAATTATTGTTGCTGACACTTGATCTTGGAGACTCTTCTGGAATAACTTTCATGCTAGAATATATATTGAAAATCTCATAACTTTTTCATTTATTTGTAGAACTAAAGCTCATTTCCTATCCCTTTGAGGTAGATACTTCTCCGTTATCTTTTTTACAATAGGTTTGTCCTACTTCTTATCCAAAAGGAGGCTTACATCTTCTCCTCTAGTGCGTAGTCCAATGATATATTCTATCAACTTGCGGTCAATGGATATACATTTATCCAGCCACAAGAAACCACCATGTACACATGATAGTAGCATTTTTTTTTGCACATTTTCACATGCGGGGTCCTTCCAAAATGAGGAATGTCCATCAAATTCAAAATCATTGATTTCAATAATCCAATTGCCCATGTTTGAAGTTCCACTTCAACTAGTGCATTTGGGTCTGGACTGATTCTTTTATCTAAGTAGTTGTTTTCAACTATCTCAAGAAACTTTCATTCATTGGCTAGGTCATAGTCTACAAACTAAAATTTGTATAGTTCCTCTAGCAAAATTTCTTCAGCTAGAACCCCTTTTGGAATCTTTGGTGTTGATATATATATATCCTCTATTCTAGGTAGAGTGACCAATATCGTAGTAGGTTTTCTCAGTGGAATGTATTCGTGAGGGAAATTTATTAGCTTTGGTGTTGATGCCCCTAGAGTTAGTCCCTTCATCTAAACTCACTAATGGATTCTTTAATATGGTTTGTCTCTTAGGTGCCATGATCTCTATAATCTTCTCTTATCATCCTTACTTTAACTCCAACTTCACTCTATGTTCTTTACTTTGTGATTGATTTTTATTTTGCAATTGCTCATGGTGGCTGCATTTATAAGATTTTGATGGCTTGTATGAGAAGTTTGGTACTCTCAAATTGTAATTATTGACTTTTGATTTACCTGGGTTCACCTTGATTTTGTCCAATTCATTTAACCATCATATGCCACTGATTTCCTCATTAATGTCACTGTGTATTAGTCTTATCACTACTTTAGTAGTCATTAATGCTTGCAATCTGTTGTTGTTCCTTTCTGCATGCAATATTCTTTCTGCAATAGGTATGGTTGTCTATATTTATTCATGTACTTAAGTACAAAAAGGATTATCTTCCAAATATTTCATTATTTCTTGCTCCAACGTAAGAGACTTAGCATGATTTTCAATTGTCCTTTCACTTTCTGCACATAGAACCAGTCCATCATTTTTTTTCTTTTTGATGTGCTAAATTCTTTTTCCAAACCTTTCTACATTTTTGTTTCTCTTGAGTTGCATGGATATGAATTCTTATGTTTAGGGCATATAGAGCTTGTTGAGGTTCTTCTTCAATCAATTTTCTTTCTTTTTCTTCCCAAAATTTATTGGATTTCTTTGATCTCTTGGTGTCCTAAGATTTATGGCCTAAGATTTTGAATTTCTAAAGTGCCACATTGCTATAGAATTTTGTAATATGCTTAGAATTGTTGCACTTCCATCATTCAACAAATCTATCAAATGTTTTGAATTTGTTGTCCATAAAGTTACTCTTGGCATACACTTCACAATCCACTGCTTTATGCCCAAATTTATTGCAATAGAAACAATACCCAAAATAAAAATAAAAATAAATGTACTCGAGTGTATGTTGTCTTCTTGGTAGTACAACCTTCCTATATTTTATTTTGTCAAACCTTGGTGTATTTACCTATCCTCCCATGTTGGTGTCTTCTTTGTGATTTTCGTTGACTCTAACCTTCTCCTCAAATGATTTAGAGCTTTCTTCAAGAGTATTCTGACTTTTTTCAAACCCAAAACCAATCTTGGCATGTGGTGATAAGGATGTGATCTAAGATCATGGTGCTTTTCTCAAAATTTGAGTTTGTCTCCAACCGGGCAACTGTCTTATCCAAATCTTCTTTCAGTGAAAGGATATCAAACTTTTTCTTTTTATATACTTCATTCTTCTCATGAAGTTGGTTTGTAAAATGTTGTTCAGTCCTCTTGGCCTCATCAACTGGGATTTTCAAACTATTAATTGCTCTTTCATAATCAAGTACAACTAATCCTTTTGTTCATTTATGATCTTCTTGGATTTTTCAAGGTTATGTGTCAATTTTTGTTAAATCTTTGAACTTCCTCTTGAGATTTTTCCAGCTCTACTTTCATAGATAGGATTTATTTTCTTAAAGCGGCAATATCAACTTCTTGTCCTTGGTATAATTTATCCTTCCAACTTAGTTGATTTACAAAGGATTCTTGAGTAATTTTTTCCTCCTTCGTTTGAGCCTCTAAACTCATTAACACTTCATTTTATTTTCCTATTTTTCTTAACTCATTTAGAGCACTAATTAGTTCAACCTTCCAATCAACTTCTGCAAATTGCTCTTCTTCAAACTTAAAGGTTTCTTCCTCACTTTCAAACTCTTTCTAACTACAAGATTCATTTTTAGCAGAAGATTTGGAAGAGGAGAAATAAATTTTATTATGAAAATACTTATAGAGTACTCTTGTAGTATGATCTGATTGATTTTTATGTGATTCATTTGAAGTTGCTTCCTTTTCTTATGGCTCTTCCTTCATGGATAGGATGCTTTCATCCTTTCTTCTGATTCTTTACTTGTTATAATCACTTCCTCAATCATGTAGAAACTCTTCAGCTTATCCCAAATCTCTTTGGAAAAGATACATTTTCCAATTTTTTCTTTCACAAAATCAGCTAATCCTTCCATGATATCCTCCATTGGTAACTTGTTGTTCATTTTCGATTTATTTTTGGCTGTAGACTTTGGTGACATTTTTAAAAAGGTGTAACCTATAACAATTGATTTCCAAAAGTCTAGTGCTACTGATTGCGAATAGTCTTGCATTGTTATACATCAAAATAGATAGTTTATTCCAGTGAACAAAGGACTCTATCTATGTTGAAACCAGATTCCTCACAGTCCATATCTATGCAGTGATATTCCTTCCAATGGTTATATTGTATCTAAAGGACCCTCTATGATACAAATTGTTGAACCCCAAGTGATATTGAGAGGGCAGGGTGAATCAGTATCGCATATTTTTTATCCTTTCAAACATTTGTTATACCATGTGATCATTCATTAACACATATAGCATGTATCAAAAGAAATTCTAGAAATACATTGTGCACAGAGTAAAATATATATATATTGAATCTTTGATTACATAAATTGTTGGGATACACCAATCAACAGGAATAACAATCCCTTGCAAGAACCATCTTGTTGTTTTATAGGCACAAACCTGTGAGGACATCAATCCTCTTATGAGCACCAACTCATACCAGCAAGAAACAACGTGCATGGTCAGGAACCCACCTAAGCTACCAGGAACCAACTCATGGAAGACAACAATATTTTGTTCTTTCCATGCCATTGTATCCCCGATCGAAATATACTCTACACTTTCTAGTATGATTCCTTTGTTCTACGCTTCTTGACAATGTACTTCTATGCAAACATCCTCCGTACTCCTTTTGCACATATTTCACTGCTACAACTCCATATTTAGTTCTGAACAATGTTGCACATCCATATCTATGAATTTGCTGTGCACTCAAATTTGCACATTCGGATTTGTGCACAAAGAATCCTCATCTTCTAAGCCCCGGAAAATTCATCTTCTACTTGGAATTCATGCACTTTTTAGAGATCAATACTTGCTTGGATGGGTACCAAAAATAGAGAGATCACTTCCTTTATGTATATGAGTGTTGGATTACTTCTTGGTTCGACTCAATACTTTATGGCACAAGGCTGACTTTACATTTTGACATCAACGACAACTTTATTTCTAACCCAGGAAACTATCCATCAAAATTTTATCCAATGATAAGGAAATGAAGTGATCATTATGGCAATTGGAAATAAATTAATAGCCTTATCCTATTTTATAGAGGATTCTAATGTTTAACTATGAGAATATTCTTTGCTTTAATAAATTGTTTATTCCAAACATTGAAAGTTGAATGGATTTGGGTTTCATCAAGCATATTACATGGGGGAGTCTATATAGCATATGGTTTTGTTAGAAGGATAAAAAGTACAAATGAAAACTTACTGGTGGTGGTTTTTCTCTTATACTATGAAACGAGAACTATATACTATGAACAAGAACTCTACCCATAAAAACGATGATTTTTGCAAAAAAAACACCAAAAACACCCCCCAAATAGAA
>LPNX010256437.1:0-18985 GCA_001517045.1 Pseudotsuga menziesii | reverse complement strand
TTGCTGAACATGCAAGATGCAGCATTGGAGGTGGAGTCAAACTTATTGGCTTCAAATAAACTTAAAAAAGAAACACCTCAACAGTTATATGAAAGAAAATGAAAGAAGGAGGTTGTTTCAACAAGTGCTGCACCTCAGTCTGCTGAAGCCAAAATAGATGAAATGGCTAAACTTGTGAAGGTTCTCACTGCTAAGTTGAACAAACTAGAACTGGAAAAGAATTCTGCCAAGCCCGCTCTAGAGGTTTAGAGGAATCCGAATAACCAAAATCAATTCAGGAGGCAGTTTGCTCCTAGATTCATGCCAAGGGAGCGAAGAAATAATGATATTCAGCAGGAAAGGAGGGAGAATGAAGAGCAGAGAGTGCCCCCACCGTTTCAAAATAATGTAGCTGATGAAGAGGAGGTTGATGAACAGCTCCTCTTTGAGGAGACTGAAACTGACCAAGACATGAATCACTTTGGAGATGTTTTATCCACAGGTTTTGTAACAGAAGAAGATTTTATGAATTCTGAATTTTATGATGCTGATTTGTATGAAGTTGAAGATGATTTAGAGTTTGAAAAAACTGCTGTAAATGCTGCTGCTAATCAGAATGGAATTAAAAAGACGATTAATCTTAGATCTGGTCCGAAACAAGTAGTCCAAGCTCCCAAGAAGAAAGCTGTTGTACCTGCTGCAAATGTTCCTGATAAACAAGCTGCTGATCCTGTCACAGAGAAGAAGCAGCCTGCAGAAAAGTCCAAGAAAAATGCTGAAATTGAAGAGGTAAACAGGTCAGCTCAGAATTTCAATTTGGAAACTGAATTAGGGAAATTGAAAATTCCTGTCCCATTGACTGAACTCATAAAGAATCCATCTTATAAACAAACAGTCTTAAAAGTTATGAATTCTGCTAGTAGTCAGCCTGCTGCCATTGGTCAGCCTGTTTCAAATACTGTCAATTTGCAAGAAGAAAGCCCAAAAATATTTATTGGTTCTGCCCTAGCTGAGAAAACAGAAAATGAAGCTGGTGCTTCTCCTCCCTTCTATGTTACCTTAACTGTTCATCACCAGTTGATCCACAACTGCCTATTAGACTCCGGAGCATCCCATAACTTAATGCCCAAAGCTGTGATGGAAGCCCTTGGCCTCAGTATTACCAAGCCTTACCATGACTTATATGCCTTTGACTCCCGAGCTGTCAAGTGTCTAGGGGTAATTAAAGACATGGTTGTTAACATTACTCAGCTGCCCATGAAGAGTGTCATCATGGATGTTGTTGTAGCAGACATCACACCCAAGTTTGGTATGCTTCTTTCAAGATCCTGGGCAAAGAAGGTAGGAGGAACCTTACAGATGGACCTCTCATATGCCACCATCCCTGTTTTTGGTGGAGAAAATAGAAGACTTTACAGAGAACTACAGTTTTCCTACATTGTCACAGATGATAAAAACCCCACTAATCATCCATTGTACTTTGTTGACAAAGATTTAGGGACTTGTATGTTGAATTTCAGTGATGAAGATGATTCTGTTGGCCTTTTACAAGTTGAAAAAGAGAAACCAGTGAAACATTGCAGAGTTAGCAGGTTTTGTGACTTTCAGCATATTTTGAACTGCTTGATTTTTGTAGATTTTGACCAAATTGTCAAAATGTATATGCCCCATTCTTTTGTGCCAAATCCAGCTTTCATCTTTTTTTCCCAAGTGACATTTTTCATACTCAATCTCATCTAACACGTATATGTTGTTTGGAGTCCTAGTGCCCGTCGCTACTAACTTCCTTAATCCTTTCTCTCTTATTTTACATTCTTTTGAGTTGAAGATGAGTTCATGTCTTTGATCACACATCTGACTGACGCTTAGCAGATTATGTTTCATGTTATCTACAAGCAAGACATTTTCAGCCAAGGAGTTTTTACTTCCAAGCTTTACTGTGCCCTTTCCCAATACTTTTGCTGAATTGTTATTTCCAAACGATACAGATCCTTTATCCTTTTCAATATTAACGAAAGCATCTTTGTCACCTGTCATATTCTTGGAGCAACCGCTATCAACATACCATTTACCAGAGCTGTGATTCTAAGCTTGAAGAGCAATACCACATTCGCAGTTGTTATTGTGTTTAATCCATACCTTGTTGGGCATGTCCTCATTTCATACTGTTGGTATCCTCATTCTGCAATTTCTGGCTATATGTCCAAAGTTGTTACACTTGTAACATTCTATTTCTGATCTCAAGGGATCAAATCTGTTGTTGTACTGTGGTCATCTGAGGCTTGCAATATTATTCCTTGTCTCAAAGTTTCTTCTTTGAAAACAGTTTACAGCTTTGTGTCCAAATCTTCCACATGTAAAGCAATACCCATAAAAGAAGTATCCATACCTGGGAATATGTGGAGGAGGTGCTTTTCTGAGATCTGATCTTTCTGCTGACCCTTCTTCTGATACAGATTGTTCTGGTTGACGTTCAATCTCTTCTTCATTCTTGTAGTCCTTGACAACTTATGCATACCTTCTTGGCTTCTTTTCGTTATCTGTCAACATTGAGCTTGAGGCTTCATTTGTATTATGCTTGTATCCTATATCGGTCTTGTCAAAGAATGACTTTTGATTGCTGATGATTTGTTATAGAACCTTGGAGCTATTTTCATAACCCTTTGCGATATCTTTCATCTGCAGTTTGTTCTTTAGAGATACTATCTCAGCCTCACGATTCTCCTTTTCTCTTATATTTGTCATTAGTTGTTCAGTAAGAGAGTCTTCAACTCGTTTGGCTTCTTCTAGTTTGGTCTTCAAGTCAACAATGGTTTGTTCAAACTGTTGTGCCTCTTCCTTGAGCATTCTATTTTCCTTCCTTACTTTCTTCAGCTCTTTCAAGGCACTTACAAGTTCTACCTCAAGATCTACTTCTCCTTCATCTTCAGATTCTTCTTTACTATTATGATCCTTATCCGAGATTATTGCCATAAAGAGTACCTTTTTCTGGTTCATCGTCATCATCAGAATCACTGTCACTGTTATTGTCGGAGTCACCACTGGATGAGCTATTGTCCTTTTTTGTGTAGAGACTTTTCTTTTTTGCAAACTTTCTTCTGTTCTTATTCTTGTAATTATTGTACTTCTTGTAGGATTTAAAACTGTCATCCTCTTCACCATCTGAGTTCTTTTCATATGGACATTTAGAAGCAAAATGACCTATCTTTCCACATGAAAAACATTTAAGAGGTAGCTTACCTTTGTATTTTCCGGTGCCTCTCTTCAATTTCCAAACAAAGTTGGCTATTTCTTCATCATCAGATTCATCACTTGTTGGTTTGTCTTTTGTTGATTTGTTCTTCCCAGCTTGTTTGGAGGAGATGTTGAATGCTGCTTCCTTTCTTGACGTGTCTTCATCTTCAATTCTCATTTCGTAAGCTGCTAGAGTCCCATGCAGTTGATCCATTGTCATAGTCTTTAGATTTTTTCTTTCTTCTAAGGCAGATATCTTGGGGTTGAACCTTTTGGGAAGAGTTCTTAGAATCTTCCGAACAACTATAGTCTCCTCAACCTCTTCTCCCAAACCTCTGGTAGTATTTACAAGCTGATCAACCCGAAGAATATAGGCTGCTATGTCTTCATCTTCATTCATTCTTAGCTGTTCGAATTGTCCCCTGTAAGTTTGAAGTTTGGCTTCCTTGACTTTGTTGTCTCCTTCATATGTGGTTTGAAGTTTGTCCCACATTTCCTTTGCAGAGGGACAGTTCATCACTTTGTTGAATACAGATTCGTTTATAGCACTTAGAAGATGATTTCTGGCCTTCGAGTTGTTGTTGTATTGAACCAGCTCACCTACATCAGTTGGCACGGTCTTTGGTACTTTGTATCCATTCTTGATACTCTACCATATTTCGATTCCTTAAGCTTCAATGAAAGCTCTCATTCTTATGCTCCAGAGTGCATAGTTGCTCCCATCAAACAAGGGTGTTCCAAATTTGCTTTGTTTAGCAAACTTCCCCATAATTACCTTCCAGCGATTAGTCTGTTCTAAAGGAACCTGCTCTGATACCAATTGTTGAAATACTGAGAGGGGGGTGAATTAGTATTTGTACTATTTAAAATTTTAATCAAAAGAAGGTTACTGATCACCAATCATAGCACATCATCAATATGTATAAAAATAATGAGATGCACAGTACACAGTAGTTTTAACGTGGAAACCCAAGTTCTGGGGGTAAAACCACAGGAGCCTTTTTAAAAATAGTTTTCCAGAAATAACTGGAAGGAGGGAACAACCCCCTTATTATATAGACTTCAATTTTCTACCTTCAACTGGAAGGAGGCTACGAACCCCTGATTTACAGGCTACGACCTGAAGGAATCTACCACTCCCTAGTTTTCTGGCTTCAACCGGAAGGAGGCTACGACCTCCTTTCCTTGCCCCGTCCTGCCACCCTGATAAGAAGAAGATTGCCGAACTTGTGGACCTGTCAAATACCACACTCTGCTGTTGATAACCTCTACACTCTAGTCACTGTCAAATCATCCCTGTAGTTATTACTGCCACATCATCTTTCTTCCCATGTCATCACTGTCATATTAAACATCAATACTGCTGGTTAAGCTGCTCATCAACACTGCTAATTACTATCAAATCATCATTCATCAAGGTCTGAACATATCATCATCAAGGTCTAATAATCATCAACTCATCTCATCATCATCATACACTGTAGGAGTGTATGTACATCATAGAGTGCATCATCGTGTAATGGATCACAATCTCATACTTCAACTTGTGCATTCACTTGCACATTAATACCACTATACATACCACTTGTACACTTACTCATACATATATATACACATCGCTATGTACATCACTGTACACTATACACAGTATACAACTTTACATACTACTGTACATATATACACATATTATTGTACACTACTGTTCACATCCTTGTTCACTTCAACACATGTACATTCATCACTATATGTATACATGTACCCATAAACTTTGTATACTGTATTCATATGCATACATTACTGTATTTACTGTTCAAACATACCTTGTAGAAAATACTAAAAATGTTGACTGTGTACTGCAAAAGAAGGGCTCCCATCCCAAACCTTGGACTATTCTTGCCTAAACAAATTCGGGACTGTCATAAAGAAGACATCAGCAAGACTTGATCTGTTGATAAGGTAAGAAGGTATGTGATAACACCAGCAGTGAACGCCAAGCATCATTCTCATTCTGCCTACTAGTTGTCCAACATCATTATCTCATTATCACAATCACTGTCAAATCATGTCACTGTAAGCATTATATCACTTGTCACTTGACACTTCTTTTGCTGTAGGTGTCACAGTCACACTTTCATGCTCACTCAATCACACTTAGGAATATCACTGTCAACGTAAGCAAATCATACTTGTCAAGTTCACCATAGTCAAGCATTAACACAGACTTCGACTATCATCATGAAGGCTTGCACAAACTTCATACTTTGTCAATCACTGTCAATACTTCAATCTTGGACTGCCTAGACTTCAAATAGAGGACTGTCAAGACACTTCAAGAAAGCACTGTCATCTCTTTAGGTGTTGGGATAGGACTTCATCAAAAAAGGTTCTAGGCTTCCAGCTTCATGAGTGGACTGTCATAGTCAATCCCAAACAATAACTGTTGACTCCTTCAAATTCAGGTTGTGTAGACTTCTCCCAATCTAGGGCTGTGATAAACTCCTCCAAATTCCTTCTGTTGTTTGGTACTGAATGAAACTTCAACTTGACTGCCTCAAGACTTACAAATTCGGATGCTTGATGACTGAGTTAGTTTGAATGTCTTCAAACTGTTGTGCAACTTTGGAAGCCTTAATGGACTGTGCAAAATCGGTTCCTTCAAACTGTTGTCAAGTATACTATAATATGGTTCAGCTAACATAGGACTTTGGGATCCTCAAAACAGATAAGAAACTTCTCAAGAGAAAAAGAAATCTCTGCTGCAAAAGAACCTCTTACTGCTGCCACTGCTCCTACAAATTCTTAGTTCATGAGTTCCAACATTTCACCCACAAATTTCAGAGATTAAAGCTTCATCTTTAGCTGCTGCTACAGTCTGTATTACCCACAAGTTTTCCTCAGACAACTCGCAATTTCAGAGCCTTTCTTCTACCAAAAAATCGCACAACTTAAAATTGAAGCGTGGTAGGGTATTTATATATGTTTAAGGGCAAGTATGGGGCTGACATCTTAAACGTTTAATTTTTGTTTTAATTAAATTTTAATTTAATTCACACACAAAAAACTTTATGGGGCCGACTTGTTTCCTAAAAAACTTCTTTAAAAACTTCTTTTATTTATTACAACTTGATTATTATTTTAATTATATTCATAAGCTAATACTTTAATAAAGTGTTAAGCATTTCTTAATTTTTTTTAATTGTTAATAGTCTTTCCTTTAGTCATAAGGTTAGGTTTTTAGATTAGGGTCTCTATAAGGGCCTCAAGGACTAATTTAAAGGTACAATCATTACCATTAAGACATTAATAGTGTTTTTAGGAGCAAAGCATATAACAAAGGGTAGAATGCAGGCTTAGGGACCAAGGGTGAGGGTTTTAGGGTAGTTTGTTAGGCCATTAGAGTTACCACAAGTAAATACACATAACCATCACGGTGTGGGGTGCCTAGGTTTCTCCTAGGGTACCAAGACCTCTATAACACGCAAATGACCACTGAAAGGGTCATTCGGACTCTTCCAACTTCTTCAACCCACCAAGAACACATTCTAGGGTAATAGGGCATGGTTGTGGTGCTGGGGAACCAATGACACGACAAGGGAACCATCGAACCAACTTGGGGGTACTTAACCATTCTATAAGGTGTTCAGGGCTTTTGCCATTGTCCCAAAGGCTCCAAGGGCTTCAGACTTGGGCTTGGACAAAGTCAAAAGGTCTCCTTTGACACTGACACTTACTCAACCCTCAAAGGCTCCTCAAGGGGCACCAAGACACACACCTGTTGACATCAATGACAATCTATTCAACAAAGGGCTCATTCCTCCTACATTCAATATGAACTATTGTAGAGGCTACTTTGATGGAGCCTCTCAGGTTAATGCTCATTGTGACGGAGTTGTGAATGGTGTACTCCAGTTACTACAAATTTAGACTAAATTGTGGGGCTCGAACAAACACCAAAAGCTGGCCTTAACACCAGAAGGTAGCGAATGATTCTAAAATCATAATTGATTGGGCAAATAACAATGGTGATCAGGTTTTGGCTATGAATTTTTGGCAATAGAAAATTACGTGTGTGATTGCAGAGTTTAATAGCATTTCTTTATAATATATATATAGAACATAACCAAGAATGTCTTTCAAAATCAGCATTACAGGACTTGGAGGGTATACTGATCAGTCAACGTTTTGTTGATGGTAACCTTGCTGATGAAGATTGGGTCCAAATTTTCTATCTGTGATGGGTTGGCCATCAACTTACTTATTGATTTTCTGAACTTTTCATTTGATATTACTGGATCTTTTTATAATTTTGGATCCTGTTTTCCACAAGGGCTTCAGAGCTTTCCTACTGAACCGGACTGGTTACTATACTTTATGTTTTTGCATTTCTTTTGAATCTGGCGTATACTTTGTGCTCATCACAATGATATCCGTTTATATATTTCTGCTATAGTTGTTTTTCAGAGCCTGGTTGTTGAGCTACTTTGGTATCATTGGATCATATTCATTGGTGATATGCTATGTATATGAAACTGTGGGTGACGGATTTGATGTTTTTGCTAATTCATTCTTGCTGGTTTGTTTTCATTGGATTAGTCTTGGTGTGGTTGTAACTTGGTTTAGTTCGTTGGCTGTAGCTGTCTGGTGCAGTGGTTCTAACTGGTAAACTTGATCCCCAGTTTAGTTCGTTTCTTAATAATAAAAAATTGCAATGTTCCATTTGATCCAGAATTAGTTGTTATTGGATTGCTTATGTCAATGCTGGGTTCCACTGAAGAAACGAAACGTGTTTACACACATAGCGAAATCTGAAAATGTAATTGCCTCTATAGTTCAGTAGTAGAGCGTCAGTCTTGTAAACTGAAGGTCCGTAGTTCGATCCTGCGTGGAACCAACTTAATGGCTGGATTACCGAGCAACCAATTGTTTTATGCTTTTCCTTCATTTCCCGAAACAAACGCAATGTTTTTGAAAATTTCAACTTAGTATATTAAAACTTGATATTTGATAACTGTAACCTAGATTTTGAAAAAAATCAACTAGATTTATTCAAAATTACTGAAAGAAAACACCTATTCCAACTTAAAATGTCTAATTTTTAAACTATAAATAAATAAATGGATAAAATATTTATATATAATAATTTTATAATGCCTATACAAAAATATAAAATATATGTAATAATGTAGCCAAAATTAGTGTATCCCAAGCATTGTAGGATGCCTTTAATATGATTGAAATTATGTATAGAAAATCGTTTCCAATGGGTTTCCTATATCTGCTTTGAGTATTATTTTTGTTCTTTTCAATTTGAGTGAACCCATTTTGTAAATTTTGTTGAATTTTTGTTATGTTTATTTTTGTTAATTAATTTTTGGGTTTTAATTTAGTATCTGTTTTTATATATGATTTGGTTGTTTCTTTATTAATGTTTCTAGAAAAATAATAGCATAACCCTCTTACATAGAAGGGTTGGTGTGAGAATGTTGAACTTGCAAAATGAATAGTAATGAGAATTATTATTACATATTTTTTTAGTTGCTTCATAATTATCATTTGAATTGAGATATAATTTATAACAATAGGTATGCATAAAATATTTCTCATGGATTGCGAGACACTTGAGGATGCATTATATCCTTAAGTGCTTTAGGATCCATGAGAAATATTTGGAATGCTGAAGATTTGTCATAATTTCTACCTATCATCCACATTGTAATAACTAATAACATATACTAATGCTCACCTTTTTTTGTTGTGGCATTTTATCTTTCAGAATTGATTCCACCACAAATGTGAAATCTTAACCCATTTAGACCATAAGATTCAACATCCTTAAACACTTAAAACAACATTGTTGGATGGGCCTTTTAAATTTCATAATTTATTTACTTTGAAGAGTAAGATTACTAGAATATGCAACTAATTTAGTGTACAACAATTTTAACTTTTATTCAGAGCAATTTAAGCACAATTAAATCATTTGATTCAGCACTATAACATCATTACATCATCATATAGAAATCACAACAAGATGCACAGTACACATAATTTTTATGTGGAAACCCAAGTCTTGGGGGAATCACGGAAACATTTTATATTAGGATTTGATCCAGCAACAACTGGAATTACAATTCTTATACAACTTTACAAACTACAACTAGAAGGGGCTCCAACCCCTAAGGGTTCAAGCTGCTACAATAGCTCAGCTCACAACTACAACTATGAGCCCTATCACCACCCTACCACCCTAGAATAGATCTGAGCCTATGGACCTGTCAAGACTGATCAATGTACTCACTGCTCATTATTGTACATTACACTACTCTTAACTATGACTCATCATCACTTCTCAAAACCATTTCTTATGGAGTAAGCTACCGACGCGACGATTTTGCCAGGCGACAATCGTTGCGCCAACACTTCAAGCACCGACGAACCCATCATGTCTGTTCCCGACACCCGTCGCTCCGTCGCTGTTACACCCTCTGTTTGCATGATATGTCGTTAACTCCTCCCTTCGCCGTCTCCGTATCTTTGTCTTCGTTCCGTCTTCATTTCCTCCGTCCCATCCCATGCCATTGTGTCACCACCGACTCCCTCCCCGCCATTACCCCACCACCTAGTCCCTCCCACCACTGCACCATCATTCAAACTCCTACACCTGCAATGATACCCCGCTTCATGAACCCACCCCCTGCACCTGCCCCTGCCCTGCACCTGCAATGATCCCATTACTTCTCTGCCATTAGTGAGTATGATTTCCACCTGCCCCTGCCCTACACCTGCAATGATCCCATTACCTCTCTGCCATTAGCGAGAATGATTGTCGACTATCCTTCAGAAAACCAAACCAGTCTTTAAAATCCTGTAGCAGTCAGCAGTTGTTCCCTTTCAGGAGTGCAGGCAGCAATCGTTCCCTTTCAGGAGTGCAAGTTCCCTTCAAGCAGTCATCACAGGTAGACTCATGCAACATTTTGAGTTACTCTTCCTTCTATGTGGTGGATGCCATGGAATATTTTTCAGCCGTTGTTTTCTTTTTGTAGGTAGCTTGACCGGGTTCTCTTGCTTTCAGCCTTATCATGGTGGATACCTGTCGGCAACCGCTTCCTTCTTCAACCAAGTAAGCATTATGTTGCTTCCTTCTTCAACCAAGTGATAGTCTGCATAAAATCTTAGAGAGTATAAAACTGGGATTGGAAGGTGACTATCAAAACAGTGGAAGCAGAATCAGAACAAATTTGTTTTGTCTAATTGGATTTTAAACATTTCCATAGCTCTAATTATTAAGTTCAGCAAATAGAATAGCTATAAGTGATGGCCAATCTCTGCTTCTTGGTCTTCTTGTCTTGCCTGCATGATTTAACTTTGGGAATAAGCAATCAGATTCATTCCTTGGGCATAACTACATATCTTAGATGCATACAGGGCCTGCCTCACATCATGAATAGGTTTAGTCTTATCCAAATCTTCAAGAGTGCCCACATCTACATTCTTGAACACCTCAACAGCCACCATCCTCTCGTCCTTCAATCCACTAAGAAACCTAGAATCCAAAGAAGAAGCAATGGTAGGGGCTGCAACAGAGAGATTTGCAGCTTGTTGCACAGTCCACTTAACAGTGCCCTTCATTCCAGTTTTATCAAAAACTTTATCCACAAGATACCCATCCCCCTTGTCATCCTTGATCCCAAAGATATCTACAGTGATTTCTACCAAAAAACTACACAATTCCCCCTTGTTCCAATAATCAAAATCCTGTTGCAGTTCTGGGTTAGTGAGCTTATCTACAGTTTTGAGCACATCATAGGCCTCTGCAATGAGCTACATGTCTCCATACTCAATGCCATTGTGCACCATCTTGACAAAATTTCCTGCTCCGCCTTTGCTGATGTATGTCACACATGGTCCACTATCAACCTATGTAGACACCTTGACCAGTATGTCCTCAATGTATTTGTAGTCCTCATATGATCGTCCAGGCATCATAGAGGGGCCATGCCTGGCTCCTTCCTCGCCCCTAGAGACTCCCATCCCCAAATACAAAATTCCCCTCTTTTTGGAGATCTGGATAAGCGAAGGAGTGTTCTCTCTATTTGGAAACCTCCACCCAATGCAATCTCTCTTTCAAGATGCGAGCAGTAGCTTTGAAAAACACTAACAGTCACTTGCAATCAGAATCGTTGCATGAAGAGAAATTCAACCTCCAGACTATTGATTTCTTGGGTTGTCAAGCCTCCCAATTTTACATAGTATGCGTTCCTATAATGCCTGAATCAATCACATAAAAACACATTAGCAACTTGAATAAAAACCAGTTAACAAAAAGTTTAACAAGATAGTTAACATTTTCCTCCATGCTATTTCTTTATTATGAAGCAAGCATAAGGGGAATTGATAAAACTATAAAAAAAAAAAAAAAACATTTTGGTTTGTAGTCGATAAAATGACTATCTATACTAAAATTCTAAAACACCATTACTACCTAGTTACTTGTTTAGAAAGCAATCTAAATAGTAAACTATTCAAAATCTTTTCAACAGTAAACTTACAAGTCATCGAGAAACTTAGTAGAAACCATGACACTGGTGATGAGAAGCCTGTGCACGTTAAGTGATGTTAAGCGAAACCCGAGATGATTGAGCATAAGACGATCTGTATAAGCATAAGCTACAATGAACACAAAAGGGCTACAGTGTGCATATTTGAAGATCCTTTCCAAGTACTCCTGTATGCTCATGGCAGGTATTTGACTTGTAGAGAAAACACATAGATCTTCTCTTGAGAATTTGTTAATCCCTGAAGAAAATAACAGCCTCTCATTTCTGGCCACAATCCTTTTAAGCAGAGAAGCTAGGACCGAAAGTATCAGGGAACTTTCAAAGCCATTTTCACCATCTGAACTGTATAGATCAGAGGAACAACAGACAGAATACAGCTCTGACCCTGGACAGGCTTCTATCACATCTAAAGCCATTTGGGTGTTTTCAAGATTATTCAATCAATGCAAAAATCAGTAGACCCTATGGTTATTTCAAGCCAACTATATTTTAAACCAGTAAACCCTATGGGTATTGCAACCCAACTATAGGTTAAACCAGTAAATCCTAAGGGTATTGCAAACCAATTATAGGCTTGCATCTGATGAATTGAATTTTCCAATTTGATTGTTTGGTATAATAAATCAGAAAGTATTAGGTATATGATTCTCTAAAAGATAAATCTTTATATTTCAGTCAATTTATTATGTAGGGTACATGTTAAGTTGAAATTTCCAATTTGATTGATTGGTATGATATCAGAAAGCACCAAGTATATGATTCTACAAAAGATAAATCTTTCTATTTCAGTAAATTTGGTCTGTAGGGTATGTGTTAGGTTAAAATTTCCAATTTGATTGATTTGTATGATATCTTTTAAATCTCTTAAAAAAACACAAGAATATGGATGTTGTGTGAATTAGAACTTAAATCTATTACGATGTCCTCGATCCCAAAAATAATAATCAATCTGTCATACACAAGAATTTTATATCTATCAAAATTTAAACTTAGTGCATTTGTCTAACAACATCTTATTCTAGTCAAGATTTATAGTAGAAGATTCGACATGGAAAAGAGTTTTGCTGCTGAACTAGGTAAGCATTGAGTCCATGTAGGGCTGTTTGGTAAGCGATTTCTCAAATGATAAAACTTTTTGGTACATAAGTTAGCAGAGTATGGGGATCCTTAGTTGCTCCGTATATTATGAGATAAGTAGTTTTTTCAGCCAGGTAGCAGTAACCCATTTACCGTAGAGCTTGTATGGTTTCATCTGAAAGCCTTGAACATTGTCTGCAAAATCTCAATTCATACAATGGAGAAAAGAATTGATCACAGATTTTAGTGTAGTGGTGCATTCACTTATGCTCCCGTAGAACTTGACAATATACATTAATGGGAGGCAAATATAGGCTCCAAACCCATCCTATCTGTTGGAATATATTAAACCCACTCACAACTTAGGATAAAATAATTAATCATTATTTGATTAATTATTCACCCACTAGCTTAATTAGTTGGCATCCACTTGCACCTTAAAGTCAATACATGCCATCCATATGCTAGGAATGATTTATTTTTGATTCTAGGTTCATCTAGAATTAGTATACAGGACCTTATAGCAGAATCTGCTTTTTTCTACTTTTTTTGCTTTTTCTGCTTTTTCCTGTTTTCTATGGATAAGATAAAAGCTAGTTAACTAGGAAACTGGGAGCTTTTGTTTCCAACCCATCCTCCATTAGTTTTTCTCCATTTTCTAGGATTAGCATGTTATTTCCATCTCCTTGATAACTCACTCATGCTTTTTCCAACTCGTGAGGTCCTTGATAGGTTTAGCAAGTGCTTTATCCACCTATGGGGGTTTGCTATATTTTGGTAAGTCAGCCTTTTTGAGCTTTATGATTTGTTTCCATACAATTCGACTTTCCTATGAGGGAAGATCTATTTATGTACACTATTATTCATAATTATTTAATGGAAGGATACACACCAATATTCATCTCTTCATTCATGTGATTCAGTCTTTTTTCTTCTCTCTTATTTTCCTGTGTATGCTTGTGAGAATTCTTAGTAGCAAGATCTATTTCCTGTGCTTCTTCTTAGCATCATTGCACATAGCATTGATCTATTATTTCTACACTATCCCGGGGAATGTGTTGGAGGCACACAGAATGTCTAGAATACCAAAAAAAAAAATCTAAGATTATGTTGCATATTTGATGTATGATATTTATATATCTTAATTGCATCTGCCAGTGTGTGAGATAATATAGCTTCTCAGTTTCAAATTTTCGCATCCTTTGTAATAGTGTATGAGAGGCATCTAGGCATTTTTCAACTGTGTGGATCTTTTATCCCCTTGTAATCTGCTGGTTAACTTCACTTTGTACATGTATGGCACCTTGAGGTTGGTGGTAGGATATGAGATTGCATTTTGGGATTTGAATGTTATGCCCTCTTCATACCATTAACCGATGATCTCATAGTAGTTCTTTGTACGAGTAAACTATCATACCCACTCATTGGGCATGAAAGATGCTATACATCTTCCTTGCTCATTGTGTATATTCTTCACATCAACATTGGTATGTTTTATGAGCCATTGAACCATTTGAACATAGGCACGAAGCCCTGAACTTGCAACGACATTTTTAATAGATGACCTTTGAAAATTCTTTATCCTCTTGTTGAGTTTTATTTGGCTCAATTGAAGATGAAAGTCCTACTCCATCCTTGATCAACAAAAAGAATTCCCCGCACTAATGGGCATTGTCTATACTAGTGTGATGTGAGGTGTTAGTGTAAACTGACATCTTTGTCTCTTTTGATTAAGTTTCCATCTTAGCAGTTATTGGCCTTTTTCCCTTCGGATTCTTCTTTATTTGTTTCTTGGGAGACATTTATAAGAGTCTGCAGTGCATCCATTGTGAACAACACAACACATTACCAATGTTAGGCAAATAACTAAAAGAAAGTTGATATGAAATAAAAAATGTTTCATTCTTTATGAGCTGGGTATAGACTTGGAAAAATAGGCATTTAAACTAAACCGAAACTCACCCATATTTGAGCAGCATCTTCTTTCTAAAGAGTGATGGGCACATGGCATATCGAGGCCAAGTGACTTAACATAAGTGAACCTTTCATAACAGTGAAAAAAATGTTAGGATTGGGGTTAAACTTTGAATGACAACAATCTTCAAAAGTTTGGCATCTTCCTAGGTTGCTAGGTAATGCGTTAAAAAGGAATGGAACAAGTAGGTAGGGTCTATCTAACAAAATACGATGGAAAGCCAGGGCCTTTCAAATGATAAGCTTTCCAACAAGGGCTAGCACATCACAACTATGCATTCAAAATACCACTGCTGGAACACAAGCCAAAAGTGATATTTACTAAGGGCTTAAAAAAGGGTCGCATTCAAATGTCATAATATGAAGGTTGGGATCTATGGCGGCCAAGTCAGTAATAACAACAATCTTCTTTGGGTTTACCTTTATTCCTTTCGCTGATACAACGTGGCCCAAGAATTATATTTCTTCCTTCCCAAAAATTCATTGTTATTTGTTTGCATAAAACTGATTATCTTATACTAGTTTAAAGACTGTCTCTATGTGCTTGAGATGCAAGCTCCAATTTTAGTTGTATACTAATATCTAATGAACAAACAAAAGTACAAACTTCTGCAGGTATGGACAGAATAAGTAATTCATCACTGCCTAGAAAGTAGCTGGGCTGTTGGATATTCCAAAAGGCATTACACAAAATTCATACAGGTCTGCATGGATACAGAAGGCTATTTTGGGAATGTTCTCTTCTCATATCCTTATTTGGTAATAGACCGATTTCAGACCAAACTTGGATAAATACTTAGCACCGTGAATTTCATCCACAAATGTAATGGGAAACTTATATTTAATAGTAATTTTATTTAATGCTTGATAGTAAATACAGAGTCTGTAGGAACCAACCTTTTTACTTACGAGTATGACTGGTGTTGAATCCATATTCCAGAGATAAGGCCATTTTATTTAGTGAGAATTGACAAGCTAGGGCTAGCCTCTAAAGGTCCATATTCCAGCGTCATAGGGATAAGTTCACAGAGGATAATGTACCATATGATAAGGCTATGTTCTTAGAGTATAATCTACCACACTATAGGCCACCCTTATGTTGGATAATTTACAATATGATAAAGCCAGGTTATAAGAGGACAATTTACCATATGATAAGGATGGAGGGCAAGGCCACCTTTTAACTCGTAAATTTACCCTATGGATAGGCCACCCTTCCACTAGTAAAATTACCATCTCTTGGAAAGTGCTTGACCTTCTTACCTCTTCAGCAGTCTGAGGCCTGTCCTGTTTGCTCACCAGTTTGGTTGAGTAAGTAACTCTCTTCCTAATTAAATTACTGAACTTCTATTATGCTTTTTCTCGGATGAAAGTTCTCCTTTCCCCCATAGTCGGATGAAAGTAATAAAGCATCTTGCGAGTCCCTGAGCAAATTTTGCATGGAGTGCTGCCTGCCCCCACAAATGGTAGGTAACAACACTGGATTGTTCAGTTAAGATTGTCTCCTCCGGCTATAGTTGGAGAATTCCCCTCCTTAGAGTTCAACTAATATACCTTGGGTGTTGCACCTGAATTGAACACATGATGGGTGAGATGGGTTAGTCATCCATTTTATAGAGAAGAGTTAGAGATGTGAATATTTTGGTCGATTGCTGAGCCTGGTGAACATTATTAAAAAATTTCATTCATTCAATCACTGAGTACTAATTCTCAGGTTTTCTGCACTTCTTAAAAGTAAAACCACAGATTGACAGCAAAGCGAGTGCTGAATGATTCAAACTATATGCCCAACAATAAGTAAAACCAACATATTGACAACAAAGTGAGTGGTGAATGATTCAAACTGTATGCCCAACAATGGTGGGCACTCACCTGTAGCAGATGGAAGGTACACAATTTATTGCAGAAAACACAAGCTTTCATGTGTGGTATCGATGAAAGGTATCAAAATTTAAACTTATGGCACATGCAAGTGGTTCCCACATCATGGTTTATTTGTTGGCCTCAATCTTACAATTAATAATTATAGGATAGGGAAAGAACTTGCTTGTTTCCCCTAGATAATGTATACAAATTATGTCAAAGAAAGTGAGGTGTTAAGAATGTCTCTAACATGGGCAATAAAATCATGCTCTAATTTGCACAACATCCATATTCCCCTGAATGCTGAAGGGGGGATCTAAAGATAAACTACTAGGTCAAGATCCTTTTTGTTGACCATTTGCATGTAAATGGAAGGCAGGATCATGGGCACTTTCATGGCTTCTATTAGACTAAGCTAACAACTACAGGTTAGGCAAGCACTTGCCTCTTCCCATGGGATTGAGTCTACAAACGATATTAAAGAAAATTAGGTATTAGGAAGGTCGCAGGCATTGACAACTACAGCCCTGTTATTCTCAGAACATGGGCATTGATCTTAGTGACAAAATATTGACTTGAGTAAGACCCTATAAGGTACCATAGGCCCCTAGTTGTCTCTTGGCAATCTTGTTTTGGGACCAAGCAGGTTGATGCATGTAGGGTTCCTAGTTTGGTGTCTCCATTCTCTGTCCTAGCTGGAACTCTGCCCCGGCTGGAAATTTGCCCTGTTTGGAACTCCGCCACAGATGGAAATTTGCCCCAGCTGGAACTCCGCCATGGATGGAACTCTGCACGATTGTATTTTTTTGTCTTGTAAAACCCATCTACTAGGTATTATATGTAAGAAGATTGGGAGCTTGTTGTTTCCTCATCATTTAGATGAAAATATTGACCTCAACCTCGTTTTTTTCTTTCCTGCAAATCCCTTTGATGTGGCCATTGAAGCTTATGATGCCTAGAATATAGCCATGTGCTTACATTCCTTCAAACAGTTTGAATGCAACGGGATTAAAAGTATACAAAGAGTGTTAGGCGCTTTAGTTCATCTTCTTTCTCAAATCACATATTATAGGTCAATGGTGGTGTTAAGTTTGCTAGAGGGAGCTGTGATTTTATCCTGGCTAGAACTTAGCCCCGGCTGAAAATGTCCTAATGGCAACCATATCCAACTCAAAGGCCAAATGTTTGCTCTAGAGAGATTATGTGGTTTCCTTAGACAAATATCTATTGTGCAAAACCTTCTAATGGCATCTATATCCCATTCAAAGGTCAATGATCCAATCTACAGCATGTCTGTTGATTCAAGGCCTTCATCATGGCCCATTAGCCCAAGAAGCTTCATTTGGCATATAAGTCCCTTGATTTCATCCCTCAACCTTGATCAAGGGATCAAGACCCATTCTTAGTGCACAAATACTCATTACGGTACCTTGTCATGGCCTTTGAGCTGTAAGAACTCTGCCCTGCCTAGAACTCTACCCCTGCTAAAACTCTGCCTCGGCTGGAACTTTGCTGTGCATGGAACTCTACCCCGCTTGGAACTCTGCCTCAACTGAAACTTTGCCTAGGATGGAACTTTGCCCCACCTGAAACTATGCTTGCTTGGAACTTTGCCACGGATGGAACTCTATCCAGGCTGGAACTCTACCCTGGCTGGAACTTTTCCCTGCTTGAAACCATGGATTCCTAGAACTCTGCCTCGGTTGGAACTCTACCCCGCATGGAACTCTACCCCATCTGGAGCTCTGCCCTCCATGGATCTTTGCCCCACTAGAACTCTGCCTTACATGGAACTTTACCCCAGCTGGAACTCTGCCTCGACTGCAACTATTTGTCTTGCAGAACCCATCTACTAGGTATTATATGTAGGAAGATTAAGAGCTTGTTGTTTGCTCATCATTTGGATGAAAAGCTTGACCTCAACCTTAATGGTGGTATTTTTGCCTCGGCTAGAACTTTGCAAAGTGATGGCATAATGGAAATGCTTGAGTTTCTATTTTGTAAATTTCTTCTTGGTTTCTGGTTGATCTATTTGGTTCATTGATCTGTATCTTGTTTCGCTTATATGGTGGTTTGAAACCTCGTTCATGGCCCATTAAGCCTAGAAGCTTCAATGAAAGCCTATAGCCCTTGATTTCCTTCCCTAGCATTGTCAAAGCCTTGAAACCTATCATTGGCATATAAAATGTCCTAATGGTGCATGTTTGTGTCAGAAACTGTTTCTAAGGCTAAGGAAACATGCTAACACAATCTCAAGAATAAATTCAATTCAAACTAGGGTTTAGGGTTTTTGTTTTAAA
>LPNX010256374.1:19594-30588 GCA_001517045.1 Pseudotsuga menziesii | reverse complement strand
TCCCCTATTCTTAGGAAATCATGTCCCTTCTCATCATGGTTTTATTGACATAGCTGGTTGTGGGTATTTTAATTAAAATGCATATGTACATGGTGTCCATAATTATAACATGTCTGGATAGCACAAAATACCATCAGCAATGATTTTAATTGCCGAACATAAAACAATAATCCATGGTGGGGATTTTAGACTTTATCTCCACACCATGATTAATTACAATATATACATCATATACATTTAATGAAAACAGGGACAAACCAGGGTGTTACATTCCCCTCCCCCTTCAATAGCACTATCCTTAGTGCTTTACAAAATTGAATAAAATGCTACACTGGCATCGCCTCAGTGCTCTGCATAATCGAACAAAAATTAATTTGTCAATCGCATAACATCCTCCAGCTCACACATAGTCTCTTCAAGACTGTAGTGCTTCCATTGCACCTTTACTTTCCCTGTGGCTCGACTCCGGAGCATTGTGACCTTCTTGTCGAGGATGCACATTGGCTTGATTTGGAACTCTCCCTCAGGCTCCACCTGAATCACATCCCAATTTATCACATGGTTAGGTTCATGTACATATTTATTAAGCAAAGAAACATGAAAAACATTATGAGCTCTAGTGCTAGCAGGAAATGCAAGTCTATATGCAATTGGTCCTATTCTTTCAAGCACTTCAAACAACCCAAAATGTCTAGGTGATAGCTTGGCACAACTTCCAAGCTTCAAGGAACTCTTATTTTCCCTCACTCTAAGGTAAACATGATCCCCAACACTGAATTCTTTGTTCACCCTATGCTTATCTACATAGCTTTTCTGTCTATCCTAGGCTACTTTCAGATTCTTTGTGATATTTACAACCTCTTGCTCCATTTCCTTGAGAAATTCTGGCCCAAGCACAACCTTGTTCACTGGATTATCCCATGTCACTGGTATCCTACATCTTCTACCATACAAAGTTTCATATGGAATCATTCCCAAGGATTCTTGTTGTTCATTGTTATAAGCAAACTCTACCAAGTGTAAATAATCTTCCCACTTGGTTGGTTTATCCATCACATACATGCGAAGCATGTCTTCAAGCAATTGATTCACTCTCTCTATCTAACCATCAGTCTGAGGATGGTAGGAAGTGTTGAAGTTCAACTTTGTACCCAAATATGCAAACAAACCCTTCCAAAAATTGGAAGTGAACATGACATCTCTGTCAAAAATTATTGTTGTAGGAAATCCATGCAAATTTAAAATCTCCTGCATGAAGATCTTTGCAATGTCATCACTCTTAAGTGTAGACTTAACTGGTATAAAGTGTCCTTCCTTTGTCAACTTTTCCACCACAACCATGATGGAATCATGTTGTCTCCAAGTCATTCGCAATCCTATAATAAAATCCATGGAAATAGATTCCCATTTCCATTTTGGAACTGGAAAAGTCTGCAACAAACCTGTTGGGTGTTGATGCTCCACCTTTACCTACTAACATTTCGTGCACCTTGAAATATATTCAGCCATGTCCTTTTTCATTCTTGGCCAAAATTATTGCTTCCTGGTTGTAGCAATCATCTTTTGATATCCTGGGTGACCAGAATATGGTGCCTAATGGATCTCATCCATAACAACTCTCAAGTAATTCCTCCAATCATCTTTTCATATCAATCATGTAGTAGCAATCATCTTTTGATATCTATAAAGTAATTCCTCCACATCTTGAGAGGATGTACTATGGATGCAAGCTCGAGGTCATGAGTGGCATAGTTCTTCTCATTCTCCTTCAAATTTCCTTACTCATAACATATCACGTGGTTGTCCTCCATAAGAACTCCTCCTAGTCCTTGTCCACATGCATCAGTACACACCACAAAATCTTTTCTAGGTCTGGAACTTTCAAGACTAGTGCACTTGTGAGAAGATTCTTCAATTGCTGGAATCTTTCTTCACACTTCGATGTCCATTCAAACTTTATTCCTTTATTTTGCAAAGAAGTGACTCGATGTGCAACCTTGGAGAATCCTTGAATGAATCTCTTGTATTATCTTGTAAGTCCCATAAAAGATCTTACATCTGTCAAATTTCTTGGAGTAGGCCAATTCATAATGGCTTCAATCTTCTCAGGGTCTATAGATATGCCCTCATCTAAGATAATGTGACCCAAATAATTAATCATATCTCTATAGAAGTCACACTTGCTCACCTTTGCATACAATTGATGCTCCCTCAGCAATTGCAATCTCAATCTCAGATGCTCTTCATGCTCTTCCTCATTCTTACAATAAATAAGAATGTCATCAAGGAAAACAAGAACAAACGTGTCCAAATACCTGCTAAAAACACTATTCTTAAGGAACCTAAATGTTGCTGGTGCATTTGTGAGACTAAATTGTACCACTAAAAACTCATAATTTCCATACCTTGTCCTGAAAGTTGTCTTATGAATGTCTTCATCCTTGATTCTTACCTGGTGGTAACCAGACCTCAATTCAATCTTTGAAAATACCTTTGCTGCCGTCATTTGATCAAAGAGGTCGTCAATTTTAGGCAAAGGGTATTTGTTCTTCATAGTGACTTTGTTCAACTATCTATAATCAATACACTAGCTGAGTGTATCATATTTCTTTTTCACAAACAGAACTAGTGCTCCCCAAGGAGACACAATCATCATGATATACTTATTCTCCTATCTGTAATCAATACACAACCTGAGCGTACAATATTTATTTTTCACAAATCGAACTAGTACTCCCCTGTTGGACGCCTGGGAAGACCCGGGTTTACTTTATTGTACCAACAAACCCCTAGCTCACTGGCCCTTTCGGCGACAGACCGCAAAACGGCTTGAAGTCTCACCCGAAGTGATCCTAGATGGGGTGGCTGAAGAATCACGTTTCTTCAACCCGGTTTTGTAGCATCCTAGGTTTCTCTTGACTCTGGTTAACCAGTGGGATTTCTCTCTCAGCAAGGAGCTGTTTCTCTTTTCCTAGCTGACTCTACTAGGTAACTGGCTCTTATCGCATCGTAGCTTCTAGGATGATGTACAGCCTATCTCTTCTGCTCAACTCCTAACCTACGATATCCCACACCGTAGATCCTTCGATGGTACGATATCGCCTTTCTATGCTACGATATTTCCTACAGTGAGACTCAATATGTTCATCAACTCTCAAGGTCCCGGGGCTTCCTCGCTGGGTATAATAGCTCGGTTAACCTTCCTTAGGGTGTTAAACAACTTCACTTGAGCTTCTATAGTTTAGCATGCTTAACATCTGTTACGCTCAACTTGCTGAACTAAATATACATAAGTCATTTAACACTGTAATTGTAACCGTGTGAATCAAGCATTGATAACTCATATGCAGAATACTTAACACATTCAACTCGCATTTAACCTTGTATGTACTGTAAACTGAAGGATAGCACACATACATTCATTAACTGTTAAGCAAAGTTCATGTAACAGATAACATATAGAAACTAAGTAGAGCATACTCACATGAAACAGTCGCACAACACACGAATTTTACGTGGTTCACTCCCAGGGGGGAAGCTACATCCACAGGAACTGTGTTTTATTATATATTGAGAGAGTACACATAGTTCCACTACAACCTATTAGGCAGCTTGAGATCTTCTGGGAAACTCCACGCACACAGCCGGGAGCCCTTCTCTCTTAGATCTCTTCTCTTCCTATAATGCTTTCTTCTTACAATATACTCTTCCTCTCTCTCTCTCTCTCAATCCCTGCAGATTGTTACATTCATGCTCAAGGAGTCAGCTGCTGGTTTCAGTAAGATAACTACAGACTAAACAACAGAACCAGAGCTTGACTCTTCCTCAATATCTTACAATACTGATCAACTAGCTACTGTCTAACTAGTTACTATCTACTACCTACTGTCTACTGACCAACCTTTCATAATACAAAATACATGCTTAAATAGGTGGCCTGAAGGTCTCACCATGATACAAAACTATGGGCCTATCCCAACAGTAACCAAAAACCCTAACTATGACAGTTGGCCTATCTGTACTTTGAACTGTCGCTTACTGGTCACACTGTAGCTTTCTTCAGTCTTCCATGATTTTCGGCGCTGATCTCAGTTATGGGCACCGCTTCCTCGGTTGCTCCCCTTCTATACTTTGTCTTTAATACCTCGGCCCATTGCTCCTTTTCTATTTATGAGTGTAGCTGAGCCCTCTTGTCGTCATCGCTGCCTTAAATGTAGTGGTTGAGCTCTCTCTTCTCGACCACTTCAGGTACTCTTTCCTTTGACTTCCTTGTTTCGATATAGCATCTTTTCCTGTAGTTGCGGGGCCCTGCTCCAACAGTCCCCTAACACTTACTTGTGGGTCATCCTTGAGCCACTAACAGCTGGATTTTCTTGTTGTAGCTTCTCCTTGGCTTCCTACAAATTCCTTGCAAATCTCTCCCCGAGTCCTGCGACATCTTTGTCCATAGCTTTGACACAGTCTTGTGCCGTGTCGAGCACAAATTTTCTCTTTTTCTCGCAACCGTTGCACTTCCTATTGAAAACGATTCATCTTTGTCGTCTTCTTCATATTTGCAAGAGCTCCTAAGCTCTTGACTTCTTCCTTCATTGCTACTGTTGCATTCTCTATGTTCTGGATGCTCTACTGCAATTCAAGTCTATCTGGGAGCTCGTCTAGCTCCGACCATGTCTTTTTCGCATCAGCAAGCAATGACTCTGCATCATCTATGCGACACTTCATCTGTGTTGAAGTGAGTCTAAAGGCATGTGCCCTTGCTTGCTTGTCTACCTTAGGTGTGCCTGGTGCTCGAGCCTCAAGCTCAGCAATATGCGCCTTGTGGTCTTCCTCCATCTTGTCCACTGTCTCCTCCAAAGCCTTTGCTCTGTCTGCAATTATTCTTACTTTCTGCGTTAGAGCCAAGGAAAACTCAATGTTACACTGGGGTAACTCCAATGCGATGTTCTGCAGGACCTGACTCAGATCCTGTTCTCTTTCTTCATATACTCTTAACCCTTCCGCCTTTGTCTAAAATCCTGCGGTGAGTTCTACATTCTGCTGTCTCAGCTGATTGTTTTGTTTATAAGTCGCAAGCTCTCTATCCCTGAGCTCTGCGGCTATCTACTGCTAGATCATCTATAGTTGATCAATGGGTAACTATGCCAGATTAACCTTAACAGGTTGTCTAACCTGTATCTGCACATCAATCATCGAGGTAGGGAATCGGATGCTCCCTGGCAGTATCAGCACTATATTGATGCGATCCTTTGTAAAGACTTCCTCGCGGGAATCGATTTTGTTGAGATTTCTCTTGCTGTCGCCTTGAATGTTGGAATATACATCGTGGCAGTATTCTCGGTTAGTGATTTCAACTCCAAAAGCTGCTTATCTATCGTGCTCTGCATCTTCTCCTGCGATGTCTGCATCGCCTGAAATGAGTCCTACATCTCCTCCTTTAATCTCGATGCGATGAGATCATAGTCATCCTCTTTTAGTGCAGTCTCTGTAGTTGGTTTTGAGGCTTTGAATTTTTTCCTCTTTTGTGCCGTTGGTGGCACTTATACTGCATCTTTCCTCTTTTGTGCCGCTAGTGGCACTTCTACTGGATCTTTCCTCTTGGAACCAACCTTATCTTTTCCTTTGCCTGATGGGTCTCTCAATGCGGTTTCTGTTGGTACAGTTCCTACTGCGGCATGTTTGAATGCCTTCTTCCACTCTTCACCAAAGTATTTGATGACATCTTATACATCCTGCACTATCATTCTGAATGAACCAATAGCCCAGTTATCCGTTCTAGCCCCTTTTGGCCTTAGATAGATTCTATGGTTGTCCGCCATGAAATCAAGTCAGTTATAATACATGTCAACAACCTTTGTGTTGATCCGCGGTGTCTCCTGGATGACTCGCTTCAACAAATTATAGTATTCATAGAATACTATCATATTGATCTTTTTCTTGGCTGGGCTGTTGCTCTCCCATAAGTTTGCATAGCGTGTGCCTCTGCACTCTCCGCCTTGTAGCTATGGGAACTAGGTATGGGGCAGCTCTCTCCACCTGATGAATGCACATAGTATAAGCAGCCATGAGAAGTGGAAGGGGTGGTTTGGCTCGTCCTGTGCTACCAAACAGTCTTGTAGAAAAATATTTCATAAAAACAAACACCAATTAAATTGTTCACCTTCTGCGACTTCCACGGCAAGGTGAGTTACTGATCCTGTGACTTCTTTCGGGCAAAATTTGGTTAACAGTCTGCCTGGAAGCAGATAGGCTGTAAATTTGAGTGTATCATCTACTAAGGCTGTGAGGTCATAAGCCCGACCTCCTCTCTATAGCTTATATGTGTTAACGAGAAGCGTTGGTAGCTTAGTATCCTTGGTCTTCCCTGATATATGTGTTTGAGGGTCCTTACCGATCTTGGATAGCCCAGTGATGTGGTGTATCAAATAGACATTCAGATCAACCCAGTTACCCAACCAGAGGTAACCTCCATGTATGCAGGAAAGTAGCACTTGCACCATGGCATTAACCTCTGCACCTCATCCGAAGTGTGGTATTCTCAACAAATTGAGCAAGGCTGACTGCTCAAGAATCTGGACATGTTCCATAGGAACAATCTCATCTGCATCGGTCCTCGGGTTCCTCTAAACCTTAAGATACTGATCCAGGCGAAACTGAGGATATGTATTACTGTATCCAAGGTTGTAGTCTATAAATTTGAGAGTAGGGACATATCCTAACAGTTCTCCATCTTCTTTTACTCGGGGATCAATCGGCGGTAGCGGAATAGGAAACTTAGCACCCTTGGGAATGGTTACCTCTGGTGCGTTCTTGACTTGTGGCACAATGTATACTATTGCCATATGAACTTCTTCTTCCTGCTCTGGGATGGACTCTTCTACTACCTGAGCTTGACTCCTCATCCTTGGTGTCTGTCTGACCTGTGGTGTACCTAATTTCACAACTCTGGGTAGCGTCGTCATAACAGACTCGAGGCTACCATGCTGGAATCATCGCACAACGTCTTCTAAAGGTTCCTTCTCGGACATAAACCACCTGGTGCAATACTCTGAATTGGAAATGGCTGTGGAAATGGGGAAACTAGCACTCTATAACTGGAGAATCTCTACACAGGGAAAACTCTACAAATTGCTCTATAACTCTCAGAAATCGCAGAAGTAACCCTTCTGTTTGAATGATCTGTGTATTTATAATGAAGGCGATAATCTCTAAAACAATGGTCGTTTAGGCTAGACCCGTTGGCGGCATTTATTGCATGGATAAGACAACACCCGTCGTCCCGATCCTCATTAATTGCTGAAAATATGATCAAATTTCCCTCGAAAATTGTGTGCAGGCATCGGCAATCTCGACCAAGATTTACCAAACATAGGACAATCATTGTATTGTTTCCAAATCTAGGGAAACGTATACCTGTCATATCTAGATTGATTGCTTGTCAGAAGGTGAAGTGACTGGCCCTTTGTCCATTTTCAAAATTTGTCTACGTGGCACGGGGAACATCACCTCACTGCGATGTCACACCGCATCGTCCTGGATCAAAAATTTGGCGTGAAACTCCTCAACATTCAAAAAAAAAAAACTCCACAAGCGTCCTATGACTTGCGCGAATAAAACTTTCCTGCTGCGATTCCTCATACTTAAAACCTTTTTTTTTTACATGTAGACTAGTTATAGGTGCGATGCCTCCTTTCAACTACACTGGACATCTGCATTCTTATTTCTCTGTGTTAGGGTTTTGAAGTGGAGTGGTTATCACTATAAATCTTGAGCCTACTGCCATTAATCAAAGTAGGCACAAGTTCCCCTTTCAGTTTACTGAGCTGAACGGAACCTCCTTCTGTAACTTGCTGAATCTGATATGGCCCTAACCAATGCGTCTTGAACTTCCCTAGAAACTTAACAAACTTGCTGTCATAAAGGAGCACTAAGTCTCCTATCTTAAAAATCTTGCTCTTGATGTGCCTGTCGTGCCAAGTTTTTTCTCGTGCCTTCTGCACTTTTTGATGAAATCCTACGATGAATCTGTCTTCTTCTAAGGAAAGCAACTGCGCTAGTCTTTCATTCATCGTATCTGTATCATCCATCTTGGTAATTTGAGCAATTATTAAATTGGAAATAATATATTCCATAGGCATAACAACCTCTTGTCCATACACCAAGCTGAAAGGTGTGTGTCATGTGAGTTTCTTGCATGTAGTCCTATAAGCCCATAATACAGCATTAACGCTGAGGTCCCAATCATCTCTTTGATTGTTACAGATCTTAGAAAGAGCATTTTCTACAATCTTGTTAAAATCCTCCACCGTACCATTAGCTTGTGGGTGGTAGGGAGTGCTCTTATGGTGTTGTATCTAAAATTCCTCCGTCAAGGCCTGAATAGTGCGATTCAGAAAGTGTGTGCCTTGATCACTCATCAAAAATGTTGGACATCCAAATCTATTTATGATGTTTTCAAAAATGAACTATGCAACTATAGAAGCATCACAATTCCTTATTGCTTTTTCCTCTGCCCACCTAGTGAGGTATTCTGTTCCTATGATGATGTATCTCGCACCAGTTCGTTTCCCTGGTGGGTTGATAGGACCCATGAAACATATAGCCCATTTTTCAAATGCCCGCAGCGTAATCTGTGGTCACAGCGACATCTCATCTCTCCACGAAGGTTTTCCTACCCTATGGCAGATATTGCAACATTTGCAAAACTCCTTAGTATCTTTATGCAAAGTAGGCCACCATAATCCTACAGCTAGGATTTTCTGAGCAGTCGGATTTCCTGCGAAAGGAACGCCTGCGGTACATGAATGTGCTTCTCTAATAATGGTCTCTTTCTCATGCAGAATAACGCATCTACGTAGGAATTCATCTGGACCTAACTTATATAACTGTCCCGCGATCAAAGTGAAATTTGCTGCTTTAACAACTAACTGTTTCTTTTGTTGCTCATTAAACTCAACTAGTGCCCACCCTGTAGTGAGAAAGTGAATAATATCTGTGTAATACTCATCTGCAATCTGGATAGAAAACAATTGTGCATATGGCCTATTATCCTCTAAGTTACTTGGTTCTGCTCCTGAGTCTATGCACGATAGATGATCAGGTCTGGCATTTAATATCCCTGGTTTTACGATGATTTCAAAATCATACTCCTAAAATAGGAGTAACCATCTACATATTCTTCCCCCTAACACTGGCATATTGACCAAATACTTTAAAGCAGAATGGTCAGTGAACATCTTGAATGGGGCACCCAACAAGTAGTGCCTGAATTTCTATAGAGCATACACCATAGCTAATCCTTCTCTTTCTGTAGTGGTGTAGTTCTTTTTTGCAGTAGATAACTTTCTGCTTGAGTATGCGATAGGGTGATTGATACCCCCTTCTCCTGGCTGTGTTAAGACAATCCCCAGTGTGATTCCAAATGCATCCACGTGTACATAAAATGGCTTGTTCCAATCTAGAAATACTAAGATGGGTGCTGTAACCATCTTCTCTTTAAGAGTGTCTAAACTTTGCTGGCATTCCTCATTCCATAGGAATTTCACTTATTTCTTTAACAACTTTTCCATAGGTGCTGTGATATTTGCATAGCCTTTGATAATTTTTCTATAATACCTGGTATGACCAAGCACTGTCCTCAATCGCTTGACTAAGTTGGGTGCTGGAAGATTTACAGTGATGAAAATCTTTGCAAGATCTACCAGCAAGCCTTGTCTGCAAACAATATAACCCAACAAAATACCAAATGGTGCACATAATATATATTTCTTCAAGTTAAGAAAAATCTGATATTGCCTACATTTCTCTAACATGAGCCTTAAATCTCCTATATGCTTTTTGATCAATCCAAATATAGTCCAATCATCAAAATAGACTTCTAAGAATTTATGGATGTATTCCTTAAAGACAGCAACTACGACTCTAGAAAAAATAGCTGGTGCATTTTTAAGACCAAAGGGCATTACCATATACTTGAATGAGCCCCATTCTGTTGCAAAGGTGGTCTTATGTCAATCCTCTGGATGGATTCTTATCTGGTGATAGCCTGAAAATACATTAGTGAATGAGTAGATCTTTTGTCCTCCCACATTGTCTAAAACTTCATCAGTAAAAGGTGTCGAAAATGGGTCATGAAGCGATGCGTCGTTGAGTTTGTGCAAATCGACACAAATCTTGATTTATCCTTTAGTTTATTTTCTTGCACAACCATGGGACTAACCCATTCACTCTCTTCTAGGGGCTCAATCATGTCTGCTGCTAGCATCTTATCAATCTCATCCTTAACTTTTTCTTTATAACGAGGATTTAATCTGTATGGACATTGCTTAAATGGCTTAGCATCCACTTTCAAAGGTATCCTCATGACTCCCAAATCTCCTACTATTCCCTTCATCTCTATAAACTTAGTGGGAAATAAGTCTTGATGGTCATGTAACAAATCTGCGATGTGTCCTACCATTTCATTATCCCAATAGTCTCCAATAGAGGAAAACTTTGGTTTTGTTTCTGTGCCAATATTGATCTTTTTAATCTTAATAAGCTCTGTGATAGCTAGAATCTCTAGCTTTGGTCCATCAACTTCGCGAGTCCCTTCTGAGTCTGGAATGGTGATACTGCGAGGATTCTCATCCTCATCACCTGGCTCTTCTGCGAAGTTGTAACACTCTAGCCCATGTTCTAACTGGATGGTCCAATCAGGCTGAGCATACACTGGTAAGGTACAGTCATCAAATATCTTAGTCTTTATAATATCTAGAGCCTGATCGATGCTTGGATACTCAGATTCAAAAGTGAAAGTGAGTAGAAAGTTGTCTATCATAACTGGCCATGTAATCTTTCCTCTGCGCAACTTTGTCTCAGTGTACCAGTTCCTTGGGACTGTGTCTAAAGTGTGAATGAATAGGTGAACCCATTCATCCTCAAGAATGTCTGACCAATTCTGTTCACAAATCTTAATATGTGACCTGGGGTCACTTTCTCCTATATATTTTTGTTGT